>RWGY01000045.1:4899608-5298780 GCA_007726485.1 Eragrostis curvula | reverse complement strand
AAAAAAAAAAGAGAAAGAAAGAATCATAGCCATGTCCTCCTCAAACATTCAAAAAGAGAAAGAGAGAAGGAATGCAAAAAGGAGTACAATTTCCACCACACCACCCTCATACACACTTGCACATCTTGATCAAGGTTGTATGACTTGCATTCTCCATGGATCCACCCTTTTGGTTCGGCAAAATATGTGATACAAGTATGCCTCTCTTTCATTCCCTACCAAGCTCCACATAAAGCCTTTTGTAGAAGTAGGATGAAAAGAGGCAAATCCAATGCCTTGGTAAGGAACCATACACATTGAGCGATTTGAGAGTGATCATTTGAGGAGTATGAGCTATGTTTTTACTTTGAAAATCTATCAAAAACCCAAGTTACTCAGCAGAGGGAGTTATGATGACTCGAATCTAGAACGTTCCATTCCTCAACCGCCCAAGATGACATGGTAGACACATCAAAAGTTCACGGGAACAGGTATGGCCTGGAATAACTTGTATGCTAGCATCATACCAATGGAAGTCGTGTTCCACCTTAGTCCTTCAAACTTTACTCGAGGACGAGCAGAGGCTAAGTGTGGGGGTCTTGTTGACGGTCCTTACGACCCATTTTTACCGTCAACTTTATGCACCTTTTGGAACCTAACACCATCACCAAGGGTAGACATAGGGCTCATTTCTAACAAATTCCACTAGTCTTGGTGAAATTATGGGTGCAGGTGCAATCAAGATGAATCTTATACAAACCCGAGGGAAAAGAGGCCCAAAACTCCAAATCCTGGAAACTCAGTTTTTCCCGGAATAAAGATATCTTCCAAGGGCCCAATAACCGAGAGAAACACTCAAGTCTACCCATAGCACTCGAGACCAAGGTCAAGGAACAGAGGGGAGGCCACCTACCAAGGCCCAGCCCAGGTGGGGCCAGCCACAGGTCGGCCGACCCCCCCTAGCTGGGTCGGCCGACCCCCCCTCAAGCCCAATGAGGCCCACTCTTCTATGGCGGTTCGCAACCGACGTTGCAATGTCGGTTCCCCCTGCAATCAATGATACCACCTCGCGGAACCGACTCAATTCCACCGACCTTGGAGGCTATATAATAAGGGGTACCCCCCTCCTCTCAAAACACAAGACAACACACATTGACACCAAGAGGAATCCATTCTCTAGCATTAGACTAGTCTCTAGGCTGTAGAGGAGTAGAGGGGAGAGTTTGGTAGAGGAGAGGGCTGTCCTCCCTTTGTGAGGACTTAGCCCAATCTTGTATCTTGAGGATACTTGCTAATAATATATTGTTCGTCGTTCGTTCTTCGTTCGTTCGTCGTTCGTTCATCGTATATCAAGTAAGTATCAAGGTCCACCTCAATAGAATTATCTTCTTTATTCCTTATGACTTATGATTGTACTAGTATGATAGCCATGTGCTTTCTATGTGGTTGTTATCTAGTCATGATTGGTTGCTTCATGCTTGACATGCCTTTATTCATTCGTTTATGTCCTTACACTCGATTCATGCATGAAGTGGTGAGACATGCTCGGGCCCATAACTTGTTAATCCGTAGGGTTAGAGTTATGTGCGATATAGATCGTAGCTTGTTAATCCGCAGGGTTAGAGTTACGCATGTCTCACCCATTGACTTGATGATCCGTAGGGTCAGAGTCATGCATGTTCTAGCACTTGATCTGTTGATCCGTCGGGTCAGGATTAGGTGTACTCTTATTCCCGACTTGATGATCCGAAGGGTCAAAGTCCCATGGGAATCGAGAGTACTGTTTAGCAATGTGAGCGTGGTGCTTAGGTTGATAAACAGCTTTGGGTGTTTGGTTGTCTGCTTGAACAGGAGAAGGTCTGGCAGCAAGGACTTAATTGCCTTGCTGTCACGTGACCCTAGGACTGGCATAGGGACTTAATAGCCCTAGTGTCACGTGTCCTGGTAGAGGGTTGCCGGTAGGTGGTGACAGCCCTGCTGTGCTTAATCCTCTTTGTTCCACGGTAGATAGCCTTGATTGCCTGGTAGAAGGAATGCCGGTAGGTGGTGACAGCCCTGCTGGTTACCCCCCTTGTTCCAGGTTGACATAGAGCTTAGACTTGTATGTGTTGCATGAGCAGGAATATAAGAAGTACATAAGGATCCATCTCGGCTCTCTTCTTAACCCCGCTTAGCCTAGGCTTAGTTCTAGTGTTAGATTGGATTGCTCTGGTTGTGTTGTCACACTACCCCTACCATACTTTTATCCTTACCCCTGTTTAGACCTTGGTACATTATTAGTTATGTGATTATGAACTTTGCTATCTCGTAAACCACCGCCTTCCCTGTGGAAAATACGATACCCTTGAATACTCACGGGTGAAGTGCTACAACGGTATTCTCCGTGCGCTTGCGGATTTATTTGTGACCGTAAGAAATACCAACAGTAGCCGAGTACACTGAAATCCAGGTTCCTCCCAAGCCTGAGAAGATTGAAGAGTGGGTCATGTATTTTGATGGCTCATTACAACTCTCAGGAGGTGGTGCAGGCATTCTACTAATCTCCCCTAGCGGAGACGAGTTGAGTTATGCCCTGCAGCTACATTTTAAAGTTTCCAATAATGCCGCCGAGTATGAAGCTGTCCTACACGGCTTACGAATAGCTGCATCACTCGGCATCCGACATCTTGAAGTACGAGGCGACTCTCTCCTGGTTATCAACCAGTTGAAGAAGCACTGGTCTTGTGTTCACCAGGACATGATTGCCTACGTTCAAGCGGTCAACAGATTTGAAGACAAGTTCGAAGGACTGGATTATGTCCATGTCCACCGGGATCACAACAAAAAGGCAGACCGACTGGCTAACATAGGCTCTGGCCGGGAACCTGTCCCCCCAGGAGTGTTCATGGAAGTCATTACCGCCTCCTCCATCAAGAAGGATCCCGAAACCCCGCCAAAAGAACCGCTGCAACCACAGCCTGATGCGGAAGCCATGGCTGTAGACATCTCCGAGAACCCGGAAGAAAAAGACTGGCGACTCCCGTTCCTTGACTTTATACAACATGGAAAACTCCCTAGCAAAAAGGAGTATGAACCTCTCTTCAGAAAAAGCAAGGCGTATAAAGTCATCAACGGTGAGTTATTTCGAAAAAGTGCCGACAGAAGGGATGTCAAAGGACTCGGCATCTAAATGAAGTGCATTACTCGGAAAGATGGCCAGCAGATTCTCCAGGACATCCACTCGGGTGTATGCGATAACCACGCAGCATCTCGCACCATAGTGGGAAAAGCTTATCGGCAAGGATTCTACTAGCCAACAGCAATCTCTGATGCCACCAGCACAAGCATTACAAACCATACCTCCCACCTGGCCTTTCGCGGTCTGGGGGCTTGACATGGTCGGGCCTATGAAAAAGGCTCAGGGTGGATTCACTCACCTCCTAGTTATGGTGGATAAATTCACCAAATGGATCAAAGCTGTGCCCATACGTGATCTAAGTGCCTCCCGGACAATCGACTTTGTCAAAGACATCGTGTTCCGGTTTGGCGTTCCAAACAGGATCATCACCGACAACGGCACCAACTTCAAGAACAAAGAGTTTGATGCGTTCTGTGAGGACGTTGGCATCAAAGTGTGCCATGCCTCCACATACCATCCTGAAAGCAATGGGCAAGTTGAACGAGCCAATGGTATGGTCTTACAAGGACTAAAACCTCGCTTGTATAACCGACTTAAAACTCATGCTTCCAGGTGGGTTCAAGAGCTCCCAGCGGTATTGTGGGCACTCAGAACCACTCCTACCCGTCCTATGGGACAGTCGCCTTTCTTCCTGTTTTACGGAGCAGAAGCGGTCCTCCCCTCTGAACTCGAGTTTGGATCTCCCCGAGTAACCAACTATCGAGAGGAGCCATCCGATGAACAACTGACTCAATCCGTGGACCAGCTAGAAGAGCTGCGAGAAAATGTGTCTCGGAGGTCTGCGGTGTACCTTCAAAAGCTCCGACGTTATCATCAACGACGAGTCCGAGATCGCGCCTTTTCAGTAGGTGACCTCGTTCTCAAGAAGATCCAGTCTACCGAAGGCCGACACAAGCTATCACCGGTTTGGGACGGACCTTTCATAGTACACGAAGTCACTCGGCCCAGATCGTACAAACTGCGTCGAGAGAACGGACATCTTCTTCCACATACACACAACATTGATCAGCTACGTCGCTTCTTTGTTTAGTGCTTTTTTGCGACTCATACTTGTATACACCCTTATTTATGCCTCACATGAATAAAATGAAATCCTTTTTTGTTTACTTCATCTTTGACTCTGTTGTGACTAACTACCTTAGACACAACAGAGCCAGGGGGCTAATCAATACATGAGTATATGTCTTGGATCTCTTCTGAATGACTAAGTAAGCCTTGCCCATCCTGATTGTGAAGCTCCAACGGAGAGTGCATAAACATAAGGAGGCAATTGGTCTCTGAAAACAGTCTACAGAAAACTCCGACTGACAAAACACTCATCTCATACCAAATATAAATTGTTACAACTGCTCTGATTGTGAAACTCCTACGCTAACTCCTGTGCATATGATGACTCATAGTCTAATACTGCTGGAATGGCTAAGAGTGCATAAACATAAGACAGTTAACAACAAAAAACAGATCATTAACCACTCAGTCACCACAAAGACTTAGTGGCACCAAAATATTCAGTATCCAATCGGAGTTTACAACTACCTCATTGTTTTATTTACAGGAATTCTTACAAGCCCTAACTACGGTGACAAAGGAACATCTTTCACCAACTCCTCTGCGCAGCTACTGGCCTCCATTGACAGCTGGTTTGCCCGCTCAATGGTTATACCCTTGGCATAACCCTCCTTGCAAGACGCCAAGTTAATCTTGGGGTACAGTGACTTCACCACTCCTAAAGAATGGCGAGCTGCATACTCGGCGACCGACTTGCAATGAGCCCTCAATGCTTCAGCGACTTGTGTCAGCGTAGCAGGCAGAGGACCTTCAGGCATCTCTTCAGGCGCTGGCCAAGTAAACTGGCAAACAGCTCTGGCACTTTGAATAAGAGAAGTATTTTCTCCTTTCAAAGTCATCAGTTCAACTGCAAAATCAAAGTCTTTCAGCAAAGATATAAGAAACTGGTCAAAGACCTTTATTCATGATCCTTACCTTGAGCCTCTTCTTTCTCAGTAAGGAGAAGGTCCGAGTCAATCTTTGCGGCGTCCAGTTCAGCTTTAAGGGCGTCCTTCTCTCGGAGGGCTACCGACAAGGCTTTAGCTTTGCTTTCAGCATCAAGCTTTGCTTTAGCTGCGCTCTCTCTCAATGAGGGAACATCCCTTTTCAACAGCTCGAACTCGTCCAGGTCGTCCTTGGTCAGTTTGGGTTGAGCTACAAAACAAAACAAGTTACATGAGTTAATGCACTCATAAAACATAACAAATAATGGCTCCAAAAGATTACCTGCGAGGGTAAGCTCAAGCTCAGCTCTCTCCTTTTGAGCAGTTGACAACTCGGCCTTCAGTCTAGCCAGCTCCTCCTGTTGCTCCTGGATCTTCAGTTGCTTAGCAGTCAGGTCTTCATGGAGCGAGTCGGCCGCAGACTTCAAAACCTTGAAGAACTTAGTCTTCTCCCGGCTTTTAGTAATGATTTTCTGCAAAAATCACTCATGATAAGCATTGACTCCTTTTTAGTACAAAAAGAAATGTTAGTCAAAAACCTCACCTGATGAGTGTCGATCAAGTCGATCAACTGGTTCTCCGACAGATCAAACTCTTTCTCATCCTCCTCCTCATTGATGATTACCTTCTCTCCGGCAAATTCGAAAGAGAGGCTCCCAGATCTTTTCTGACTCTCCTTAAACTCGAACAAAGCTGGGTTAAATTCAATGGAAGGAGGAGGAAGATCTTCTACCTCCATAGCAAGCCCAGAAGAACTGGCGCCACCCAAGTCTTGTGGCCGGGTGACTAGTGGGTCTTCTCGGCTCATCGTCTGAACCTCTGCTGCAGGCGATGGAGAAGGATGGAGCACCAGAGCTGATGACTCGGCGACCTCCTGGTTGGTCTCCTCAGGGTTTCCTTGGCCATCACCATCAAGGGCGAGTGTTGGCTCGGTCACTCCAGTCTTCTCCATGCCTGTTTCAACATTTAGTTCCCCTTCCGCGGGAACGGTCTTCTCAGCTGTCACCACTGGCTCTTCCTCAGTAGGAAGGCTGTCAGACAAAAAGATTAAGTCAAAGCTCAGTCAGCTAAAGCAGTTCAGCAGCTAAAAGAACAAATTAAAGGTCGCTGTAAAAGGCTTACCTGTCGGAAACCCTCATCCTCTTCAATGGCTTGATCCTGTTGCTAGGGGCTGGAGTTTGACGTGTGATTGGGTCAGGAACTGAGGTAGTTTCCTTGGTAGCTTGCTCATTAGGATCTTTGTCCCTGACACCATCACCCTCCCTAGCAAGAACTTCAATAGCTGCCAACTCTTTATCAATAGTGGCAACAGCCACACTTATGCTTTGCCCAACATTGGCATCAGCATCTTCAGCATGCCCCTTCACCATGCTGGCATCTGGAATTTAGGAGCTGTCATCTCCCTCGGCCACAGCCTTAGCCTGCAAGAATTATACTTAATCATTGAGCAAGACTAAGAAGCAAGGTGACCTCACACATAAAAGGATAATACCTGTCTTAAAGATCAAGCAACTAAAGAAGGATGTCGGACCTGAGCCTTGGTCCTCTTAACCTTTCTAATCCCCGAGTCAGCTGGCTTCTCAGGCAAAGGTTCGGCATCTTCCAGCTCCGCTTGGGTCCTCTCTTCATCAGAATCAGAGATGATTATGGAGGGGTTCCGCTTGCGCTTCGGACGATCAGGCAACTGCTGGCGGGGTCCTTGGCCTGCAGCATATTCAAGACCTAATCGACGAGCATCTCGGTCGTGATTAGCCTTACTACGCCTTTCACGATTATAAATCAACTCACCTGCAGATGCAGGTTGAGTAGCGACAGCAGTCGGGACGGCGCTAGCAGCAGGGACCTCCTCATGACCAGGAGACTGATCTCCATCTTCACTACTGGTGGCCAGAGGGTCTTCAATGTCTTCGCCACCTTCTCGAACTTCATCATCGCCCTCGGCCTTGTCATCATTGCCCTCGTCTGAGTCCCCAAACAGGGCCTCGAGCTCGGCATCAGTGATTTCTTCATCATCTTCACGTAACTCGATGTTCTGCTCCCTGATTCGCAGAGGCACCAAGTTGCTGTCAGTAATCACCGGAGGCTCAGGACCGAGGTTCTTGAACTTATCACGGCCCTGCAAGAATAAATCGAAGTGATCAGCATACCATTAAGAGAATAACTCGGAGATTTATTGAGTAAAGAGCATACTAACCTCAGGACGAGGTTCGTTGTGCCAGTAGCCAAACCACTGGTACTCATCACCCGAAGGCTTCAGTAAGGTGACAACGTCCCTTACGACAAAGAAGTCGTTCCTGGGGCTGATGACTCGGCGTTTCACCTCGCTGTATCCTCCAGGGATTGGCTCTTGGTTAGGATCTTTAGGACCTCTCCACAGCCAAGCTGGAAAATATCTTGCCTTCAAAGGTTGAAATTTCCTCAAGCAAAAGTTCAGCGCAATGGCTGGACCGAGGACCCCTTTACTCGGCTCCTTCACAGCTACGATCAACTTGTGCAATTCTGATAACTCGGCAGCAGCTGCAGGGCCCTGTTGGTATTTCTTACGTCACAGACAAATCCGCAAGCGCACGGAATACCGTTGTAGCACTTCACCCGTGAGTATTCAAGGGTATCGTTATTTATATTTTCCCAAAGGAACGGTGTGTGATTATCTTCTAGTCTAATTAGTCCAAGGACACGAAGAAGAGCGGTAGATTTGGGTAGAGAGGATTCCTATGGATGAGTTTCTTAGCAAAAGATAAATCCTGTCTCTAATTGCTTACTTCGAGCACCGGCTTAGGCTTTGGTCTGCCAAGCCACTCCGGCTAAGGCTCTACTATGTACCCGAACGTGGAGGGTTCCTTTGGATGGACAGGGCTGTCACTTCCTGCGACCTACCTCTACAAACCGTGGAGCACACAGCGGTCAAAGGCAACCTCCAGCCTAGACACCACGTCTATGCTTTCGATCACTACTCTAGTCCCGGCCTAATACCAATTTGGAAGACTAGAGCACTCCTTGCGGAGCGATGATCCCGTAAACAAGTAAAGAAAGTACTTAATCTAAACACTAAGTACACAATCCAATAGGAGATCAAGAATACTTACTTATGATGAAGATGAACGAACGATGAACGACGAACAAACGATGAACAAACAACGAACGATGAACGAACGACGAACGAACGATGAACGAACGACGAACAATGACTATTATAAAGAAGTATTCTCAAAGATACAAGATTGGGGCTAAGTCCTCACAAAGGGAGGACTACCTTTCTCCTCTACCCTACTCTCTCCCTACTCTACTAGTATACAAGGGGCTCTAGGCCCTTGGGAGTGGAATGAGGCTCTCCTTCTTGTGTGTCTTGGAGGGAAGGGGGTACCCCTCTATTTATAGGCTTGAGTAGGTCGGTTTGGGGGCCTTGCACCGTCATAATGCATTTATTGCAGGCTGAACCGACCTTGGTACGTCGGTGGGAAGCTTCCATAAAAAGATGAGCAATAAATGCCTCAAGATTGGGTCGGCCGACCTGCCTTTTGGGGGTCGGCCGACCTGCCTTCTTCTCCTCTTGCTTCCCCTCTTATCTGGCATATTCTCTGGAGTATCCTATCCTTGATTCAGGTGGATTTCCTCTGATATGATTCTGATACGTATCCTTGATATGATTTGATATGATTTTGGCATTGATTGAGGATCCATATCTCTTTCCCATTATTGAGGATCTCCAGGATATTATCTTGATTCATATCTTCTTGATATTTATCTTGATTTTGGGCTCTGGAAAGATATCTTTATTCTGGGAAAAAATCTGCTGGATGCGAAGTCCATGGTTTGTGCCTCTTTTTCCCTGTTTTCATATGAAATGCACCTGCACTCAAAATCTCACCAAGACTTGTGGAATTCGTTAGTTTTAAGCCCTACCACTATGTTTGGTGTTTACTTTGATTCCATTTGTGCAGGTATTTGACGGTCAAAAGTGGTACTTAAGGACCGTCAACAAGACCCCCACACTTGAGCCTTTGCTCGTCCTCGAGTGAAGGTGGAAGATTAAGATAAAGCATGACTTCCTATGGTATGATGCTAGCATACAAGTTATTCCAAGCCATAACTGCACCTGTGAACTTTGAAGTGGCTAACATGCTATCTTGGGCGGTTGAGGAATGGAACGGTCTTGATTCAAGTCATCAATACCCCTCTGTTGAGTAACTTGGGTTTTTGATAGAATTTTCAAAATAAAAACATAGCTTGTACTCCTCAAATGATAATTCTCAGATAGCTCAATGTGTTTGATTCCTCACCAAGGCAATGTATTTACCTTTTTTCATCCTACTTCTACAAAAGGCTTTTTGTGGAGCTTGGTAGGGATGAAAAGGGGCATACTTGTATCACTTATATTGCAAAGTCAAAGGGTGGATCCAAAGAGAAAACAAGTCATACAATCTGATCAAGAATGTGCATGTGTGTGGATATGTGTATGGTGAATGGAATGGGGTGGAGTGAGATGGATACTCCTTGATGCTATGATGTTTCTCTCTTGATTGACTTTTATTTTGAGAATATGGCTATCACTTCTTTTCTTTTCTCTTCTCTTCTTTTTTTTTTCTTTCTCTCTTTTTTTTTTCAATCGTGCTCAACATGTTTGAGTATGTCTTTCTTTATTCATGCTCATGCAAATGAGCATTCTTTTTCTTTTTTTTTTCTTTCGATAGCCATGTCTCTTTTTGCAAGAATGTTTGGAGAGAGACATCAACAACAAGAGATGGAGTATTTATTTGGTGGGTGGATGGATGGAAATGGTGTTGCTAACTTCCAGTGTAGAAGGTTAGCATGTTTTATGATAATGGTGTATGTGCACGAAATCTTGATCAAGAAAGTATGACAAGCATCTCACAAGGGTCGCACAATTTGACAAAGCTCAAAGCAATAACAAGTAGCATTTGTAGAGGTTTTCAAAGTGATTCTTATTTGGCTCTGGTGGGAATATAAGATCATTGAGGAGTGCAAAGCTATGGATTTAAAATTTTGCAAGATAAATTCCCAAGCACTCTATGCAGAAGAAGCATGATTTATTTCATCCAACCATATCTCATTCGCCAACAACTTACATAAGCATGGGTTCCTATGAGATTGGTGTTCACAAGCAACAGGTGTATGATGCGAGGAATAAAGAGTATGCAGGCCAACCAGATAGAAGTATGTTTGTTGAGAGGATAACACAAGATTTGTTTTATCATTGAGTTAAATTTTAGTGATTGACCCAAAAGAACATTTTAACTCATGAACTAGGGAGATAGAGTAGTAGGATAGGATGCGCAAACCATCGCCTTGGATGAAGTGGAGACCAAGAGGGATCATGGGATATTTGATTGAACCAAAGGTTCGACCAAACTTTGTTTTCTTGTGCCCGATGGCTCCACCATTGTATGTGTCGATCAGTGCGAGCTTGTGCATCGTGTTGGTGGGGAGATCTCGAATGTGTGCGTGATGAAGAACTCGAGAGATCTCCCCCACACTTGTTCTTGGACCTGGCTTATTTATTCAAAACAAACAAAAAGAATGTGGAAGCAAAAAGGACTCTACCGGGGTTAAAGACCGGGGAGCCTAAATTTATTGAATTCAGCACAATAACTCAAGGCGCATGATATGTTTGAAAGGGAAATAAAAACGCCTAGTTTATTCGTGTACTTTTCATTATTTAATTTCTTTATTCGATTTTAAATTATTTTCAACTTTTTATTTTATCATGCAAGGAGAAAGCAAAAAGATACAAGTTGCGATACAACTTCTTAAAGCGGTGTGAGCAATGAACGAGGTGCACTCAACATGTTCTAACCACTTGAAAAGTTCTAACCATTTCTCCATCATGCATTGCATAGGAGAGATTTTGATATTGTAAACCATGGCATAAGGATACAATGCTCATCCTCATAGATAGGTCTAAGATTGCCTTGAGGAACACAAGTCATAGCAAGCCATTCATGCATCAGGCACAAGGTAGGATGTGATATTTTGCCAAAGAGCATGCTTGTGAAGATCAGGAGTTGTAGAAACAAGTCTTGCAAGCAATGCTTATGAGAGCCTAGTAGTAGACTAAGATTGTTCCATGAAAGCAGGTAATACTTATTCTGGAAGAACCAAAGTAAAACCATTGTCTACTACTAGCAGGGTGCATAAAACTGTATGGCAAGTAGGAGGGATCTTACCACACAAGCAAAATCATCCCACCCTATGGCTTCTAATCATGGGCAAAGTTGGCATTCATACCTTCCTTGTGCAGCAATTCCGGGTCATGTGCTCATGGGTGAGCATAGACACGGTTTCATGAGTGTTGTAGGCTTGCTTCTCCTTCTCGCACACCAAGATGGGATTGGTGTCGAAGAGGAGTCTCGATGCGTCATTTTCATTGTGGTCTACCTCTCCATGTGATCCTTTTGAAGCTCTTCATGCCAACTTTCTCAAGTTAGGCATGAGCTCAATGGAGGGGTATGGATATGTGCCACATCGAGAGTGACTTGGGTTTGAGCTTGTCGCCTTTTTCAACACATTGATGAGCCGCTTGTCGGCTCTTTTCATGGCTGCACACAAGAGCAAGAACACAAGAGCAAACTCGAGAATGGGTTACGTTAGTTTAAGCAATGTGGACCATTTGTCGGTTGCTCTCGCAAAGCTCGTTTTTTTTTTCGCAACTAAAGAAAGCAAAATAAAATCAAAAAGAAGAAAAGGGAAAATCTTTTTCTTAAGTTTGAGATAAAACAAAATTGTCACTTTGAGAGTTTGAGAAGCTCTCAAATTATTACCCTTCTTTTTTTTTTTTGAAAAACAATCGTCTCAATTGTTTTTTTTTTTAGAATGATTTCAAAGAAAAATAAAGAAGAGTTGGAAAAGATTCCAACATAGAAGAAGTTTATTTTGGAAGACTCCAAATGCAAATGGAAAAACCAAAAGAAGGAAGAAAATCTTTTTCTTGAACTTGAGACAAAATATAATGAAAACTTGGAGAAATGCAAGAACAAGAATTTTGTTGTAAGGGTGCTTAAGTGAAAATGAAATGTCATTGAAAAGTTCGAGCACCCTTGCATCCAAATATAAACAAATGAAGTTCAACTTGGTCAACAGTCCCACAATGGCTATATGCTGAAAAGTCAAGGGAAGCTGTGCCAAAATTCCTTCAAAATTTTGTTCAAAGCATTTTCCAACAAAAGGTTGTCTCAAATTCATTTTATCAAACTTGTTCTCACAAAGGAGATTTTTTTTTATTTGAATGTGCAAATGCAAAGTGGTTTGAAAAATCCCAAACATGAGTTGGAAGGATTCAAACATGCAAGAATGCAAATAAATAATCAAACATGCAAGAATGAGTTGGAGAAGTAAACATGTATGCAATTGGGAATTAAAAAAATGCAATTTGTTGGTAAAATCAAAGATGCAAAAGAATGCAAGTGGAAATTGTCGGTGTTAATAAACCGGCCGACAAGTAAATTTGTAACTACGGCGCCTAACAATCTTCTATGATGGCGAGGGTTTTGCGAGAGAGGCAAGGTTTATACTGGTTCAGGCAATCGATGCCCTACGTCCAGTTCGTGGGTGGTTCGTGTTTCGACTTGCAGAGGGGAGCTACAAGTGTTGGCGAGGAAGGAGAAAGACTCCAAGCCTCTTCGTGTGTATCTCTATGTCTGTGTGCGTTGTATCTCTGGATCCCCCCTCCTCATGCACCAAGCTCTCCTTTTATAATCAAGGAGTGAGCTGGTTTACAAATGAGAACGGGGTTTTCCAGTTGTGGACAGCGCGGCTACGCGCCGCACTAGTCTGATCCCTATCCGCTACTGTGGCTCTAGTCAGGCGGCGTCCTGTCAGCCTGGTCGCCGGGCAGGTGGTCGAGATGTCAACCCAGACTGTCGCGACCGTCTTGTCGCCGGTCCGGTCTTCGTCCCTGTTCAGGGTGATGATGATGCCGTAGCCATCCCGCTGCTGTACTCGAGGTGTCAGGCGGCGCTGTGAGATGGGACGGATGTCACTGTGCAGGTCAGATCGCGTGCCTGCAAGTAGATGAGTTGCTGGGTAGAGTTAAGGCTCCCCAGCTACTCGTCGTAAATGCCTGTCCTCCTTGCCAGAGGAAAATCTTCTCGACGAAGTCTCCCAACTCGGGGTCGGGCGAAGCGCGGCTTGTGGGCCCGCCCGACTGGGAGTCGGGCGAGGCGGAGTTCGGGGCCCGCCCGACTGGGGGTCGGGCGAGGCGGAGTCTGTGGACCCCACCCGACTCGGGGTCGGGCGGGGCGGAAGTCGTGGGCCCCGGCCGACTCGGGGTCGGACGAGGCGGAACTTGTATGTGCCCTCGGGGTCGGCCGTGGGCCCCTCGAGCGCTCTGTTGTCGTGTGCCTGTTCCTGTGCGCCCTACACAATTAAGCTGAGACGGTTAGCAGATTTAAGCATCCTAGATCAGGATACCCTGATTTGGGTATCCGTCAGAAATCCAAGGAAGCAAATAAAAGATAATTGTCGATTATCCTATCGACAAGGGCATCGTCATTTTAAGTCAGACGAGCAAGACTCTCCCCCGTCACGTTGAGTTTGATCATGAATTATCTCGTCTCGGAGAATGATCTGCATGGTTAGTACCAACATACAACCACGATATTTGCAATATTTATGATAAACAAAAGCATCTACAACCATTTTAAAGAACAAGTAGCAAAACAAGGGAACAAAGTGGTTGTAGGTAGCAAAAGTGGTTTTGGCACTAACGGGTGTTGGCTCTAGAGACTCATGATGTGAGCATGTATCATGTGGTTGTTCAAGGAAAAAGCTATCATGCTCACTCAAAGATTCCTCTTTGGATTCTAGAGTCGATGCCTCGTGAAATTCCATGGCCCAAGGTTTGTTTTCAAGAAGTTCTTGATCAACATCAAGAACGGTGCATGAAGGGCCAGAGGGAAAAGGTTCGAATGGTGAAGAGGATTGTTTGGGTTCAGAGACATGAAGAGTTTCATTCAACTCATCCTCTTCATGGGTGGAAAACTTCGCATCCTCATACCAAGTATGCTCGAGCGGCGGGATTGGAGATATGAACTTGATTTGCTCGAGTGGTTCATGATCGAGATGAGGTTTCATCAAAGGATTTTGAGTGGTGGTGGTGAAAGTGGTTTTCCCAAGACGTTCCTTCATGTCCTCCTTGAGGAATGGTTCCTTGAGAGGATCGGGAGGAGTAGGAGGCATCTTTTCCCAAATGTAGTTCGAGGTGTTTCCAAAATTTTCAAAAATTCCTTTCTCGAACTCAAAAGGGAACTCAAGAGGTTCATCTTCCTCTATCATTGTTCTTGTGTCAGATGAGGACTCGGGTGTTGGGTCTACCATTGTAGGCACCAATTTTTTTGTTTTTGGCACAACGAGTTCCTCATCTTTTGACTCCGGCTCATCTGGTAAGTCAGCGGAAAAAGGTGTGTTTTCCACAATTCGATCCAAAAGTTCATGCGCTTCCGCTATGGTCTTATGAGAAAAAGATCCACCAGCGGCCGTGTCAAGATAAAGTGCGGTATTGTTGCTCAATCCCGAATAAAAATGTTGCAATAAAACTGGTTCGGGGAGCAACAATTTTGGTCCGGAGTCTGTTAATGAACAGAACCGGATCCAAGATGCACTTAAGGTCTCCTCTTCTTCTTGCCGAAAGTTAATTATTTCCGCTCGTAGAGAAGTGATACGAGATACGGGAAAGAACGCTAGACAAAATTTGTCTCGCAATTCCTTCCAATCACCGTTCACTCTCTTAGCGGTATAAGTGTACCATTGTTTCGCCTTCCCATTGAGGGAGAAGGGAAACAACTTCCACTTCAATGTTTCTTGTGTCATGCCATGGATCAATCGGCATGAACACAAATGCTCAAACTCTCGCAAGTGTTCATAAGGATTTTCATGTTTAAAACCCGAAAAGAATAGACCTCTTATCATTGAAATATAATCGGGGCAAAACTCATAGCCAGATGAAGAAATTGGGTGTGATGATGATGGTGGCTCTAAGAGATCACCCCGTGGAGCAGAGAATGATTGAATTGTAGGTTGTGGCTCCATCATATATGTTTTTGGTATTTTTCAAGTAAGTGGGAAATGATGATGATAGGATAGATGGTGGAAATGTGATGATGGATAAAGGAAAAGCAATAAAAGAAGAAATGATAAATAAAAAGATACAATACGAGGACCAACTAGATTCGAAGACAAAAACGAAAACCGTTCCCCGGCAACGGCGCCAGAAATGCTTGTTGGTATTTCTTACGTCACAGACAAATCCGCAAGCGCACGGAATACCGTTGTAGCACTTCACCCGTGAGTATTCAAGGGTATCGTTATTTATATTTTCCCAAAGGAACGGTGTGTGATTATCTTCTAGTCTAATTAGTCCAAGGACACGAAGAAGAGCGGTAGATTTGGGTAGAGAGGATTCCTATGGATGAGTTTCTTAGCAAAAGATAAATCCTGTCTCTAATTGCTTACTTCGAGCACCGGCTTAGGCTTTGGTCTGCCAAGCCACTCCGGCTAAGGCTCTACTATGTACCCGAACGTGGAGGGTTCCTTTGGATGGACAGGGCTGTCACTTCCTGCCACCTACCTCTACAAACCGTGGAGCACACCGCGGTCAAAGGCAACCTCCAGCCTAGACACCACGTCTATGCTTTCGATCACTACTCTAGTCCCGGCCTAATACCAATTTGGAAGACTAGAGCACTCCTTGCGGAGCGATGATCCCGTAAACAAGTAAAGAAAGAACTTAATCTAAACACTAAGTACACAATCCAATAGGAGATCAAGAATACTTACTTATGATGAAGATGAACGAACGATGAACGACGAACGAACGATGAACGAACGACGAACGATGAACGAACGACGAACAATGACTATTATAAAGAAGTATTCTCAAAGATACAAGATTGGGGCTAAGTCCTCACAAAGGGAGGACTACCTTTCTCCTCTACCCTACTCTCTCCCTACTCTACTAGTATACAAGGGGCTCTAGGCCCTTGGGAGTGGAATAAGGCTCTCCTTCTTGTGTGTCTTGGAGGGAAGGGGGTACCCCTCTATTTATAGGCTTGAGTAGGTCGGTTTGGGGGCCTTGCACCGTCATAATGCATTTATTGCAGGCTGAACCGACCTTGGTACGTCGGTGGGAAGCTTCCATAAAAAGATGAGCAATAAATGCCTCAAGATTGGGTCGGCCGACCTGCCTTTTGGGGGTCGGCCGACCTGCCTTTTGGGGGTCGGCCGACCTGCCTTCTTCTCCTCTTGCTTCCCCTCTTATCTGGCATATTCTCTAGAGTATCCTATCCTTGATTCAGGTGGATTTCCTCTGATATGATTCTGATACGTATCCTTGATATGATTTGATATGATTTTGGCATTGATTGAGGATCCATATCTCTTTCCCATTATTGAGGATCTCCAGGATATTATCTTGATTCATATCTTCTTGATATTTATCTTGATTTTGGGCTCTGGAAAGATATCTTTATTCTGGGGAAAAATCCGCTGAATGCGAAGTCCATGGTTTGTGCCTCTTTTTCCCTGTTTTCATATGAAATGCACCTGCACTCAAAATCTCACCAAGACTTGTGGAATTCGTTAGTTTTAAGCCCTACCACTATGTTTGGTGTTTACTTTGATTCCATTTGTGCAGGTATTTGACAGTCAAAAGTGGTACTTAAGGACCGTCAACAGGCCCGGCCTACTTTTCCAAATGTCTTCATACACTGGATATTTGTTTTGAAATTTGGGCAGGGCAGGAAGAACATTTGCACAATAAAACCACTCACAGTGCCACCCTTTGTTCGAGGTGGACAACTGACAATCGAAATATTTGTTCTTTCTCCGAAGCTGGATACCGGCGCCTCCCACTAACTGAGGTTTCTCGGCCGAGGGATGCGGCTTCAGGAAGAACAAATCTCGGAAAAGATCAAAATGGGGTTCAATCCCCAGAAAACACTCGCAAAGAGTGATGAACATTGACAAATGCAAGATTCCATTCGGATTGAGATCCGTCAGTTGGATCTTGTAAAAATGTAGCAAAGACCTGAGGAAGCGGTGAGTCGGCAATCCAAATCCGCGCCGAAAGAAGGATTCAAATACTACAATTTCACCTGGCCCTGGAGATGAGAATGTTTCCCCTTCAGCCGATCGCCAGCCAATGATCTCCTTGCTCGGCAGCCAGCCCTTCTTCACCATGTACTTCAATCTCTTCTCCGAAGAGATCGATCTAGGCCACGGATGGGCCTTTTCTCCCTCGGCAGCATCAGGAACGACGACCAACGGACCCAAAGATCCGCCTTCATTGCTCCTTGGAACAATGGCCCCTTGAGATGAACTTGCACCAGCAGAAGCGTCGAATGGTTGTGCCATAGCAGCCATCACTGCCTCCATCTCCCTCTGATCTCCTTCTCCGGCCATCTGAGTTGTGAGGAATTCATCGAATTTTTAGGGATTCGATGAACAGTATGAGGAATGGGGGCGAGAGGAAGAAGGGAAGTTTCGTTTGCGGCGAGACCTAATAATATACGCGGATGGTTCACATCCGACGGCCCACGATGCCTTGTTCATCTCTGCGGCCCAGATTTACTAACCGTTTAGCTTCTCCTATACGCTAGGGCTGCTAACGGGCGGGAAATTTGGAACCCTAGAGTTTACTCGGCCAGTTCACTCGGCCAAACTACTCGGAAAACATATAAGAACAGTTCAATTTTCTTCAAGGACGATCACTCGGATTTTGAGTTTTTTCAGTTGACTTAAACATGACTCGGCCATATCAGAAATTGAGTCTCTTTATTTCACTGAAAATAGAATGCAGTACAATGCAAATACGATGCTTCACTAAAAAGTGAAGATGCAGATGAACAATACTGAATAAGAACAGCATGCATTACAGGAGACTTCAGTGAGCATCATTGCTCTAACCTATTACAGAAGATCTACATCTACCCACCACGACGGCTGCGGGTCCTGTGAGCAACACAGGACGGCTTTGCAAGAAGATCCTTGCGCCCTGGCAGGTACCTCCTGCGTGGTTCGCCTTCGTCTTCTTCCTCAGAGGAGATGACGATGAACTCCGGCAGAGAGCTTCCGCTGGAGGATGAACTACCGCAAGCGGCGGTTCGTTGAACACTTCAACGATCTCCAGGGGAACAGGAGCAGGTGCTGGGACTACAGGTGGTGCTGGGCTGGAGCTGCTGGAGGCGCTGGTGGCGGCGGCAAATCGCCCGGAGCCGATGGCGATGCAGCGGATGGAACCCTACGCCTGGAATCCCTACGGCCAGCCATGGTTTGATACCGAAGGAATGAGGAAATGGCCAACACCAACGCTCGGTTTTAAAGGCCTAGATGGAGAATCTGAAAGGACGAAAATGATCTGACGTTTCTGCTTCAGGATCTGAAAAGCGCCTGTCCAGATTCCTGCATCAGCGACAAACTCGTCACAGTAAACTTGTGACTCGGTGGATAAGGATGAATGACTCGGATAAAATTTAAATATGCATTATTGGAGTATACACTTAATCTCTCGGATTATTTGTATAACACTCAGCTACCTTTCCAGTTCGTGTGTTTCTAGTTTTTCTTGAGTCTGCACATAATCATTCTGATTATCCACAGACTCGGGGGCTAGTCCACGTGGACTCACTTGCGTGAGGTCCACAAAAAAATCAAAGCAACTGTATCATCAGTCATTACTAGGATTTATGTCTCTTTTGAGTCTGCACATAATCATTCTAATTATCCGCAGACTCGGGGGCTAGTCCACGTGGACTCACTCGCGTGAGTTCCACCATTCTCTCGGCAGACTTGCCAGGCACACGGGTTGTCTTATATCCTTGACAATTTAAGTCGGATAATACCTAGAATTTATCCTCTTCTGCATCTCAATTGTTTTCGTTGAGAGACAGCTTGGGGGCTACGGGTTGTAATCATCCCTGGCTGATTAGCTGGATGGACCTAGACACCAGCTCGGAATGAGAAGTTCTTGGCTGAGACTCATCGTGACTTCCTGTTCTAATTGCCTTGTGCGCAGGAAAACGTGAGTTCCTTATATAATGGATGTTACTTTTCAACACATCAGTATGATGCACTGATCGTACATTCATTCACTCAGATCAAGATCTTATTTCTTGGTTCAGCTTACTTTGAGTTACTATACAATTCTACGAATTACACAGTAACTCGGGGGCTACATCAGTATGATGCACTGATCGTGCATTCATAATTTTCAAATTTGTAGACATGCCTTTTTCAAGGCCTAGGCCGACTCAGTCAGTTGGATACTATTCACATAGTATGCTTTCAGCCCTAGCCGACAGATTCGGATGTTGAATTTATTTTCACTCGGATCAAGATCTTATTTCTTGGTTCAGCTTATTCTGAGTTACTATACAATTCTACGAATTACACAGTAACTCGGGGGCTACATCAGTATGATGCACTGATCGTGCATTCATCATTTTCAATTTTGTAGGCATGCTTTTCAGCCTAGGCCGACTCAGTCAGTTGGGTACTATTTACATAGTATGCTTTCAGCCCTAGCCGACAGATTCGGATGCTGACTTTATTCAAATCTCCTCTATGGGCTTCAACAAGCATTTATTCAATTTTTCTGATATTATTCAGAGTTGGGTGCCAACTGACAGCATGCCTAATTCAAGGCCCTGTTGGCCTTGGTCCACCCGAGGTCAAGTACCTCAAACTTGATTCAGGACAAGTCCTTTTTAATTTCTCAATATCACTTGAGATCAATTCCTACATGGAGAGAAGATTAGAAGCAATTCACTGGATCAATCAAAAAGCACTTGGGGGCTACTGTCGTTACCATGACCCCCGGGTACCCTCAAGTCCAAAGGGCCGAGTAACCTGACCAGGGTAGTCGGACCATCCCAGAAGAAACCGAGTAGCCCACGATACAAGATGGAAGGTTCTACTACTCGGCTGGACATTGGAAAGGCTTCTTGCCTTGTACTCCAAGTATTTCCATGATGTAACCGACTAAGACTCTTTCCATGTAACCCTGTACCCCCGACTATATAAGGCGGGCAGGGATCTCCTCTCAAACATATACAATCAATACCACGACATACAGGACGTAGGGTTTTTATCCTCCGGGAGGCCCGAACCTGTCTAAACTCTTTGTCTCGTGTTCACCATCGTATTCTTGGTCCCTTCGCCCCCATAACAAATCTATCGAGGTCCTATAACCTCGACAAAGGCCTACCATATGATTTTTTTTGCCATTCGGCATAATGTGTTGTATCCACGTCCAGTATTGTACCATGTTATCAGGCCTACATCTCGCACCAATAACATGGCCTACAATGCTCCAAACATACTTACTCACTGTACCGCCAAAAAAGAGATGGTTTATAGATTCTTGCTCCATGCAGAAAGCACATTTTTTTTGTCTCCCTTCCATTTTCTTTTGCGAAGGTTATCCTTTGTCAGTATGGCATCTTGGCAAATTAACCACATCCATATCTTGATTTTCAAAGGCATTTTCGCCTTCCAAATAACACTGAAGTTCACATCGTCTACATTGCTGTGCATTTGATTATAAAGTGATAAAACTTTCTAGATTTCTCCAAATTCCATCTAGGCTTATCATGTACATTCCTTGTAACGCATAAGAGGAGTGTGTCTTTTAGCAATCGCCGCTGTTCTTGTAGGTTTTCGTCCAGCCATCTTCTAAACGAAAATCTCCAGTTTTCATCTCTCATTTTCTTTACTGTCACCTGCTTCTCATTGCATACTTCATATAAGTCTGGGTATTTGATTTTCAATGGTATTTGATTTTCAATGGTACTTATATATATACAGGGGAGTCACTTGCTTTCTTTTGTAGCTGTGATATACTTTTTCCTTTGATATACTTTTTGTTAACTATTTCCTGCCAAAGACCAGTAGCTGATTCCACTTTCCACCACCACATGCACAGCAGACTTATATTCTGTTTTCTCAGGTTCTTGATTCCCAAACCTCCTTTCTTTTTCGGTATACAAATCTTCTTCCATTTTTTTTTTTTTGACTGAAACTGGAGGGGTCACCCCCTACAGAGCTTTATTACGAATTATAAATGTAAAAAGTACAAAAAGAGTATAAAACAAGCGAAGAAAAGAAAAGAAACAAAAGAAAAGAGCTAGTAGCTCTCCTCTATCCATTGCTTAATTCTATCAGCTCTTTTCTTACTCGCTCTATGGACAACCATTGAGAGCTCTTTAAAGAAAAATTCTCTGCACTGCTGAACTGTGGGATCAATGTTCTTGAAAATCCAATTATTTCTGGTCACCCAAATGCTCCAACACATAAGTATGATGATGTCCATGTAACAGTTGAGGCTGATTCTTGTCTTGAGTAACCTGATCATTTGCAAAGAAGTCAAGTGCCTGGGGACTAGGAGGCCAATAGATTGCCAACATGCCTGAGCAAAATTGCACCTAAGAAATAGATGCCTGAGTGTTTCTTCCCGCTGCATAATGCATAGCTCGCACTTATAATCATCTAGGAACATATTCCTTCTTCTTAGCATTCCTCTAGTATTCAGCCTATCTTTAATGAGCAACCAGAAGAAAACCTTATGCTTCGGTTGGCAAGATGACTTCCAAAACCATTTGTAAGCTGGGTGAACAGGCAGGTGCCCCATCAGTAGCTTATATGTTCTAGCAGCTAAGTAAGAAACTTGACCACCCATACAGTACCATACATCATTGACAGCTTGGAAATCTCTACCAGCCAGGGCATTTTGCAAAGCAATGTATTGGTCATATGCTTGAATAGAGAGGGGCAGGTTGAAGAGAGACTCTAGATTTTCTGCATTAAGGACCTCCTTCAGGGATATATTATGATTTTTGGCAAAGGAGTAAAGTTGAGGTGATGAGTGGCATAGCACATTGTCATGCCAGATATCATGCCAAAATAAAACTGATGAACCATCTCCAGGCGTTACCTTGACTATCCCTTTGTACTGATCAAGTAATTTTACAATATCTCTCCACCAGAAGGAGCCCTTCTTCTATTGCCTAGGGAGTTTGCCATTAGCATAGTGATTATCACATAATAAATTAACCCAGGGAAGGTCCACTTTATTGTAGAATTTGTGGAGCATCTTCATTAAAAGAGCATCATTCTGGACTGACAGCTTTTTGATTCCAAGTCCACCTTCTCCTTTTGGCCTTTGCACCATATTCCAGGCAGCCAATGGAGGTTTGTTAGCATTGATTTCTGATCCTCTCCACAACATATGCTTTCTATATATATCAATTTGCTTTATGACTGTGATGTGCATCTTATAGGTACATATATGGTATGTTGGCATTGATGACATTACAGTATCGGCCATTTCCAGTTTACCTCCTGAGTGAGAAACTGAGCACAACCCACAAGTCTTCTCTCAATTCTCTGAACCAATGGTAAGAAATCTGTGACTGATGGTTTAGTAAGGCCCAGAGGCAAGCCTAAATAGGTGAAAGGCATACTTCCTTCTTGGCATCCAAAGGTATTTGCCAGTATTTCCATTCTCTCTGAAGTCACATTAATGGGCACCATGATGGATTTGCTATAGTTTACCTTCAGACCAGTTGACTCAGCAAAAGTGTGGAGAAGGGATTTTAGCACCACTAGTTGTCTTGGACAAGCCTCCATGACCAGAAGGGCATCATCAGCATATTGCACAATAGGAAAATCAATTCCAGCTCTGTTTGGGATTGGCAACTTTAGAAGGCCCATATCCTTTGCCTAATTAAGAATAGATTGCAAGAGGTCAGCAGCAAGCACAAACAACAGAGGAGAAAAGGGATCTCCCTGCCTGACACCTCTCTTGCAGTGAAAGACTTTTCCAGGAACTCCATTTAGGAGTACTGCCGAAGTGCCATATTTCATGATATTATCCATCCAAAGTAGCCATCTCGGCCCCAGACCTTTATATTTTAGGATATCCATGATCACCTGATGCTCAATCTTATCAAAAGCTTTTTCAAAATCTAGCTTCAGGAGCACAATCTCCCTTTTGGACTTGTGACAAATGTGTAAATATTCAAAAGACCATGCCAGACAGTCTTGAATGCTTCTGGACTTAATAAAACCATACTGATTTTGATGTACTAGTTGCAAAATGACCACCTGTAACCTGTTTGCTAGTAACTTTGTAATTAGCTTTACTGATGTATTCAGAAGTGAAATGGGCCTGAAATCTGACAATGTAGTGGGGCTATCCTTCTTAGGCACTAGAGTGATGAAAGATCCATTGATACTCTGTAGACAGATTTCACCTTCATAAAATGCATCAATTAAGTCATAGAAGTCTTTTGCAACTATGCTCCAACATTTATTCAGGAAGTCTCCATTAAAACCATCAGGCCCTGGAGACTTATTTGAGGGAAGATCAGCCACAACTCTATCAATCTCTTCTGTCGAGAAAGGAGTCTCAAGCCATTCTAAATCATCAACTGTTTTAAGCAGCTCGCTCAAGTTGAAGTGCATTGTGTTGTACTCAGAAGATCCTAATCTTTCTTTAAAAGCCTTCCAAATAAGGTCAGCCTTTTCCTGATGGCTATACACAAAATTACCAGAATCGTTGGTCAGACAGGCTATGGCATTTTGTCTATGCCTAATAGTAGCCCTAGCATGGAAGAAGTTTGTTGGTGCATCTCCAAACTTGGCCCATTTTTTGTCACCTCTCTGTTTCCAATATATTTTCTGCTTGATCCGTAAACTTTCAAGACGCTCTTGAGCCAGTACCCTAAAATTCCATTCTTCTAGAGATAAGTCTCTAGTTTCCTCAAAAATGTCCATCATGAGTATCAATTACTTTGTGCCTGCAATAGTGGTCTTCAGGTTTGAAAAACTTCTGGACCATTCTTTGAGTTCTCTTCTGAGGTTTTTGAATTTAGCTGTCAATCTCCTTGCCTTATCCTCATGTGGAATTGGGATATTCCAAGCTTGCTGCACCACAGCCTTAAAGTTCTCAAGCTCCACCTTGGGGATGTGAGTTTGTATGGCTATCAAACATGGTACATGATCAGATGTATCTCTAGATAAGGCTGATACTGTGGTGGCAGGGAATTCAGATGTCCAGCAGCTGGAGGTGAAGAAGTGGTCAAGCCTTTCCAAAAGTGAGTTTTCTTGCTTATTAGACCAGGTAAACTCCCTACCTTGCAGAGGTAATTCAACTAGTCCTTGTGCGCTTATGGCTTCATTAAACAAGAGCATTTCATTAAGGTCTCCCCCAGGCTTATTTCTTTCCTCAGGTGACCTTATGAGATTGAAATCTCTTGCAAGCATCCAATTACAGTTTTGTGGCATCTCAATGTCTTTTAACCAGTTCATGAAAATTACTTTTCTTTCAGTAACACATGGCCCATATATATTAGTCAGGACCCATCTCTCCCCTGAGTGGACAGAGCAGAAATCCACAGAGATGCTGAAGTCATTAGTAAGGACAGAGAACCCTGAAATTTTGAGCTCTTCCACATGGTGAGGCAGCCACCAGAGGCTCCAACTGATGACAAATATTCAAAAGAGTCGAATTGAGGACCACTGAACTTCCTTAGGTATTGCAAATTAAAACGTTCTCTCTTGGTTTCCTGAAAATATACAATGTCACATTCTGATTCATTGATTTTACTTCTAATTATCGGACATTTTCTGTCAGAGTTGATCCCTCTAATATTCCAGCATAGGACTTTCCATTCCCTGTTCTTTCCTTGTTGTTGTGTACTCATTTTGGAAACCAGTTGTGACTAGATAGGGACCATGCACATAATACACAGCCATCATTAAAGAAATAGAACCAGCACTTCCACATGAAAAGATCACAGACCAAAAGTAAGGACCAGAATGTAAACTGGAAGACATCATAAGTAATATGTAGGGACCAGTATTTCCACTGGAGATCATCATCAATCAAGCAAAAGGGCCATTGCTTCCATTGCAGGATGTCACAAAGCAAACTTAAGGACCAGTATGTGCACTGGATTAGGGTGTAAATTGAGCCAGACAGCATATAGCAAACCACTAAAAAGTCTTTAGCATAACCATTCCATGAAATGTCTGATGCCATCATCGACACTACTACTAGAAGTTCAAAGGAAGCATAAAATAAGCTGGTCCAAAAGAAACAAAAGACACCTACTGAACTAAGCAGAGCAGGTTTCATTGCTCTACTTTTTGTAATTCTTCTTGGTGTTGTCTTCATTAATGCCACTTTTTTCATCACTTGTGGAGGGGTCTTCCTTCCTGGACTTCTTCGATACTACCTTGGTAGTGATCTTCGGCCCACCAATAGTACCTTTGGTCTTTCTTTTCTTTTGAAGAGCCTCCTCAGACAGACCCGCAGGGTCCATCTTAGCTATGTTGACTCTAAGAGTCTTGAGAGCTTTAGGCCCCATTGTAGGAGGGGCAGAGCTGCAAGCAAAACAGTCCTTACCAGTGCAACTTGAATGTTTGAACCCTTGGTTTTTATCACTGATTCTAGTACTCCTTCTAACAGAGGATGCTACTATTGGCACTGTCCTTTGTTTGTCTGACTGCTGGGTGCAAGTGTTCTTCTGGTTACTTGCCATGGATTGAATTATGTCATTCTTTGGTGTGGCAGGTGAAGACTGCCCTTGTGCTTCTTCAAGAGTGTCAGCCTCAGAATTATAACCTTCATCTTGCATGGTTTCCTTCAAAACAGAATCACAACAAATAGCTTTGGCCTGCTCAGGACAGCTCTTGGGCAAAGCAAATTGCATAAGGTTGTTCTCATCTGCCATTGTAACTAGAAGATTCCAGGCCTTCGACTGAAGAAAAGTCTGCACCCACTTTAAGTGTTCAGGTGATAGTAGCATGGCAGTCATGAAAGCCATCCATTCCCCAGGGACAGGGAAAGTTTCTTGCTGTCCACCAACTGGAGAAAAGTACTTTGACCATAGCCTGATACAGTCAGGATTGACCTTGCTATTGTTGTCACCAAATTTCGAGGTTACTAGAGCTTCATAGCCAGGGTCTGCCTCTAAAGGGCTTCCAAATTCCATCAATCCCACTTGTGGGATAGCAGCATTGCTTCCTTCTTGTCTAGCACCATTATTCAGGGACTCATTCAACACAGCTTGGGCTTCTACATTCATATTTGGCAGATGGAAACCTGCAGCTTGCAGTGCTAATACTAACTCATTGTGTTCTGGCAAATCCCCAATGTCCCCCATGTGCTCTTCATCATGAAGTCCCATTAGCTCATCTTCTATAGCTGGGCCCTGGTTTAGATCGATGGGCTGATCATTGATCTGGGCTTCAGGCTGAGCATCAATAGGTTGGTCATTAATGTCCATGGGCTGTTGGCCGACTAGCAAAATACCTACATTGCCAATCAAAACTTCTGCCTGCCCAACATATGCTTGCTGCTGCTGTTGCTCCATTGGGGTCTCATTAAGGTCAGCTAAAAAATTGTTTTGATTATCTGCATCCACCTCCATTGGTTGCTGTGCAGGTGGGATCTGCAACCCATCAGGCTGGGGTTGGATCACATTTGCCTGCACATTCAGAATTTCCCCTTCTGCTTCTATTGCTGCAACATTCAAGTCAGCAAGGACATTCACCGAGGAAGAGGAACCTGGTGCTGATCCATCAGAGACACTGAGACTGATCTGCACAGGGGGCTCATTTATCTGCTGAGGAATCTCTGGTTCTACTACATGTTCCAACTGATTACCTTGAGCAATGTCTACCATCTCCTCTGGTTGTTCATCTTCCAAAGGCATATTGAGATCAAGATTTCCATCATTGTCAGCATTCTCATTCTGCTGGTTTGCTGGCCACATTCCCCAATTGTGATGCTGAGGACCATTGTCAAAAACAACAGGGGCTACTGCATTGCCAAGAGCTTGCTAACCAAATCCAAAGTAGTCAAATGGCTGATTATCCCCTACTTCTGCTGCAGGAGGGATAGGATCTTCATCTCCTGCTTCATTGCCTAGCATTCTTTGGTGCAGTATCTCACACTGTGATGTCCAGCTATTGCTTCTAAAGTCAGTGCCCTCTGTAACTACCACCCAGCGAGGAACAGACTCCAGTGAGTGAACTTTGACCCTAATGATAATACGAGCTAGATTTCCAGTATCCTTCTCCCAAACTTCCAACCTAGCAAAGGGGGCAATAGCAGACTGGATATGCTCTCTACTCCAATAATCAAGAGGAAAACCCAAAAGCATCAGCCAACATTCTCTATTAAATTCCACAGTCCTTTTATTAAGACCATCGTTGTGCCTTGCTAGGGTGATGTCAAACTCTCCAAAGGGATGTGGTCCTGAATCTACCAACATATCATAATCCTGAATACTTTCAAATCGTACATACGCCTGACCAAAAGGGCAAGGTTGGATACTTCTAATCAGGACCCGCAAGTGATCAGCAAAGAAGTCTAGCAGAAGATCTCTGATGTGGATAAAGGCTACCTGATCTTGTGGCATAGGGTTGATTGTCACAATGGCGACATCCTCATGCCTCGGAGAAGCTCGACCACAGATAGAACGCACCATGACTTCTCTTCCCGGCACCTCAATGCGATTGTAGAGGCGGGGGATGAAAGGCGCTAGGTCAATGTGGCGATACGCCATTGTCGACGACAGGAGGGCAGCTTGTGGCGACTTGGGAAATTGCGGCAAATTTGGAGGTTTTTGCTGGGCAGGAGCAGAGGAGGGGTTCTTTTAAGGGTTTTGAGCCCCCAACCTCAGCTCCAAGGAAGGTGGAGAGTCAGAACCGGAAAGAACAGAGTTTCCATATATCTTATTCCTATTGGGATCCGCAGTAGGGTCAACAGCAAGTTTCTTTTTGGGGACGTACTGTTGCTTGACTCTTGGAGCTGAGTTGCCGAGGCTGACTCTTGTACTTCAGCGGTTGAGATTTGCCGTCCTTTGCCAACAGTAACAAGAAATATGGCCCCAGCCCAGACAATTCCTGCATCTCATGCGGTTTCGACAATGGCCTTGACATGGTTCGAACCAAGGCATCTGCTACAAGAGGGTGACTGGGCTTTATTGCCATGGGCCTGATGAATGTTAGTTTTCCTCAGCCCAGCTGGCTCTGAGATTTGCCCCTCATTCGAAATTTGAATGTTTCCTCCGTGTTCTTCGCTAGGAAGAACCGCAGATTCCAAGCGATCAAACACCGAACGCTTAGGGAATTCAAGGCGATTAAGAACCGATTTCTTGGGAACGGCATCAAGGGCAGAGTGCAAACGATTGAAAACTGAATAAACAGGGATTGGCTTTGGGAGATTGTTACCCGATCGGAGCCTACTGCTGATAGGAACTGCATTGGCACCAGATAGTCGTGGATTCTGCGGACGGGGATGCCTTTCTGTCTGTCTGACCACCTCTGCATATGATTTTTTCTTTGATCTTCTGCTAACCACTTCAGTCCACTCATTATCTTGTTCTTGATTCCATCGCCGTTCTTCCTGCATAGCTTGCGGTCCACCATTCCCCCAAAGGTGAAAGAGGACTTTGAAATCCGAGCATTTATATGACTTCAGATTATAAACGTAGAAGCCTACTTGCTTGCAGGAGACCGAGAACTTGTAGACTTGATCCTGTAACTCTTGAACCTTGAACACCAAAGCTTTACCACCAATTACCGCTTGCAAGATGTGCGCCACCGAGAGATCTGTGAGGCGGAATTTGCATCAACCCACAGAGAGAACTAGGAAGAATTCTTGCAGACCAGAATCCGGCGAGAACTCCACCGGTCGATTGAATCTCTCCCATATCTCCCTTTGCTGCCCAATCCCCGGTGAGTAGTCCAGGGGAGGCAGATCCATAGAGCTTTCCGAAAGGGATGACAAGGCTCCCCATCCCCGGCCAGTCTCCATTGCCAGGGAAAAGGAAATCCAGGATTAGATCAGGACATGGCGAGGCCAATGCACCGATCAGGGAAGGATTTTGGTGGCTAGGGGAGGAGATCGCTGGCGATCGCCATCACCGGGCGCTCCACCTTTTCCGGGGATATTGAGACATAGACATACGACCGCTCTTAATCTTCTTCCATTTTACTAGATGGTATTTCCTTTGTGTCCCTCCTCCCTGCCAAAAGAATCTTTTCCTAATTTTATCAATCCTCTCAATTGTTGTCTTAGGCAGCAGGTACATCTGACATATGATACGTTGGTATGCAACTCAGGTTAGCATCGATCAAAATTTTTCTGCCACCTAAAGTTAAACATCCACCCTGCCAACCGTCCATTTTCTTATCACATTTTCCTTCCAGAGGCACCCAATCAATGACATGCAGTCTTGAGCCAGGGACTGGAACTCCAAGGTACTTAATCGGCCACTGACCAATAGCACACTTGAACAATTCTGAGTAAGGCTGCCCGCACCGGCTCCCTCTACCGCTCCCTGGAGGAGCGTTTACCGGACTCATGTGCTGCAGCGGTGTCCTCTACGGCTCCCTCTATCCAAGAGGAAGCCCTCCGTTCCGCTACTGCGAGAGGAAGCCAGGAATTCCTCCATTCGGTACGGCGTGAGCCAGTTGGAAGAGAGAGAGGGGTAAAAGGTGAGAGAGTGGTGGGCCCCACTTGTTTAACGAACTAAAAAATGTTATAACTCACAAACCAAAAACCCAAATCAAATTCTGATTGCACCATTAAATTCGTTTCAATAAATCCTTCAAAACAAGATCTCAGATGGATATGTTTTGATAAAATTACAAGTGGGCCCCACTGATGGTAGTTGGAGATGGTTGAATAAAATATTGGGTAGTTGATATAGAGGAATGATGGGTGCAGAGGAAATTGGTATAGAGGAAGGAATCTCGATGACTAGGACAGAATATTCCTTTTAGAGGAAAGATATAGAGGAATATGAGTGCGAAGAGCCTAAAGTGCGCCTATGGTTCTAGGCTTCTACTACAGGAGGCTGATGGACCGTTGGGTGCATCGGTGATACAGCTCCTTAATTTTCCAAGCAGCTGCTGATACTTTTGGGATGCTATTGTAACGCTAAAATGTGCTGGACATAATCAAATCAATCTACCTCCTCGACATGCCTCGTGTACATCTTGGATTTCGATCAGTTCCGTTAGCTTGATCGTGAAACAAAGATAGTAGCTGTGAATACGTACCTGAACTGCAACAAACATCGTTGTACAGAAATTTTAGTGATACAAGGGTAAAACAAAGTTCACCCAAGCACCTCCCCGAATATAGCTCTATGTTAACAGTACAATATAGTGACAATTGACTCACAACAGGTACCTCTGGACGCCTCGCTCTGCTCCCCTCTACTTTTCCCCCGATTCTCCTCCAGGCCAGATTCGCAAGCAGCAACCACCATCTCCCTCAAGAACAATCCTTCCGAAACACCGCCGAGCGAGCCCTTCCCCCAATCTTCTACCCGATTGAACCCTTGACCAGTTTTGCTGTGATGGATAATTGTTTGAATTCTGTTGACCTTTCAACTTGGCCCTCTCTGACCAGCCAAAGAGCAGATGCCTCTAGTAGGCCCGCTGCAGGCACTCATGACCCTGCTCTAGCCAGATTGACAATTTCTCAGCAGCGGCCTAGGAATTCAATTGACAGTTTGGGATGCAAATGACTCAAAATCTGCCCATAATCAAGACAGGCACAAAGACAGTCAAAGGATAGTGCAGCAGGTTTCCAGGAGAAAAGCAGAATAAGGATTAATACTATCGCACAACACCGTTCACTGCTCCAATCTTCTACTACTATACCCGACAAGACATTATGTCAACGCCTCCACTTGCCTCGTTCGACTCTGTCAATCCGAAGTTCTCAGCTCCTCTTTGGACAACGCGAGGGCATTCAAGTATCGCAACAAACCGTCTTCAGTCACGCAGGATTCCTGGAATTGATACAGCCGCCATGCACGTATCTCCGGTTCTGAAACAAATCCAGCGACATCTTTCCTCATTGATTCACCCAAAAAAGAAAGAGTGATGTACAAACACATAAACAAAAAATAGCACCATTCATTTTATCTCAATTTATGATCCAATGTGGCTAGCTCAATGGACTTTCCAAATTATATATACGAAAGAAGCTATAAGTTTTTAATTAATATACTTTCATTTAAAGAATGACACGTTATGATAGTTTGTTTCATGATAAATCTAGTTGTATATTTTTTACGTTATCAATCTTTTATGATATTTTGCTATTTATAGTCAAAGTTACAAATGTTTTATTTTGATTGAACCCATAAATTATGTATTAGGATTGAGGGAGTACAACGATTATCAATGGTTAAAGCCTTGCCAATGTGCCTAAAACCTCATTGGTGTCGCATGCTGTCATATCTGTCAGCAATTGTTGAGCCATGGTCGAATGAAAGGTGGTGTCACGTATATATATTTTGACCGGATGGTTTCTTCCTCCTATGTCTCTCTTACCCTAATGCCGCCTCCATCTATACTAGAAGGTAAATTTGTCTGGAGCACACTAAGAAAGCGTGGAATTATCTATGACACACTATCAAAGTCGATTTCATCTGAGACACACTACGAATCTCTGACAATTGTCTGTGACACACTTTGGTCGTTTAACAATTAGCTTCAATTTTTTTATCTCAATATTTAGAATACATTACAACTTGAAACTTGTCACAGATACACATTATCACATTCTCTATCATAAAAAAATGGAGCTAGATTCTTCTTAATTGTTTGCATAGTTTGCTCGATAAATTAAATATTAAAATAATGAGCTAATGATACCACAATCAGAAAAAAATCTAGCTCTATTTTTTAATGATAGAGAATCTAAAAATGTATATTTGTGCCAAGTTTCATGTCCTAATGTGTTTTAAGTATTGAGATACAAAAGTTGAAATTAATTGTTAAACGCTCAAAGTGTGTCACAGACAATTGTCAGAGAATCGTAATGTGTCTTAGACAAAATCGATTTTAACAGTGTGTTGTGGGTAATTCCACGCTTGTTTAGTATGCTCCAGACAAATTTGCCATACTAGAATGGTTGCCCGCGCATTCCGCGGCTAGATTTGTTAAACTATTTAAATTATTTTTGTATTGCAAAAGTTTGAACATGATTTATTATTATTAGTTTTATAGTAATACATTTCCAGCATAGCTAAAATTTATTGGAAAAATTGGTCACCGACTCTGTCAATTTGAGTGTGTGATGAGTCATCATTTATCTAAATGTCATATTGAAATAACCAATATTTATAGCTACCATGCATGTAAAGGTCATCATTGTGGTAACAGGCCAACAAAGATACATGGTCGAAAATAGAGAACATGTAAGTATTGTGTAAGGGCTACAATCACTATAACAATTTTGACATTCCATGACGATGCATTTTTATCACAAAAGGTCTAAAATTCGTCACAAACTATCTTTCATGATGCAACGATATGAAAATCGTTTCGTCACAGAAAGTGCGTAGCTGATTCCTTCCTGTGATGTTTTCGCTGTTTTCGTTATAAATTTGTGACGTTCAACAAGATTGTCATAAACGTTTATGACGCTCAGAAATTCATCACAAACTCTGTCTATGACGTTTGTAATTTTCGTCATTGACCGTTGGAGCGTACCTGGCCTGGCATGGCTGGTTTTTTGGCCCATTAATTTCACGGACCGTTTAACTTTTGGCCTATTAATTTCATGGGCCTTTTAACTTTTGGCCCATCAAAATTCACATGCCTTCAACTTTTGGCCCGCTTAATTAGCAGGCATTTTTACTTTTGGTCCACCAATTTTGCTGGCTATTTAAATTTTAGCCCACTATTTTTCTGGGCTTTTATTTTTCAGCCCGCTTAATTTCACAAGTCCTTCCAGTTTCAGCCTGCTTAATTCATTTTCAGGCCCGTTTCATTTTTTAGCCTCTTCGTCCAATGTTTTTCCCACGGCCCAATATTATTTTGGGTGGCCCATTATTTAATCACACCTTGAACAATATTTTTTGGCCCATTATTAAATCACATTAACCTTTAAATCAGAACATAGAATTACAGAAATGAAAATTTCCACACATATTAACTATACTACAACACACATTAAATCATCTGTCATCTCACAGTACAAGCTGAGAGGAATTCTCTTCACATCCATCTATGTCTTCCTTTCTCCATGTCGCCTTCTCCCCAAACCTGAAATGTTTAAATAGTAAACACGTACTTTGTGAAATTGTCAATAGGCTAGGAATGCAAGAATAACTAAGTTAACTTTAACAATGTTGAGCTCTACATGCAGGCACTTAATGCATCAGAAGCCTATGCTCACAAAGAACAGCAGCAGTAACTTTGAAAGCACTTGTTCCAGGCACAAATATGATGATCTGATGGGAATATGGCATGCTTGTAGACAATAACACAGTTCATGCCACACGCTAGTTACATATAGTTTGGTCAGGTGTGCAAGTTGAGTAGCCTTTAATTTGCACAAAAAATGATACAAATCCTGAGCAAGCTAGAAAATAATGACTGGAACCAAGAATAGATAAGCACAGATATAGGAAGAACAGAAAAGATTCCTGCAACTGTAATTAACCTCACCTATAAACAACCTGAATTCATCGCCTAGTGAAGCTAACGGCAGTCTGCTGCTGAAATCTTTAGACCTGAAATAAAGAAGCCACCTTAAATACCTGCTTGATATTCAGGGGAAACAAATCAGCATACAAACAGTTAAGAGAAAAATGAAACAGACCTAGATTCTAATACCCCAGCAAGAGAAATCACACAAGATATTTACCGAGAACTGGCTGGATGTCACACCCAGTTTTAAGGCCAAAACCGAATGCTCATCTATATATGTGCCCAGAATCAAGATTCACACATATAGAACAAAATAAAGTAACAGTACAACCAATATGACAAGTAAATCGTATAATTATTACAATGTCTCAAAGAACTAAACAAATACCAACTCTAGCGGAAGACTCCATAACGCCACAGGCAGTCGACCCGGGGCTCCACAAGCTTAGTCTTCACCACCATCTCCAAAGCGGGCAATCTCCAATCTCTGAGCAGCATATCATGATTGTAGAGGAAATAGTAAGCGTGAGTACATGTCGTACTCCGCAAGTGTGAAAAAATATGCAATATGCAGGTTTATAACAAGAAAGGCTGACATAAAGTTAACTTGCAGAAATAAGCACCCTAAACCAAAGATAAAGCATTCCTGAATTACTAGGTGAAAACCCAAACCAACAATTAATTAGACACTACAAGGTACCCCCTTGTAGCGAAACAGGCTACTCGCCTAAAAACCATACTACAAGTTACCCACTTGCAGCATCCAAATGGCTACCCGCCAGAACCATATCCATCCATCTATCTCTAATCATGTGAGGATCCAGGCCGCTTCTGACCGTGAGCACGACTGTCATAACAGTTTTACTTCTCTGCAGAGGTGCACAACTTTACCCACAGGGTGGTGATTTCATCACTATTCAGTGACTAAAATCTCTATGTTGCCTTAACACTACCAAAGGTGTGAGACTAAGAGATCACCACATGGTCTTTCAAAGCGCTTCCCAGCCTGCCAACATCCCCGCTAAAGTTTCTCTACTGCCAATACCCCTGAAACAGTAGACCCCTCTTGCGCCTTGGCTAGAGTACCCCTCGATCACCTGAGTTTGGAAGTAACCCTTCCTCCCCCATTCCATAAACGCCAGCAAAACTGGGAAGACAACATAATACATGACTAAGTCTACGATAATCAACCCTGTGCTTTGCGCTGTTGTCCTGGGTTGCCGCTCCACGAACCGGTCCTTAGCAAACTTGAGCAAGACTACCACAAACCAAAGTCTCGTGCTAACCGCACTATCATCAACATACCATTTGCTCAAGTTACAGCATACCTAAGTTCCAGATTGCTAAAAAGATTAACCGGTCCATATGATTAAGTTGAAGTGAAACCATTAGTCAAGATTATTAGTCAAATTTGTTATCCAACCCATGACAGCAAGCTAAGCATTTTCTACCCATCCACATTATTAATAACAACTACCATCACCCGTCGACAAGGATAAAGTAAGGAACAAGGTATGACACATAGGATTCAAATTAACGCAATGCATGAAGTAAACTAGAGGGAGATAGAGTTAGGTTCAAGATGCGTCAAGGAACACTTGCCTCAAAAGAAGTGTTGCTGCTTAGAGTCTTCATGTCTTTGACTTCCTCTTGATGATTCTCGAACGCACGTTCTCTATTTAACGGTAACATGAAAAGCACATATGGCACAAACAATAAGAAACAGTACACCAGACAGTACCAAAATACTATAAAAATAGTACCAACAGATAGTACTCATTGCTACGAGCACGTGAGCACAAGAATCGCTAAAAACGGAGCTATGAATCAAAAGTTATGATGTTTCAAAGATCAAGGATTAGATCAGGAAAAACAGAAACGCTTAGGGACAGAAACGTGAGCGTTCCCGTCGATTGGATGTATATTTTTGGACATAGTTTGCACACTACTATGCGCAATGATGTGGAACATATTGGACATATGGTGATTGGGGCATGAGTTCACCTGAATATGAGATCGAAGAGTTGGATATGGATGAGGTTGATCTGCGGCAGTTGACGGTGGTATAGCGTTTCTGGTCGTTTCCAGTAAGATCTTGGCAAATCCTTTGTGGAAAAAGTAGTAGGAATGCTGGAACACATTAGGGTATTGAATTTATGTCAGTAATGTATAGGGATATGGTGGAACATGGAAAACAATTACCATTAGGCGCGTTGGCTGATCCAAGACAGGGAGTAGAAGTCATTGAGAATTAGATCCCCGTTGATCCAGATAAGATCTTGGCTTTAATTTTGTATATATTGTAGAGGACTCTATTGCGCACCTTCTGGTGAAATTTAACTGCATTTGGATGGACGAATCGCCGGGAACGTTGATGCCAATCTGTGACTGTGCTGCTGGACGCAAGGGTAGCGGCGCGTGGCGGCAGCCTGACGGCGTGGGAGGGGTTTGGAGGGCAGGGAGGACGTGGGGAAGGCTCCCATATATGTAGAGGGGGTGGCCTAGGGTTTGGGAGAGGGTTTGGGCTTGACCCATAGGTGGGGAGGGGTGAGGAAAGGTGGGCCTCGGCCCAAATGGCAAGGAAATCGATGGGGAGTTGAGATATGGGGGTGGTCTGCCATAGTGTTCAGCCCAAGATGGTTTGTGGCCACGGGAAGGACGTGGGGAGGAATCCAGGTACTCATAGGAGATGTTGAGAGGGTGTGATGATGAAGGAAATGGGGAGATGGGCTGCAGAAAAGGAAAAGAAAAAAAAAGGCTGCCAGAGAAGAAAAGAGATAGGCTGCGGAAAAAGAATTGGTGCAGACCAACCCAGAAGAGGGAAGGGGGAAACAAGGGAGTAAAACAAAAGGGAAAATAGGCCGGGGAGAAAAGGATTTCAGCCCACATCGACTAGAAAATAATTTTCTTTTTTTTTAAAAAATCCTTTTTCCAAATCAAATTTCTACACGATTTTAAATTCATTTTGCACACCATAAATCCTAAATGCATTTCAATTATCATGAATGCAACAAACATTATATAACTTATATTAATTATTTTGATTTAGAAAATAATTACATTTGCCCAAATAAATGTGACAACTCTCAAATATTAAAGCAAAATTTTAAACCATTCTAAAAAGTTTTAAAATTTAGTGACATTTAAGTCACATTTCAAAATTTGAAATTTTGGGGTGTGACACTGGACCAATCATACGACCCAGCAGAAAAAAAATCAAATGTAACAGACTACAATACCAGGAACTGAATAGCCAAGTTTAGATTTTCGACACAAAGGAATGCTTTCAACAGACTACAATACACAACTGAAATCAAATGTAACATGGTACTAGGGACTAATTCTGCAGTAAAGAAAATAAGAAAGTCTTGCGTACTTTAACGTAAGAAGAACTGATTAGCTCGAGGAAAAAAGGTACAAGAGTTGGTAAAGGAATGGATTTTTAATTTCAATCTCCAGAATTGTGAACATGGAAACATGTTTTGTTGTTAGTTTTTTGTACAGAAAGAAACCACTACAATTATTCATCAAAATGTTCGAACCTCAGTATCTCACCTGTCAAAAATCTGTCCATAGCAACATAATTTGCAGCAACCTGCATGGGAAAGCAATGGACGATATCAACCTACATATATCGAATATATTGCCAGTAAGAAAAACAAAGATGATGAAATTTGGTGAGCGCCTGGAAACCAACGGGTGGACTTGGTCCTTCGCCCACTTTGATGTCCTTGTACTGCAGACCGGACTCAATTGTTACCATGAATGCCAACACAAGGAAATTCGAAATTTAGCATGAATGCCAATTACAAGGTGATCATATACATGTCAGAGTGACAGGACTTGTAAAGCAATGCTGCATCAACAAATTAAAACAATAAGTAACCTTTCCTCCTATAACATATATAGTACTGAACAATATCATGCATGATTCAGGATTCAGTTGCTTTAAAATGAAATTTCAGAGTTTCAGAATTCAGACAGGCACCACTACATAAATCATAAGCCAAGAACAGCATACTCAGCCTGATCGAACCTACATATATCGAATATATTGCCAGTAAGAAAAACAAAGATGATGAAATTTGGTGAGCGCCTGGAAACCAACGGGTGGACTTGGCCCTTCGCCCACTTTGATGTCCTTGTACTGCAGACCGGACTCAATTGTTACCATGAATGCCAACACGAGGAAATTCAAAATTTAGCATGAATGCCAATTACAAGGTGATCATATACATGTCAGAGTGACAGGACTTGTAAAGCAATGCTGCATCAGCAAATTAAAACAATAAGTAACCTTTCCTCATATAACATATATAGTACTGAACAATATCATGCATGATTCAGGATTCAGTAGCTTTAAAATGAAATTTCAGAGTTTCAGAATTCAGACAGGCACCACTACATAAATCATAAGCCAAGAACAGCATACTCAGCCTGATCGAACCTACATTTTCGAGCTTGCAGGGATCTAAACAATAATCGCTGGAGCAGACACAGCTAACAATGGTGCTTCTGCAGCTATGATGGATCCGACCCACAAAATAACAATGCATGAGGTAGCCCCATAATTCCATAAAATTTTTCCACCCATTACTATTACGAATGCAACTCTAACCCCTATAGGTCTCAGCCAAAACTTAACCACGGACCAGGGGACCGAATTTCGCACCGCTCGCGCCCATGAGAGCAAGATTTGAGCAAGAAACTAGTTATAGCTAGCCAAATCACCACAAACTAGGATGGATTCCAGTCCGGATTCGAGGGGGGAATGGAGGCCGGCGGGGGATTTACTTGTGCTGGGACTGGATCTGGTAGTCACGGACCTGCTCCACCATCTTCGACCGGGTAATCACCCCAGGCACTCGAGGCGCCGCTGGCGACGACTTCTTCACCACCACACCCGAGCAGCCACGAGACCACCAGCGCATCCTGGTGGTGCTGCAGCCCATAGCCCGCACGCACCCGATGGCTCGGGCACCAGGGTGCGCCCAACCACCGTGAGTGCGAACCGGCGCGGGGAGGAAGCGTCGTCGCCGTCGTGCTCGGAGGCAAGCGGGTAGAGGAGGCACTCGAGGATGGTGGCGTACGGGTGGTGCCCGTGGAGGAGCTCGGCAGCGGAGAGAGTGGGGTGCAGAGGACGGGAAGGGGGGCACCATAGGGTTTGGAGGCCAGGCGTCGTTTTTGTTCGAGCGGGAGGAAAAAGAAAAGAGAAGAAATGCGTGAGATATATGAAAGAGAAGAAATGCGTGCATTTTCTAATTGCTTTGTTAAATTTTATCTTGCGAAATATAATGAATTTTGAGCTGATTTTTTGGTTTGTAGCTATTCCATGTCAATCCAAACCCATGGGATTTAATGTTAATTTTTTTGAAAAAAAATCTGCCAAAGTGTGTTCAAAATGAACAACTTTAGACACATCTCATGAAACTATCACCTAGGTTCAACAATAAGTGAACAATGTCCTCCACAAAAGCTCAAAAAAAAATCTGCCATTGAACAACTCTAGACACATCTCATGAAACTATCACCTAGGTTCAACTATAAGTGAACAATGTCCTCCACAAAAGCTTAAAAAAATGGTAACATAATTCTATTATGTAAAGGTGCTTCAGTTGTCCATCTCCACAAAAATTCATGTCCAGAAAACATTTTCTTTCGAGATTTACAAAAATAACATTTTTTTTCAAAAAATGTCTAGTGGATATTTGGGGATACGTCACAGTTATATCATATAAAGCAGTTCTATATATGCTACAAATAGGTAGATAATATTTTTTATTAACGCAAAGGGAAAAAATGAGGTCATTTGGACTTCGTACGCGAAATATATACAACTTTCAAAATTCAGCAATGAATTAAATTGAGAAAAAGAGCTGGGGGCTAAGAACTAAAGAAAAACACTGATGCGTGACACTGGGCCTGCTCATCCTTCGCTGATGGGCCGAGTTGGGCTGGCGCAGGCATGAGCCACGAGAGGGAGGAGAAAGTGGGCTGAGCAAGAAGAAATTGAAGGAGGCTGGCCCAGTGGGAAAAGAAAAGAATGAAAAGAAAAATAAAAGAGCAGGAATGGGCTTCCAAGTAAGATTGAGCCCATGATCTGGCCGGCGGTTTTCTTTCTCCTTTTCTATTTCTCTTTCCTCTCTTATTTTCTACCTCAAATGAAAACATTTTCTAACAAAATTTTAAATACATTTTCAACACAATAAAATCACTAATGCAAACTACTCCAACATAAATGAATCAATAATATTTATTATAGCCTATATTATCTAAGTTAATTAAGAAAATAACTCTTTTGTATAATAAAAATATTAACATCCTAAATGAATCAAAGAAAATTTTGATCTATTTCAAAAAAAAAATTAAAATTTAGTGAATATTTAGTCACATTCCAAAATTTGAAATGTTGGGGTGTGACAGGCTGCTAGCTTTCAAGCATTTAGGTTCAATTTTATCACAAATTATATTTTTTTGAAAACCACAAATTGCATTTTCTTATAAATTTTTTAAAAAACTAAAATGTGGGTCCCACCTCAAAATGTTATGTGAGACCAACGATGACATGCGGGCCATGGTTTAAAAAATTATTGTGAATCTCGGGCACTAGTTTTTTATATTGTGTTTAAAATCTAACATGTGCATCTCACTTGACATGTATGATATAAAAAAAGTATTTAATATCAATTCACGCTTATCATAAATTATATTTTGCTTTTAAGGGCTGCTGCCTTTCTAGTGCTCTTGGCTTAATCTCTAGCATTACTTGCAATATTTTTATTTCTTTAAAACAGACATGTGGGTCCCACTTGACAATGTGTGGGACCAAACCACAAGTGGGCCACATGTGCATGATATGAAAAAATTATCAACAAAAGCTCACATTTTATCAATTACATTTTACTTTTATCTGTCAAATAAAAATATGTGGGTCCCGCGTGATTAGGTGGTTGACAAGTGGGCCATATTATGACGATTCGTATTTCTCACAAGTTTTGGTGTACAATAAAAAATTTTGTTAGTGACGATTCATATTTGTCATAACTATTGTGACGTTTATTTTTTACGAATTATGACGTTTTTAATCGTCATAATATAATAGCGTCTTGATTTATTACGATTTTGTGGTCAAATTTAATGACGAATCTCGGTTTTGGTCATAAAACACCCAATTTCCTCAAAAACGTTATAAACCCAACACGCCTTATGATGAAACGGTGTGTTGTCACAAGAAAAACGTCATAGAAGCTCACAATTGTTGTAGTGATAACAAAAGGGCCATTTTACTCTCTTGAATAATTTATTTTGTCTGTTTGATACTCTAAGGGCATCTCCAACCCAGAGACGACTTGTTGTCTGTAAGTTTTTGAAATCCGAACATAAAGAGTTAAAAATACAGGTGGTACAATGGGACGTCTATTTAGCTGTCTACAAGTTGGTTAATGCTTTGCATGCAGCTAAGATCAATCATGAATACCATTTTGTATACTGTATTGTTGCTATTTGATAGAAAATGAATCATGCATAATAAGATGATCAAGTATCAATTGATCTTGGCAACAGTCAAAGAGCAACACAACGGCCTTCTTTGGCGAGGCCGACGCCAAAGAAGCTAAAACATAAAGAGCAGGGACGTCAACGAAAGATGAAAAAGGTTAAAAAATTCAAATAGGAAAAGAAAAATAAGGGTGGGAAATAACATCGCAGCCAAATATAACTGTTTCAAGGAATACCTTTGTTTTTTCCTTTCAACAGTTGAGGGCTAACGTTGGGGAAGAGGGTTGCGATCCAATACCAGCGAAGGGTCAAGCAATGCCGAAGGGCACAGATGTGGTGAAGAATACAACGAAGCAAGGGGACTAGAAGTTACAGATCGATGAAGATAATGCCGAAGGCTTCCTGATCGTACCGAAGGGTAATTGCTTCCAGCAAAGGCATCAAGAGATGCTACGAAGGGAGTTCATCAAACAGCTAAGCAAGGCTTGCTATAGAGAGACATAACGAAGTTGACAAAGGGCTTCATTGTAATAATGAATCTCCCCCCTATAAATATGGAGGAGGGGATCCTATAATGACACCTCATTTACTCTGTCCAAAATTCTCTGTCGTCTTAACATCCTTCGCCCAGCACTGCGGGCAGAAGGAGGCTTTGACATAACGCATTACGAAAGACTGTTGGCGTCTCTTACGGTCACGCGGTAAACACGCGACCGCGGGAGACGCCGGGGGTTATGGAATTGTTCACTTGCACTATTTAACCAAATAATCCACAACTAGTAACAAGTACTAGATATGAATTATAAGGTTTGTCATGTTAAATAGAATATCCGCAAGCGGACGGATAACCCGTTGTAGCATTTCACCCGAGAGTATTCCAGGGTATCGTATTTATATTTTCCCAAAGGAAGACATGGTTGACAAGAGTACTTATGTTCATGGTGTTACAAACGATAAATGATATAACCACATTCCAATGCAGGGGTAAGGTTTAATAATAATAGGGATAGTGTGACACACACGAAGGCATTCCACTCTCTCTAATAAAAGGCGAGAGACAATCCTAAGCAATGCTAAGTTAGACTAGCGAGCTACTACTCCAAAGGTACAACATTCAAATAGCGTGCACCACCTCTACCTATCATCTAACGTCATGCAAGCACAAGCAAGCGTCTAATGCCTAGGCAATATCGGGAGATCCGGCATACGCAAGGTCTGCCTCGCGACTCCGGCCTATTTACGAACTCCTATGCCGTGCCCGAACATGGAGGGTTCCTTTGGATGGACAGGGCTGTCACTTCCTGCCACCTACCTCTACAAACCGTGGGACATGCACATACCCAAGGGTGGATAGACTACCCCGGCACCATGCCGGCGTTACTAACCACGACTCTAGATCCCTTGAGGCACCCCCAACCCTTCGGATCGACGGGGTGATAAATCTAGAGCACCTTTGCAGGACAATGAGCCCGATGCCTAAACATGAGAACAACTAGCCTAACTAGCATAAACTAGATAAAAGGGATCAAAGCTAGCACTAAGTCATGCATAAGCGTTCGTCGCTCAAGAACGAGCGACGAACGATGAACGATTAAGCAAGTTCAAGAATAATCGATGATCGAGTATGAACGAACGAAGAACGAATGATGAACGAGCATGAACGAACAACGAACGATCATACAAGATCATGATAGAACTAGCAAGCTCATAACAACTATATGAATACTTGTATTCCATAGATTAAATAACAAGTCTTACAAAGAGAGAGAAAGGATACAAGAGCGCTACCCAATTCTCCACAAGACTTTGGGAGCAATAGGGCAACCCACTACTCAGCCTAGCACTACCTAGAATTGCCTCTAGCTCTAGTGTGAGGAGGAGGGAATGATCCTTGTGTATTGTGTGTCTTGGAAGGAGGGGGGGTACCCCTCCTTATATAGTCCTTGAAGGTCGGCAACTTTGAGGCGGTTCCCGAGGTCGGTGGCATTTAATGCAGGGGGAACCGACCTCCAGAGGGCGGTTACAAACCGCCATAGAAAGATGGGCCTAGGGGGCCACCCTGCCAGGTCGGCCGACCTGTGCCTGGCCCCTCCTGGGCTGGGCTTTGGCAGGTGGCTGCCCCTCTGGGTCTACTTCTCTGGTCCAGGTGCATTTGGCCTTAGTTGTGTTGGACTTTGACGAGATTTGGCCTTTTGTCTTGGAGTTGTATTCCCGCGGCGAACGTTGTTTTGTAGAAGTGTTGATTCGTCGCCTTGGGGCATGATTTCACCTGGGTTTCTCCCTTATTCCACCTGCACACTAAAATCTAGAGGTACACGTGGAAATAGGTTATTCTTAAATAAAATGCGTGTAAAGAATGTCCAATCCTTCTTGTTTATTGAGCTAGTTGACGGTCAAAATTGGTCCGTAACGACCGTCAACAAAGACCCAAGGAACAGCCTGGGCAAGAACCTTCGCCTGACCAAGCAGATCAAATTAGAGGGCTTCGCCAAGAGGTCACCAGATGTCAAATCATCCAGAAGGCTTCGCCGAGCTAGGACAGTAAACATTAACCCGTTGGAGGGCTTTGCTGAATCCAACCGAGATCTCGAACCCCCAATAGGGCGCTTAAGCATGATGAGTTGACTCGAGTGGTGGTGTGGTTGTGGGCAATCTGGCATGCTAAACGCAAAGCAATTCATGAAAATGAGTTCAGAGTCCTCTGTCAACACATTGCTTCGTGGAGCACTACATCGAGGAGTTGGGTATGGCTATGACTGCTCCAAAGGAAAAGCAATAGTGTGGGCAGGCCAGCATTCCAAGATGGATTCCACCACCAGAGGGCTATGTGAAAATCAATGTTGATGCGGCCATTTCAAAGAACTCAAGTGTGTCTGCTGTTGTTGCAGCGGTCAGAGACCAGGCGGGTAGGTACATGGATGCATCTGCCTTGGTATTGGGAGGACTCTATGATGCAGAAACAGTTTAGGCGATAGCTTGCCAAGAAGGCCTAGGTTTGGCTAGCGACCTCGGTGTTCAGACTTTCAGGATGGCCACATATTGTGTGAATGTTGTGACGAATATCAAAGGGCGAGGTATGGGCACCTATGAAAGTTGCCTAGAGGGGGGGGGGGGTTAATAGGCAACGCTAAAAACTTCTGCAAATTAAGACTTAATCAAACTGTCAGTCTACCGGATATTCTGGCACACTGTCGGATACTCCGGTACCGGAGTATCCGGTACTGTGTCAGACAGTCCGGTGCAGAGAATAAATCTTGCGGAATTTGAATTCTACAAAGTTTCTAGCAATTCTAGCTGAATTAAAAGACTTGTATAGATACTAGCACGTGAATCTACACAATATTTGCGGAAGGAAACAAGTAGACAAGTAGATCGAGGCAATATAGTGAAATATAAGCAATATGAACAAGAACAAGTATGAACTACAAGAGCAATCAAAAGATGGACAATTGACACAAGATTTTCTCCCGAAGTTCAGGCTCACACAGTGCCCTACATCTCCGTTGAGGAGTCCACAAAGGACCGGGTTGCTCTCAACCCTAAACCTCTCTTAAATGGTCACCAAGACTGATTTGAGTTTTTCACTAGCAAATCCCTTGCGGGAATGGGTAATACAAACTTCCCGGAGCTTCACCACACGAATTGGGAGCTCTCGGGCAACCTCTAGCCGTCTAGGAGCACAAAGCTCCAAGAGTAACAAATGAAATCAAGTGAGAATGATGCCACAAGAAGCTCAAGAGTGGAATGCTTGCTCTCAACTCAATTCTCTTGCTCTCACACACTCCCTTGAGTGAATCAAACAAATCTTAGGCTTGGGAATGAGTAGAGAGTGAAGGGGAGAAACTTTGGTCACGTTCTTGTGAGTGGAGGCGAGAGGAATGGCCGTTGGAGGTGAATGGGTATATATAGACTCTCCAAAAATCGAACCGTTGCGCTGCTGGTTAGGGTCTACCGGATACTCCGGCAGTGTGCCGGATATTCCGATGGACACTTAGGCTGTGGTGGAAAAAGGCTTCCACCGGACATTCCGGTAGATTGCCGAATAGTCCGGTGGGAGCGTACTGAGTGCTTCCCGGATACTCCGGTGGGGTGCCAGATACTCCGGTGGGAACTTTTTAAACTGAACTTTTGGCTAGCTAAAAATTGATTGGTTTTGGTTCACATAGAAGCTCTTGTGACATCAATAGACATATGATTATCATCCCTCTTGATAGTACGGCATTCCTAGACTCGATGAAAATTAAAATAGTGACAACTTCGTCCATTGAGCGCTTGATGCCATTCTTTTCAACACAAAGAGAGATTTCAACATTGAAATCTTTTTGATTCACCATTGTGAAACCTAGCTGAACATTTACTCAATGCAAATATTAGTATTTTTGATCGTTTTGACGTCAATCACACAAAACACATGATTAGGGGCCTAGATGCACTTTCAATCTCCCCCTTTTTAGTGATTGATGTCAAAACAACCAAATTATAGCAAGAATCAAAGATATACAAAGTAAGCTAGATAAATCTTGAGAGAGCTCCCCCTAAATGTGTGCATGAATCGATTCATCATGATTGGCCTAGAAATGCCAAATACATATTTTCAAGAAAAAGAAAATGAGAGCTCCCCCTAAAACCTTGCTTGGGCATAATATCATCATAAAAGCAATAAACATTATGCATCACATGAAAAACATAGATCAATTTTCACACAACTAGAAAGACTAGAAACCAACAATCATTATTACCTCACATAGTCTCATGCAAAGTACATAATTTAAACTTGGTCTTACAATCAAGCACTTAGTTCAACACAAATAGTAATAAGCCTACAAGTCCATCACTAGGTAGAACGATACAATTTCTCCCCCTTTTTGGCATCACATCACCAAAAAGCGAAAGAGAACAAAGGCGAATCACTCATCATTGTCGCTGCCCGCTGCCTCTTCTTCTTCCTCACTCTCTTCTTCCTCACTCTCTTCTTCCTCTCCCTCATCCTCCACCTCGGTGTCCTCATCATCACTTTCCACAACACCACGAGCTGCTCTCTTGGAGGGGGCAAAGAGGTAACCATCATCATCATCCTCAACATCGGAGGGAAGATCGGGAAGAGGTGGTGATCCAACATAAGGAATGGAGTTAGCTTCACATAAGTTGCGAAGATTGAGATTTATGTTCTCAAATGTTGCCCTTGTCTCCTCACGATGCTCACGAATCTGAATAGCATTCTTGGTGCACTTGTTGAAGAGTGACTTGAAAGCTCTAGCAAAGAAGGAGGAGGAGCTGCTGGAATGGCGGCGACGGCCTGACTGAGATGTGCTTGCACCAAGGGAAGCACGAGTAGCTGCTGGAGAAGAAGATGTAGTAGCAGTGGATGATGGCAATTTTCTGATCCTGTAGGGATTATGCTTGCAATCCTTGTGAAACTTGATCCCTGAAACAGTTTCTATCATCTTCATGATGTAAGGAGCATAGCCACAGCTGCGACTAATGTCAGTGGCAGTAGCATAGATCTGCCAGAAGATGAAAGCAAACACACTGAACCCATTAGCTGCCCCCCTCTTGTTTGACATATACCACAGCAGATTTCTAGCAAAACCAAGAATAGTGGAGGCATCACCACGCTTAGGGAGAAGAGTGTGCCTAAAAAGAGAGTTGCAATACTTGTAGAAAGGCTTCATCCCATGAGTGGTCCCAATTTCAGCTCCTCTTTTCTCATACATGGAAGCTATCTGCTCATCGTTCAGGCTGTGCTCACTGAAAATGTCAGTCTTGCCTAGATCATCATCCCCAAAGCCAAGAATAGCTGCAAAGTCAGAATAGGATATCTCAAAGGGATGGCCCTCAGTCATCCAATGAATCACATGCACATCTTCAGTGGTGTCATCTATCCAATATGTAGCATAGAACTGAGCAATGACTTCAGCATTCCAATCATAGGGCAACGCCATAATGCTTGTCATCCCCATCTCTTCACATTTGTGAATGACTTGATTGATGATAGGGTCGTTGAGCTTCTTCATATGATCCCAATCAATGAACTGCATAGGGAGAATGGGAGTGTTCTTGGGATGAATCACTGTCCTATACCAATCCCATTGAAACACAGTGTTGAAGCGGTAGTCAGTGAGATGACTTTCCTTCTCATATTCAAAGGGATTTTGCCTGTGCAAAGCTGTGAAGTCATGTCTCCCCTTTGAAAGATTCATGTGAACCCTTCCGCTTGTGTCTCTTGATCGGGTACTGACAGGAGAATGCATCCTTGGGAACATGTTTCTGACCAAGGGTGGTGGCTCATTGTCATCATCACCTGGTGACTTGCCCTTGCTTCTACCCCTTTTTGATCCACCTTTGCTTGAGCTTGAGATGTTGGGATCAACGGTCTTCTTCTTTCCACGGTCCATCTAACACAACCAGTCATGAATGAGGTTTAGATAGTTGAAGTGAACGGTGGAATCAAAATGTAGAAGATTAGAGGAATTGTTGAGTTGTTAGGTTCTGTCGGAGTATCCGGCTCAGTGTCGGATAGTCCGGCGTCGGACACTCCGGCACACTGTCGGATATTCTGGCAGACCCTAGCAAAACAAAAATTCGTCGAATCTCCTAGACTAGCCATGGCATTCCAACCAAATTTCTAGCATTGCTAAACATCCTCATATCCAACATATTGACCGAAGGAATCAAGCTAGAACATCCAAACCATAGGGATTGAAGAGATTTTCGAAAGGAGAGAGCAATGGTACCTTCAAGCACTTCTTTGGTTTCCCGGAAGAAAAACTTGCAGGGCACCGGAGTCTCCGGCGATTGGAGGTCCTTAGAATCCCTTTGGGAGTCGAATCCCGCTCCAAATCAACCAAGAATTGACGATTTTGGTGTAGGGAAGAGAGAGGGTGACGAGAGGGAGTTGTGGGCGCGGTGAAAGAGAAGTAACTGGTTCAACTCGGGGTTAAAACCTTTATTTAGGTTGTAACTCGTCGGATACTCTGGTAGAGTACCGGATATTCCGACAGTCCCAGGCCCGGATACTCCGGTAGGGCACCGGAATATCCGATGGGGGCGTACTGAGTTGCCACCAGATATTCTGACGTCCTGTCGGATAATCCGACCCTGACAGGTTCTGAACAAACTGTTTTGCAGACTTTAAGATATTTTCAAGGGGATGAGGGGCAGTGTATGGACTTATAGAACACACTCATCATACATGGTCAGTAAGCAATCAACAATCATAACTATGACCATATACAACAAGATAGGATCAAAAGATCAAGAACCATTCAAATAGTTTTGAAAATCACTCAAATCTTTTCGCAATGCACTTTATTTTGCAAGACCAAGAAACTAGAAAATAACATTCAGATATGCAACATTCTACTCCACATTAGAAGAATCAAGGATATTCAATTCACTTCTAAGCTCACAAAAGCGCTTCTCATCTAGTGGCTTGGTGAATATATCGGCAAGTTAGGCATCGGTTCTTATGTAACTAATCTCTATATCCCCCTTGATAGCATGATCTCTCAAGAAGTGGTGCCGGATATCTATGTGCCTAGTTCTATTGTGATCAACGGGGTTATGTGCAATCACTATGGCACTCTCATTGTCACATAGGAGAGGAACCTTGTTCATAATGTAACCAAAGTCCTTTAGAGTTTGCCGCATCCAAAGTAATTGTGCACGACAATTACCAACTGCAACGTACTCCGCTTCGGCGGTGGAAAGGGCAACAGAATTTTGTTTCTTGGATGACCATGACACTAGGGACCTACCCAAAAATTGGCAAGTCCCGGAAGTGCTCTTCCTATCCACCTTACATCCGGCGTAGTCGGCATCGGAATAGCCAACTAACTTGAACTTGGGGCCCTTTGGATACCACAACCCTAGGTTAGGTGTATGAACCAAATATCGCAAGATTCGTTTAACGGCCACCATGTGACACTCCTTAGGAGCGGATTGAAATCTTGCACACATGCACACGCTAAGCATAATATCGGTCCTAGATGCACAAAGATAAAGCAATGAACCAATCATGGAGCGATATACCTTTTGATCCACGGGTACTCCTTTTGGATCAAGATCAAGATGTCCCTTGGTTTGCATTGGAGTCTTGATGGGTTTGGCTTTGTCCATGTCAAACTTCTTGAGCATATCTTGAGTGTACTTGGCTTGACATATAAACGTGCCTTCTTGGAGTTGCTTGACTTGAAATCCTAGAAAGAACTTCAACTCTCCCATCATGGACATCTCAAACTTATTGATCATTATCTTGCTAAATGCTTCACAATATTCTTGGTTAGTAGAACCAAATATAATGTCATCGACATATATTTGGCACACAAAAATATCATCATCAATTTTCTTTGTGAAGAGAGTAGGATCAACTTTGCCGACAATAAACTGATTTGCAACAACATATCCTTTAAGGCATTCATACCATGCCCTAGGTGCTTGTTTTAGCCCATAGAGCGCCTTATGGAGTTTGAAAACATGGTTTGGATACTTTGGGTCTTCAAAGCCCGGTGGTTGCTCCACATACACCTCCTCACTAATTGGCTCATTGAGGAAGGCACTTTTCACAACCATTTGTTGTAGCTTAAAATCATGGTGAGTAGCAAAGGCAAGTAATATACGAATTGACTCAAGCCTAGCTACGGGAGCAAAGGTTTCACCAAAATCCAAATCTTGCACTTGTGAATACCCTTATGCAACAAGTCTTGCTTTGTTCCTTGTCACCACATCATGCTCATCTTGTTTGTTGTGAAACACCCATTTGGTGCCCACAATATTTTGCTTTGGTCTTTCCACCAACTTTCACACTTTATTCCTCTCAAAGTTGTTCAACTCCTCTTGCATGGCCATCACCCAATCCGGATCCTCGAGTGCTTCTTCTACTCTAAGTGGCTCCATAGAAGAGACAAAAGAGTAATGTTCACAAAAATTTGCAACTCGGGTTCTAGTGGTTACCCCTTTTTCAATATCACCAATGATGTTCTCGACGGGGTGGTCTCTTTGTACATTTTGGCGTACTCTTGGTTGTAGCACTCTTCCTTCACTGTCTTCTCCTTCCTCCTCTTCATCATCATGTACATCCCCACCACCATTTGAGTCTTGATCTTGGTTGTGATCTTGATCTTGATCGTCACCTTGATCTTGAGCACTTCCTTGATCTTGCTCTTGTGTTGATGGTGGTGTTCCTGGGTGTGAGCAAGAAGGTGGAGCTTGATCAACTTGAGGCTCTTGTGGTCTTATATAACCTATGGCCATCCTTCCAATTGCCTCATATGGTGCTTCTTCATTTCCTATCAAACTTGGATCAATTTGCTCTACTTGAGAGCCGTTAGATTCATCAAATGTCACATCACGCGTGACCTCAACACAACCATTGGTTTTGTTGAAGACCCGGTATGCCAAGACATTCGATCCATATCCAAGCAAGAACCCTTCATCGACCTTAGGGGCAAACTTTGAGGACTTGGGTTTCTTGTTAAGAATAAAACATTTGCTCCCAAAGACACGAAAGTATGAAACATTAGGAACGTTACCGGTGAGTAGCTCATAGGGTATCTTTTGCAAGATTCGGTGGAGAAATAACCGGTTTGGTGCATGGCATGCGGTGCTCACGGCTTCGGCCCAAAAATGATCGGAGGTCTTGTACTCATCAAGCATTGTTCTTGCCATCTCAATGAGTGTACGGTTCTTCCTCTCGGCCACTCCATTTTGTTGTGGGGTGTAAGGCACCGAGAACTCATGTTTGATGCCTTCTTCATCAAGGAACTCTTCGACTTGAGTATTCTTGAATTCACTTCCATTGTCACTTCTTATCTTCTTGATCTTGACTTCATGTTCATTTTGTGCTCTTCTAATGAACTTCTTAATTATTCCTTGCACTTCACTTTTATCATGCAAAAAGTATACCCAAGTGAAACAAGAATAATCATCAACAATTACTAAACAATATTTGTTACTACCAATGCTCAAGTAGGCGATTGGACCAAAAAGATCCATGTGTAGCATTTCCAATGCCCTTGTAGTCGTCATCACATTCTTGGTGGGATGAGGTGCTCCGTGTTGCTTTCTGGCTTGACAAGCACTACAAATTCTATCTTTCTCAAAAGAAACATTTGTTAGTCCATGGATATGGCCGCTCTTTTGGAGATTATTAAGATTCCACATGTCAACATGGGCTAGCCTTCGGTGCCATAGCCAACCCATGCTAGACTTTGCCAACAAGCATGTATTAAGTTGGGTTTCATTCGAGGAAAAGTCCACGAGATAAAGCCCTCCTTTTAACACACCTTTGAAAGCAATTGAGTTATCGCTCGCATGAAAGACGGTCACACCTTTGTTAGTGAAATAACAATTAAAGCCCTTCTCACAAAGTTGTGAGACCGACATCAAATTGAATTCTAAAGAATCCACCAAGAGAACTTTTGTAACCGAATACTCGGGAATGAGAGCAATGTTACCCATTCCAAGTACTCATCCTTTACCATCATCACCAAAGGTAATTTCATCACATTCGGTTGTGTTCTTCTCAAGTGATGTGAACATGTTCTTCTCTCTGGTCATATGACTTGTGCATCCTCTATCAAGCACCCAACTTGTTCCACCGGAGGAATAGGCCTACAAAAACAAATTAAGCCTTTGTTTTAGGTACCTAAATAGATTTGGGTCCTTGAGCATTAGTAGCAAGCATCTTTGGCACCCACACATCTCTTAATCATGATGTTATGTGTGCGGGGACCAACATATTTAGCAACAACTTTGCCATATGAATTTCTAGTAAGCACATAATCGGCATAAAAGGTGTCTTGAGGGGCATGCTTTTTCTTCTTGTCTTTCGGTGCTTCACTCTTGTTCTTCATAGCATGTGTGGTCTTGACTTGTTCAACCTTGTTCACTTTCCTTAACCTCGTTTCCATCTTGAAGGTCTTCTTCTTGCCCAACACATAAGGTGGACCATGAGTATCCTTGACGGTGAAGCTTGAGTCTTTCTCATCACAAAGCTCACCACCATAGATAGTGATGGGTTGAAGCCTATCAAACCCATCTCTTGCCATCTTGAACCTCTTTTCTTTTTCACCTCCATCTTCACCTATCATGCCTCTATGGATGATAACATTCATCCTCTTGATTTGCCCTTTCAAAGACTTCACCTCTTTGTTATGGTTAGCAAAAGCATTAAGATCAACATTATAACATTTTGCACAACCTTTACTTGTGGAGGCATTGGTTGATGGAGAGGCATCTTTTGAAGATTTTGAGGAGCTAGACCTAAGAGCATCATGCACTTCAAGATTCTTATGGGCCTTAACTAGCCCACTATATTTTTCTTGAAGAGCAACATTTGAGCTCTCGAGACTTTTGAAGGTCTCCTTGCTATTAGCAAGTTCTTGGCCCAACTTTGCCCTCTTTTCCTTCTCACATGCCAAGAGTTTCTTGAGTTCAAGGTTTCTCTCCTTTTCAAGGACGAGCAATGCTTCTTGTTTCTCAAGTAACTCATCTGTAGCAACTAATTCCTCTATAAATTTCTTGAACTTGATGATAGCATTTTTTTATCAAAACCTTTAAGCAAGCTTTCACAATCACTATCATCATTATTATCACTATCATCACTAACATCACCACCATCATCACTATCTTCAAGAGTAGAGGGAGTGACAACTTTAGTAGTTACCTTCCAGCCCTTGGCCATGAGGCACTTGTGGCGTGGTTTGTTGTCATCTTCATCATCGGTAAGGCATGAAAATAGCTTCTTGCTTGATGATGATGGCTCTTTGCTAGCAAAAGTTGCAATGCCTTCTCTTTCGGGGTCTTCATCATTTGAGGCTTCCTCCGCCACATGAGCATGACCGGTGTACTTTTTCTTGAATTGCTTCTTGTCCAGTTGATGACCTTTCTCTCTTCTTTCTTCTTCTTCTTTGACGGGACAATTGGCAATGAAGTGTCCGGGCTTCTTGCATCAATAGCAAATTTGCTTTGAGCTTGATCTTTTGCCTTTTGAGCCACGGTCCTTCTTCATGAACTTCTTGAACTTCTTCATAAAGAGAGCCAATTCTTCATCTTCGGAACTCTTTTCTTCTTCACTACTTGAGCTTTCTTGTACTAGTTTCTTGCTCTTCTTGTTGCTTGCCTTGAGTGCAACTTCTTTGTTCTTGGAGTTGGCAACAAGGGTAGCTATTTGCTTGACATAATTGGCTTGCTCTTCCATGATCTCATGATTTATGATCATGCCAAGAACTTCATCCGGTGACATCCTCTTGTAGTTTCTCATTTGCCGGATCATTGTCACAAGAGTGATGTTTCTTGGTGAGAATGCTCTAGTCAATAATTTGACCACCTCATGATTGTTGTACTTGGTGCATCCATAAGCTTTGAGCTTGTTGATTTGACCTTGAGAAGGTTGTACATTTGTTGAGGGGTCTCATCATCCTCCATCACAAACCCACTGAGCTCTCCTTCCAAGATCTCAATCTTTGCTTGTTTCACGGTGTCAACTCCTTCATGAGCCACTTCAAGAGTGTCCCAAATCTTCTTGGCACTTGTCATACCACCAACTCTTTCATACTCATCATTGCTCAAGGAAGTAAGAATCACGGCGGACGCTTGTGCATTTCGATGACAATCTTGTTCTTCTTCTTGTGTGAGTTGTTCGTAGTCTTTGGGTCTTTTCAAACCTACACACACAATTCTCCAAATACTTGGATGAAGTGAGATTAGATGCAGCATCATGTTGTGCCTCCACTTGGTATAGTGCGTCCCATCGAAATGAGGAGCTCTACCCATTTGCACTGCCGTGAAGTTGGTGTTAGAATTTAATCTTGCATAATTGAAAGGTACAGCATTTAAAGTTTCACTTCTCTTTGAGCGATTGCTCTTTTTGCTTCTTCTTTCATCTTCGGAGGAGATGGCTTCATCGTCGGAGTCGCTTGTGGATACATCTTCTATGACCACGTCTTCTTCATCACTATAGTCGATCAGCCGAGGTTCCTCCGATGCCTTGGACTTGTTCTTATTCTTCCTCAAGCTCCCGGGATCACCAAGAGCTGCCTCCATCTTTCCTCCAAGCGGTTAAGCTTCCAATGGAGTTGCTTGCTCTGATACCAATTAAAAGTTGCATAGAGGGGGGTGAATAGGCAATGCTAAAAACTTCTGCAAATTAAGACTTAATCAAACTGTCAGTCTACCGGATATTCCGGCACACTGTCGGATACTCCGGTACCGGAGTATCCGGTACTGTGTCGGACAGTCCGGTGCAGAGAATAAATCTTGTGGAATTTGAATTCTACAAAATTTCTAGCAATTCTACTTGAATCAAAAGACTTGTACAGATACTAGCACGTGAATCTACACAATATTTGCGGAAGAAAACAAGTAGACAAGTAGATCGAGGCAATATATTGAAATATAAGCAATATGAACAAGAACAAGTATGAACTACAAGAGCAATCAAAAGATGGACAATTGACACAAGATTTTCTCCTGAAGTTCAGGCTCACACAGTGCCCTACGTCTCCGTTGAGGAGTCCACAAAGGCCCGGGTTGCTCTCAACCTTAAACCTCTCTCAAATGGTCACCAAGACCGATTTGAGTTTTTCACTAGCAAATCCCTTGCTGGAATGGGTAATACAAACTTTCCGGAGCTTCACCACACGAATTGAGAGCTCCCGGGCAACCTCTAGCCGTCTAGGAGCACAAAGCTCCAAGAGTAACAAACGAAATCAAGAGAGAATGATGTCACAAGAAGCTCAAGAGTGGAATGCTTGCTCTCAACTCAAATCTCTTGCTCTCACACACTCCCTTGAGTGAATCACACAAATCTTAGGCTTGGGAATGAGTAGAGAGTGAAGGGGAGAAGCTTTGATCGTGTTCTTGTGAGTGGAGGCGAGGGGAATGGCCGTTGGAGGTGAATGGGTATATATAGACTCTCCAAAAATCGAACCGTTGCGCTGCTGGTTAGGGTCTACCGAATACTCCGGCAGTGTGCCGGATATTCCGATGGACACTTAGGCTGTGGTGGAAAAAGGCTTCCACCGGACATTCCGGTAGATTGCCGGATAGTCCGGTGGGAGCGTACTGAGTGCTTCCCGGATACTCCGTTGGGGTGCCAGATACTCCGGTGGGAACTTTTTAAACTGAACTTTTGGCTAGCTAAAAATTGATTGGTTTTGGTTCACATAGAAGCTCTTGTGACATCAATAGACATATGATTATCATCCCTCTTGATAGTACGACATTCCTAGACTCGATGAAAATTAAAATAGTGACAACTTCGTCCATTGAGCGCTTGATGCCATTCTTTTCAACACAAAGAGAGATTTCAACATTGAAATCTTTTTGATTCACCATTGTGAAACCTAGCTGAACATTTACTCAATGCAAATATTAATCCTTTTGATCGTTTTGACGTCAATCACACAAAACACATGATTAGGGGCCTAGATGCACTTTCAACCTATGGCCCCATCATCCTGGAGATTCAAGCCAGAAAGAAAAGCTTCGACATGGTGGATGTAGTTCATGAAAGAAGGCAGTCCAATGTGGACGCCCATAGCTTAGCAAGGAGTTCGCTTTTTAATTCATTAGGCAGGCATGTTTGGCTCCTAACTCCACCCGATGGGGTATGTAATTCATATTCTGAGCATTGGACGTATTTCTCTAGGGAAGGAAAGAATTTCTCTAGGGAAGGAAAGAATGTTACAGTTCAACAGATGGTAGTATTTCTCTAGGGAAGAAAATAATTTCCGAGCTGGTTAGTAAAGTTCAAGCGCAGCTGGTTGCAGTTTTGGTGAGTTCACATTGGAGAGAGTCAAAAACTGTTTCTTCTTTACATTGGACTACTTGATCAAGTTATATTTGCTTTCAGCCAAAAACCAGTACCAAGATGCCCATTTGAGTTTTTACCAGTCGGCCGATGGTAAAAACACTCTAAATTTATTGTCGCGTGTCGTCAATCGGGGCTCAGTTGCCATGGTGATACTGGAAGTCTGGAAGCATACACATATCTTGGTAGAGATGGATTCACTATTAATATTATTACTGGCATTTGTAATCTGAAAACGTTATAGAGAAAACAACCTGGTGACTTTGAAACGTACGTAGCAAAGCCAGATTGTCCATGGGCCGCGTGATTAATTATCCATTCCATAATCCATATACGACGTTTTGATGACGGAAAGATAATAATTCCCTTCAAATCCGGCAAAAATGTTATTTCTTCCCGTTTCCTGGACAGGTCTGTTCCCAGTCCTGCGCAGGTGGTTGCATTTTTGGTGAGTTCACATTAGAGGGAGTCAAAATTAAAACTGTTAATTTCGTCTTCTGCTGAAGCCACGCTAAGCTTTCCGGCCAAAAACAAATTACACACTTTAAACCATTCGGACGTGTGAATTGTGATATGTGTCGATCGCCGCTGAGTACGTAGCCATGTTGACAGTGGAAGCGCACATCCGGTATTACTGGTTGAATCGTGCTAACTGATAACGATAGCCTGGTGATTTCCAAACGTAGCCAAGCCAGATTGTTCTGATCACGGAAAGATAATAAAAATTCCCTTCAAATGCGGCAAAAATCCCGATTTCGTCCGGTTTCATGGACAGGTCTGTTCCCACCCAGTAGTCCTTCCTACAAATAAACCAAGCCCGCAGGGTCGTTCACAACCAAAATTCTCCGCACATTCCATCACCATCTTGCACTTGCAGGGAAATGGCGGCGTCATCTTCCGCCGCTGCCTCGTCCTCTATCGTGGAGCTCGACGAGGCTGCGGCTCTTCTTGACACCGCGACCTCGGCCTACTTCGACGACGGCGACTCCGCCGCCGGCGCCGCCGCCGCCGCCTTCTCGTGGCCCGTGGCGGAGAAGATCACGTCGACGCTGACCGGCAACGGGCAGCTCCGGAGCCTGTGCACCTTGATGAAAGTCCCCAAGGATTACAAGACGTTCTTCGCCCACAGCAAGCCGGCGTGCGAGGCGCCGAAGGAGGGCACGGATGCGATCTGCGTCTACGCCGACGCGTTCGACGCCGGCATGCGCCTGCCGCTGCACGACTTCCACGCCGCCGTCCTCCGCCACTACGGCCTCGCGCCCAGCCAGCTGGCGCCCTACGCGTGGCGCTACATGGCCGCGTTCGTGCTGCTCTGCGCCGATGCCGGCGTCGAGCCGCAGCTGCCCGTGTTCCAGCAATTCTTCTCCATAGTTACCAACAAGGGCGACGCCCGGGGCTGGCACCACTTCAAGCCCTACCTCCAGGGCCAGCGCCGGCTCTTCAACGGGAAGATGCCCAGGTACGCCGGGTGGAAGTCCAAGTTCTTCTTCCTCCAGTGTCCGCCGGCGACGCCTTGGTCGTGCCCAACAAAGTGGGGGAAGCCGAGCAGCGCCTCCGTTTGCAAGCCGGCCGTCATGACGGAGGCAATGAGGACCGCCATTGAAAAGCTTCTCGACAGAGCGGGGAACACGGGCATCGACGTCGTGCCGTTCCTCAGCCGGCGCACTCTCCCCGTCGGCCGCCAAACCACTCTTCCCCTGCAGCTCACGCCGGTGAAGGTGGAATCCGCCGCCGCCAACTCTGTCGCAGGGATGGACCAAACGAGGAAGCGCAAGTCGCCGGAACCCGTTACCCCTCCTCCTCCGCCGCCGCAGGGAAGCATCTCCGCCGGCGAGGGCTCCGCCTCCGCAACGCGGGGTTTGCACCAGTTGGCACGAATGGCCGAGGCAGAGCTTGACAGGCAGGAACAGGAGCTGAACGCAACCAAAAACGAGGTTGCACGTCTCAAGAAGGAGCATGCCGCCAAGGAACAGGAGCTTGGCCGACTCGGCGACGAGCTTCGGGCCGTGAAGGACGCGCACAACGCCGAGGTCTTCAACCTCAAGGAGGAGCTTCAGGCGGCCAACGCCGCGCACGCTGCAGAGGTGAGCCAACTCGCAGAGGAGCTTGAGCAGGCCAAAAATAATCACGCAGTGGACATCGCCCAACTCGGCGAGGAGCGCGCGGCCGAGGTGCAAGCGGTGAAGGTTCAGTGCCAGCGCGAGATCATCAGCTTGCAGCACAATAGCGTCATCGAACAGAGCAAGAGGTACGTCATGGGATTGAGGGACATGAGGCAGCTCGCGGTCGCCACGTACCCGGATGTCATCAAGCCCTCGGACCTGCAGCACAAGCTGCTGTCACGATACCCCGATCAGCAGGGATTTACTCCGCAAGAAGGGCCACTGAATGAATGACCGGTCACCAAAGAATTTGCATCTGGTAAGCTGCCTGCAAGCTCGTAGAAATTGATACCTGGTAGTATATTTTAACCACATATAAACATTTATTGTCATTCGTCGTTCTAACTGTTGGAAGATACAAATGCATTAGTTGGCTCTCTCTGCTCTTGCTCTGTTTACTTAAGTATGGATGGTTATGAAATACTCTTGTGTGATCTGTCACACAAAAACTACGTATGGTCCATCTTTTTGCCATGAGACAATTGTTTTTGTGTTATGATACTTGCATTGTCCAGTTTGTTTGCTCTGATCCGCTGATTTGAACTAATCTGCCACTTGATTTCTTTTTCAGAATCAGGAGCGAACTGAAATGCTTGTCTTGGAGCTAGGAGCAATTAGGGTGCCGTGGATTGCCTTCTTCTGAACCCTTCACCAATCATCGTCAGGCCGTGGCTGGAGGAACTTGGTGCTTTGTTCCGAACCAGCAATTGCGGTATCGACCATGTTGTCTTTTTTTTTCCCCTTATTATTATGCGTAAGCAGGAAGGGAGTTGGTTCTCTTCCGTCAAAACAAAAGTTGCAGTAGCTGCCGCTCTGGTTCGTTAAGGCTTAATGTCTCTTTTTTTCCTCCTCTTTGTAATTCAAGGTTGATGTTCGATCAGTACTTCAGTTATTGAATTGTTTTAGTTATTGACTAGTGTTTTCTGCCCCTATCATTTGCTTCGCCTAGAGTTGGTTTTCGCAAGCCCTCATAACGACCAAGCTGCGTCGTTATCGTCTTGGGCATTGACTACTGACCAAGCTGCGTCGTCATAATTTCTCCAATATTTTGCCATGTTTTGGTCTATCGAAAGCACAGTTATATGCCAAGATTGTATCCATTCCTTCATTGGTTGTGCATGCCGGGCCTTAGCTCGATGGATAATCATCTTCAACTCTCGGAAGAATTTCCTGACACAATTATCCATTGTGCCTTAGCTCAATGGATAATCAAGGATGCTTCAAGTAGATGTTCCAATGCAAATGCCTTTTAAATGCAGATAATTATTAGAGAGTATACCCGGAACTTGGCCGTGCCAAGGGACCACCTATGCATAGTGCACCCCTACCTGTAGCTTATCAACAGCTCCACCCACGGCCTGGTAAGCGGTGATGTTGGCGCGACCCAGGCTTTGCGAGGGAGCATATCGATGGGGAGCGGGAGCGATAATTCTTTTCCACTGCATGATCACATAAGACACAGGGAAGGATCGACAATATGCGTATATTTTAAACCTATTTCAACATTTTTGAAATATTGTTCCAACATTCTCATATATGTGGCTCAACATTTCTTGAATTCTACTTCGACATATTGTGTAAAAACATCTAAACAGTGTATAAAAGTGTTGAAAAAATATAAGAAAAATGTTGAAATTGTATATTCTAAATATTTGAATTTTGATGTTTAAAAATTTCAAAATGTATCCCTATGAGACTCAAACATTATGGATGACTTGATACAAAAGATGTTGAATTTTAGAAAATTCAAAAATATAAAAATACAGTATATGTTTATATGAGATCTTGTTATGTTGCATTAATTATATAAGGATTATGATGGCTCAAACTGATTAAGAAAAAAGAGTTACGCTTCGAGAGAAAGTTTCAATCCATTCAAAAGACTACACGTGGCATCTTCGGTATGCTGACTGTCAACCCATAACGGCTTCAACTCTATCTGTCATGCAAGTGTTGCGCTAGTTCCCAACCGTATGTAGCTCATGTGCCTAAGTCTCCACATGTGAGGACATGCCTTGTCCCATATGGTCAGGTGCTCGCATTGAGAGCACGACCACCAGGGTTTGATTCTTGGACTCAAACTCGGGTCCTCACAAGGGCTTGTCCTTATGCGGCGCTACTCGTCACGCGCTGAAGCTTGGAGGGTTTCTGGTGATCTCTGGAAAAATGTAGTCTTCGATGCTGAGTGCAGTTGTAAGGCCTGTGCGTAGGTGTGTTATGGAATGAGTGAGTACATAGGCACATAAACAGATACTATAGTTGTACCCCATAGGAGAGGCTTAAAAAAATCTCCACATGTGCTACGGCGAGCTTCGCCCCATAGCGCGCCGTTACCTATAAGAACGGCGCAGGCCCACGTCTTACGCTTGCCCATTGTACTATGCCATGCCGACAAGTCGCCTGGCCCAAACTCGACCATATATAGCACATTGTTCTAGACTGATGCAATATAGAGGAAGCACGGCATTTTCTCTCCACAGGCCGACACGGCAAGAACATCTTATACAGCTTTCGTGTGCCGCCACCAGCAAGGGAGGCACCCAGCCCACCGCCGGCCCAAACAAGCAATCATAGCCCAGTTCTTCTTCCTCTTCCTCATTCCAAAATTTCTTCCAGGGGAATACAAGTTCCGACTGAAGAAAATTTTGTTGGAGACAAAGAAAAGAATTGTTTCATACAGAAAAAAAAAGAAATTGTTCCCAGCCGAGGAAAAAATGTTCCACGCGAAGGGGAAAGAAAAATGTTTCGGGCCGAAGAAAGAAACGTTCCGGGCAAAGAAAGGAAATGTTCTGAAGAAATTTCGTTGGAGCAGGGCATCGTAACAGCAGCCGGGCGAGGGCGGCCCGGTGTGGGTGGCGCAGGAGTGGCCGGGCTCGTACGGCTGGGGCGGCGAACAGTGGCGGCCGGCCATGCGTGGGCTCGCAGAGACGTGACAGAGCTGGAGTTGTTCGTTGGCGACGAGCAGGGGCATCGAGCACTACGGGAAACCCCTTATTTGCCGAGTGCCTCTGGCACTCGGCAAAGCAGCTTTTACACTCGGCAAAGAGTTTGCCGAGTGTTGCACTCGGCAAACACCGGACGGCAAACAGCTCTCGGCAAAGCCGGGTTTGCCGAGTGCTTTTTGTCGGGCACTCAGTAAAGATTTTGCCGAGTGTCAAAAAGGCACTCGGCAAAATAAAGTAACGGGACGGAGGGAAACGGCCGTCAAAAGGGTTTGCCGAGTGCCCTGACGGCAAATTTTTTTTGTTTGCCGAGTGCCTGGCCTCTGGCACTCGACAAACAATGGTAAGTTTGCCGAGTGCCAGGCACAAGCACTCGGCAAACAATTGCACATGTGCCACTAACGGAGGCACTCGGCAAATTGTTTGAGTACCGTGTGTTCAATGTTTGCCGAGTGTCCCCTGTTTTGGCACTCGGCAAAGTATATGTTTGCCGAGTGCCTGCGGCAAACACAAGAAGTGCCGTGTGTCATACGTTTGCCGAGCGCCGAGCCTCTGGCACTCGACAAACAGGTGGTTTACCAAGTGCCCGATAAAAAGACACTCGACAAACTATGTTACACTCGACGTATGGGGGCTTTCCCGTAGTGGAGGCGGCGGTGGCAGGGGCATGTAGAATACCAGCACTCGGAGGATCCGAGGGTCAGCACGTTTTCTTCTTCCTCCCCCGCGCCGCTCGCTCCGTGGCTTGCGCCGCCTCACCCCTCCTCCCTCCTTTCCTCTGCCTTCGTCAGCGGTGCCATGTGGCTGATGTGCATCTGTCGCCAGGTCTCCTGCACCGCGGCTCGAGCTCCCGCGCCGCCACGCCCCACCTCACGCCGCTGCACGTGCCGCCGTCGCCTTCCACTCCCCCGCGCCGTGCCCTTGGTCTGCCCTGCCGCCCGGCCAAATTATGTGTTCTGCCGGTTCACCTGGAGCGAGTGTTTTCGTGTGCAAAATATTCTTACCCGGAACATTTTCCGGTGGCCATGCCCACTCCGGCCGGTGTGTTCCGCACGCTCCATAGGACCCGGGCTCGTGGCGTCGCACGCTCCATAGTACAACTGTTTGTGCGCCCGCTAGTTCTTTGATCCATGGAGCCGTGCTAAAAAGTTCCTTTTTAATTTTTTTTAAAAAAATACAACAGTTGTACTTTTGCATTCATTGTCAGTGTCATCCCCACTCTTCCACCTGCTCCTGCCTTCTCCTGTTCTGCGCTTGCTTCAAGCAGCTGGAGTGGAGTTCACGCACAGGTATACAACTATGCATGCAGTTTTGACTTTTATGTCCTTCAAACCAGCAAAGGGGGAGGCTTTTTTTTATTTTCAAGCAACAATATTTTTGAATTTTGAACTGTTTTCAGGAATTTTGAACTGTTGTCGCTTGTACATCCGAAGTCCGACTTGCAAAGGCCATTTCAGGAGAAACTTGCAGTAGTACAACTGAATTAAGGAGAAACTAGTCTCCAAAAAGAAAAAAAATTAAGGAGAAACTTGCAAAGGCCATTTCAGGAGAAAATAAGTTAAGATGATGCTGAAGCATAAATGTCGTTTCACATATCAGTTCACATCAAATTGATGACATGAGCTACCAAAAGAGCCATGAAATGCTCAAAAGCAAAAAAAAGGCATCCTGATCTAGTTGATTCTCCCTTCATGCTACTTAAGCACAGAGGTGGATTGCGTCCACTCTCAGAATTCAACATCTGATGCGTGATATAACCCACTCAAGCATAGCCCTTTCCTTCAGTACAGGAAGGATGGGTCAACAAAATAGGGAACTGTAATAAACAACATTCGGCAATAAACTTGTGGAGCTAAGGATTGATACACAACAAATAATCTAGGCATATGAATACGACAACCGGTGAAGTATATTACTATCAGCCTAAACTAGATTTCTTCATATTCATGGTTTGTGTCTGTGAAATCAACCCAAGATATGCAGGAACCAGGTGCGCTGGTGCCATCAAAAGTGAAACATATTTTAGTGAGGCTGCCTGACATGCATGGAAGCTGAACCATTATGCCGTTTTCATACAGATTCAGTTCTTCAGAAAAGAAAAAACAATGGCATTTCAGTTAACTCCTTACCTTCTAAATAAAATGTGGTAACTGGTAAGGTTCCTAAGTAACCATTAAGCCCATCTTTTGCAACAATGTGATATATACTACCGATCCATGCAGCTGAATAATATTATTATCAACAAGAAGCTCGATCATATGGTTCCTTTTAGTTGGCAATTCGTAATTACCTTAAATACTATGAATAATCACACCACACATAAGTAGTTTTGCGATAGCCAAAAGAGGAAATGCAAAACATTGAATAAGGCAGATTTTGAGGATCGACGGAGGCACCTCAATCCAGCTTGGGGAGATCGAGCAGCGTGGGGTCGAGGTTGGGGAAGACAGCGAGCACCATCTTTGCCGCGGCGTCCTTGAGCCTTGCGATGTCGGCCGCGCGCTCCTCCTCCAGCTGTGCGATCTTGGCTCTGGCCGCACTGAGAGGATGGCACGCTCCTTGTTGAGACGGGCCAGCTCGGATTTGAGCTTGGCCAGCTCGTCACTGTCGTTGGATGCGTCTTGCGGTTGGGTCTTGTCCTGCTCGTACGTCGGAAGAGAGTACCAAGGCACCTCAAGGGACTTGCGCTTTCCCCCGGCGGCGGCGACCCGAGCTTGCAGCGCCGGCAGCTCGCCGTGCGTCCGCCGAGGAAAGCCGCCATAGGAGAGGAGCTCGTCGAGGATGTTGATGCCCGTCTCCCCGACATGCTCCAGCAGCCTTTTAACGGCCGCGTCTGCCGGGACCTGAGGCCGGCGGACGTCCGCCCTCCTTGGCTTGCCCCACTCCACGGCGTCGAGGATTGGAGGAAAAAGAATCTCGATTTCCACCCGTCCCGGCTGTGGAGTTTGAGATAGCCGTCGGCGAAGAGGCCGCCTTCCGGCAACGGCGTGGGCACGAGGCCGTAGTGGTTGAGGACCTTGACGTAGAAGTCGTGGAGGGGGATCCGCATGCCGGCGTCCAGCGCCGCGGCGTACACGCACACGACCTCCGCCCCCAGCGTCGCGCTGGCGTCCAGGGTGAGTATACGCAAAGGCGTGTACGCTTTGGGCACGCCGTAGATGCAGCATAAGTCAACCACCTCGTCTATTGTAAGCTTGGATACGATGTCCACCGCCGCCGGCCAAGAGACCCAAGACCACCTCTCGTCCACGCCGTCGCTGAAGAAGCCATCGTACGTGCCTGGGTCGAGGTCGGCTGCCACGCCGAGGTCCACGACCTCCGCATCCGCCTCAACATCGGCGGGGTAGGAGGAAGGGATTGTTGGAGTTTGCGGCTGGAGGCGAAGCTAGCTAGCGGGGTGGAAGAAGGAGCAGATGGTGGCTCTGCACTGCCCTCCCTTGTTTGAGATTTATTATTTGGCCAAAGCTGGGCTCGGAGGTTCCAGGATGCTTCCTTGCCAGTTGGTCAAAGCTGGCAATGTGGGACTGACCAGCGGGATGCATGGGGACTCAAAGTTTCACCCAAACAAAATGCCGGCTCGCCGGTGCCTGCTGCTTGAGGTGATTGATCGGCCCCGTCGTCTGATTTCGAGGTCGTGCATGCATGCAAGGAGTAAAAACGCGCTTTGCATCTTTTCCAACTCAAGGGATTGCTTCGTTTCCCACCCACGCGCGTGCTCTCGCCTTAAATGCCTGCGTTGCCTTCTCACCTGCTCGCATCCTGGCCGCGTCTTGCTCGCCGTGGAGGTCGACGTCGACGACCAGGTAACCGGCGGAGCTATGAAGCGGCCAGGTCGATGTCTTGAGCGACCAGGTTCACGTCAAGATTGAGCATGAAGACAACGTCGTGCAGGAAGACGTCCAGCGCCTGGCCGACGCACGTACGTCGACCTCTACTCCTCCAACATCACGAAATCGTCTACCGTGGTTATTAAGGCCTCCTTTGGAACGCAGGATTTTCACATGAATTATACAGGAATTTCACAGAAATCAGTTGACTGTTCACAGGAAAAACACAGGAACGGAAAAAAATTCCGCGTTCCAAAGGCCCCCTAAAACGGCAGAGCCATGCCGTTTTTACTATCATTTGCTTGATGCACCTGGACTCTCTCTCTCTCTCCAGTATGTCATAACGTGCTATGCCAAAGTGACAAGAAAAACAAGGGAATATGGTTGGAATAGAACGAAATAATTGTCAGCCAAAATTTGTTTAGGATGTATTATAAAAGAAATCCTTAATTTATCGGGTGCAAAATTTTGTTGCCTACCTTGAAGAGAAAATAGGAGTATGTGTAGTTTCCTATAGAACGTTAATTTGTGCCAACCAGAACGTTGAAATTAATATGCGCAGTTTACAATTAGTGATAAAAAATAGAGCATTTGAGGAATCGGTCCCTGCAGTTTTAGTACACCAGTACTTTCTTGCTCTAATCTGAAAAGTGGTCACTCTTCATTCATCATGGTATTATTAGCACAGTTCAGATTAGAGTAAAAGGTGACGGGCCTCAATGTTGCCCGTCACTTTTTAGTTACCACAGATGCAGGTGGCGGGTAAAAGATGACGGGCCTCAATGTTGCCCGTCACCTGTAACCAGATCAAATAATAGGTGACGGGCTTTAATATTGCCCGTCACCTTGTAAATGTGGAAGGGTAACGGGCCGAGGCATTGCCCGTCGCCACCAAGGTCAGGTGGACCTCGGACCCGAACTTTTAAGTTGGTTCGGATTAACGCCGCTCGCGTCCGAAGAGCGCAGGCCTCACTCCTCTCTCTCCCCTCCCGCTCTCTAGAAAAAAAAAAGGAGCGCACTCCCTCAGGAGAGGGGGCAGATCCGGGGTGGGGGAGGCCGGATCCGGCGGCGGCGGAGCTCCGGGAGGCTGGGGCTGTGGGGTCGATGAGCAGGCGTGCGGCTGGGCGAGCTACAGGCCGGGCTCTGCCGTGGATCTGGCGGGGCGAGATCACCAGTTCGCCACCGCACTCCTCGTCCTCCCCACGCCGCTAGGAGCATCCAGCCATGGCGGAGCATCTACCTCCTCGAGCCGCTTCTCCGCCAGCGCGACGCTCCTCCACGGTCCAGTCGCCACGGACCATGGGCTCCGTCTGGTGAGCAAAGCTTCCTAGGTACCTCTCGTGCTTGCTCACTAGGTGCTCGTCAAATTGCCAAGGAACCAAAGGTTAATCACATTCTGCAACAGCTGTGAGCCCATCCTGCTGCTTGCATTTCACGGCCCCTTGTTGCATTGCCCGCGTGCCTCGGTGTGCTGACATTGTGCCTTGCATGGCGCTGCTGCCTGGCGAGCCGAACAGCGAGCCGAACAGCAGTATTCTGCAATGTTTTCTTGATTAAACGCTCAGCTAGAATGGCCTGCATCCTTGATGATTCATGCATCCCTGTCCATGCCTACATCCTATTTGACAAATCCCTGCTTGAGATGTCCAGTTCGAATGCATATTTCTACCAAAATATTTCTGTACTTGTACTACTGAATACAGGTTCTGTAATACTGAATACAGGTTCTGCCAGTTCAATTACTTATACCAATTTGGCTGCTTATAGATTAGTGTTTGACTTGTGCATGTGTTGATGCTTTTAACTTGGATGACATGTTCGAATGCTATTTGTAATGGACTGGTCTGGACAATCTATCACTACACCATATCCTACATTTGCCTACAATGAAGTGTTGGGAAAAGTCATCTTTCCTTGACTTGTTATCAGTTGGCAAATGTGCAAACATTTAACAGCATCTTAAATTGACTATTGGAATCTGATGTGTAAGATGTGATTTAAATTGAGCTGAGTGAAATCTGATGGATGAACTAATTATTTCTTTTGCTGTGTGAAATCAGAAATGGCACTAATTTCAACTTATTGAAATTAACAGTAAACCTGTTCATTTTTCTTGCTTGCTTATGAAGATTACTAGCATGAAGTGGTAGCAGATTCTGGAGTTAAGTCCATACAACACTGTTTATTTTGGCTTATCACATGGTTCAATCTAGGAAGACACTTAAGAAATTGTATGACTATGAGTCAATATCATTTCCCTTTTTTTTCTCATATAGTAATACTAAAGATGGCTACATATATATATTATCTGCTATGTTGAACTAATGATTGCCTTTTATTGGTTTATAAAACTTAGTCTGTGCATGTATATTCTTAGTGAGAATGCAACTCTTGCAATATGTGCCATGCTTGTAATGCTGCAGCGTAAATCTTGAACAATATTCTTGTGACAAGTTTAGAGATGATGTACTGAGGCATAGATTGTCAAAGGGCTGTAAAGAGCATAGTTCATTGTATTGCGGGTATACCTATCAAAATTTTGTTTACGGTGCCAGGCACTTGCATTGCTTGTGCAAAGGCTTATGAAAGTTGCTCAGTTTTGGATATGTCAAAGTTTTTGAATTCTGTGCTCAATTATACAACTTGCATTACAAATGGGTGGATTACATGTAACATATGATGGCGATTCTATTCTCTGAAATTTGAACTGCAGGTATGCCTATCGAAAGGGTTGGGCGCTCCTACTGGATGTGTTATTATTGGTTTGAAGCCCCTCATAGACAAGGTCTGATCAACCGTGCTTTTTATGTTTTCTCTGAGGAAACAATTGTGCTTTTACTTTTCTACTGCAGACACTTAAGAAACTTTACGACTTGATATCATCTCTTTTTTTCTACTGAAGATGGCTGGCTGTATATATTGTCTCATATGTTGGAACTAATGATTGGCTTTTGTTGGTTTCTACAGCCATATGCTCGTGATGTGTCTTCTTGCAGCATCTGAGGTTAGGATAGAATTTGGACATAATTTGTAAAACTTAGCCTGTCCATGTCATGTCTTAGTGAGGATTAATGCAACTCTTACCATATGCTATGCTTGTAATGTTGCAAGTAAAATATCTTGAGCAATATTCTAGTGACAGGTTTAGAGATGATGTACTAAGGTATAGATTGTCAAAGTGTTGTAAAGAGCATAATCATTGGATATTTTGTCTAATACTTGTACAACTTCTCATATGTTCTTGTTTTGAAATCTGGTGCCTTTTATTGTATTTTTTTTTTATTTTTTAGTTAGCTATAGGTGACGGGCAACATGAGAGCCCGTCACCCGGTACCAATGGAAGGTGACGGACATTAAGTGATGCTATTCACGCACCACTGACACTGCTCGCCATGGCCACACCTCCCTCGCCACCGCGGCCTGACCTTGCGCCCCACAACGCCACTCGAGCTCGCTGCTGTGGTCGATGCTCGAGCCACTCACCCTCAATCCCTCCTCCCGACGTGAGGTCGCCGAGCCGCAGCTCCTTGAGGTGACCTCGAGCTCGTCGTAGTCCGTCGCCTCGACCTTCTCGCGTGGCGCCCCTTCTTCAAGTGCCGATGCGTTGGGATGGAGCACGATTGAACAAGCGGCGCGACTTCTAGTCCCGGCCGGCCACGAGGTCCGTGCCCGGACGATGCCAGCTGCGGAGAGCGCGGCGCGGCGTGCTTGCTCCTGGCTAGGTGAACGCAGCACTAGCGAGGCTTCGTTGCCCCGGTGCGGCGCGTGGACGCCTGCGGTGGCGGAGACGACGGAGTCGGAGGCGGGTACAGGAACGCGGGAGGAAGGAACCACCGGAAGCGAGTCCGACGGGCTCATCCCCGCCTCAGCCAGCACTGAGCGAGGTGACGGCTGGTTTGCCGGCTCCTCCTTCGCGCCGCCGTGGCCTCCGTCCACCGCGGCCGCCTCACCACAGGCTGGCGCGTGCTGTCGTGACCTCACGCCATGTACGCGTGGAGGCCAACGGAGCCTTGTCGCCGTCATCCTTCGGGTCCGCCGTGAGACGGGGCAGCGGAGGCTCCCTTGCCGGCACCGGAGCGGGCGGAGAGAGAGAGAGAGAGAGAGAGAGAGAGAGAGAGAGAGAGAGAGAGAGAGAGAGAGAGAGAGAGAGAGGGGTAAGGCATGGCGGGCCCACAAAACGCCTTGGAGCTCGTGTCGCGTTCGGCGCCGACAGTCGCGCCAAGCGGGGAATTTCTCCCTTTCCTCTCTCCTCCATGTTGGATTGTCAGATGATTTGTCCGGCTACAAGCCCATTATTAGACTTGCTCTGAAAAGTGGTGTTTCTGGCAAGAAGTTACTGCACCAGAGGAAGGGCATGGCACCACCGCACCACCTGATCCGGACCGGACACGGAGAAGGAAGAGCTAGCCATGACGAGCTGGTACTAGTAGTAGTTTGGTGACTTTACAAGTGCATGTCAGCTACACTAAATTAAAGTTTAGATCTGTCACATCAAAAAGAATTTTACTATTTATAAGTATTAAGTAAAGTCTAATTACAAAATTTTTTGCCAGGTGGGTGCTAATTTATGAGATGTATCTAATAAGCCTAATTAATCTATGTTTTGCTATAGTGATGCTACAATAATCAACATCTAATCATGTCTTAATTACCATTTTTAGATTCGGCTTGCAAATTAGCTTAGAGGTTCTGCAATCATTTTTGTAATTAAATTTTATTTAATATCTTTAATAAGTAAGATTCTCTAAACTAAATTTAGTCCTAAACGAAACAAAGGGGGCGGGCGTGTTCTGCGGACCGGCACAGTGAACCTATGGTTCTACGTACTTACTACAGGAGGCTGATGAACCGTTGGGTGCATAGGTGATATCACCGATGCATCGATGCAGCTCCTTAATTTTCCAAGCAGCTGCTGATACTTTTCGGATGATATTGTAACACTAAAATGTGCTGGACATAATCAAATCAAGCTACCTCCTCGACATGCCTCGTACAACATCCAGGATTTTGATCAGTTCCGTTAGCTTGATCGTGAAACAGAGTAGTTGTGAATATCTAAACTGCCACAAACCTCGTTGTACAGAAATTTTAGTGATTACAAGGGTAAACCGAATGACCAAATGATAATGCGGCATACCTCTCATGCACCTAACAAAGTTCACCCAAGCACCTCCGGAATGTAGTTCTATGTTAACAGTACAATATAATGGTTCAGTATCCATATGTAGTGGCAAATGACAAAATGGAGTTAATTTCCATCACATGCTGCTGGTTGACTGTAGACCTTGACGGATGACCTCCGATGCTGCCTTCCTGGCAGTGGCCTTCTTGCCAACAGGTACCTGCACATCGAGCACCAGGCTACCCTATACGTATTACTCTCTGTATTGTTGCTTGGAAAAAAGTTACTGTAATAGTAGGATTGAAAAATGCCTTTGTGCCTTGCAATGCACACTCCTTTGAAGGAGCAGATACTAGAAACAGAGCGCGGCAATGCGCTTCTATTGGTCTTTTAGCATTGTTACATGTGTTGTTTGATAGACCTGTAAGATCAATTTTTTTATTACAACACTGTAAAACAATTACGTTGCATCACCAATATTTTACAACACTGACTCTATGAACTACGTCAGATACATTACTTACATTAGTTCTTGAATAATTTTAGCATGCAGAGTAAAGGGGAAGATCACAATGCTGCAAAGGCACAAAAGCTACTGATGGCTCAATTATATTTTTCAACCTAAGGCAAGACTTAGAGCTGTATAGGGTAGCCTGGTGCTCGATGTATTTGTCATTGTACATACCCTGAATCATGCTATGGATAGGAGGAACTTCATTCACCATTGCCAAAATTGCTCGGCCCGTAGTGTTTGCATAAATTTATGAGTAAGGTAAAATTTAGAAGGCAGGCAGAGAGCTCAAGTCTAATATGTCAACAATGAGTGATGCAAATAGTCTTATGTGGTGTGTAGAAGCTATATATTTTTAGTACAAAGTAGCCCATCATGAGTAGCAGCGACACTGCATGAAATCCGAGGGGGCACAAGGCAAAGGCCAAAATACACTTGGCACAAGGTTTGCAGAGTGTAGCACTCAGACAAAAAATTAGTCAGCAAAAAGCTCTTTGCCGAATGTTTTTTGTCGGACACTCGGCAAAATGTAAACCAAAAAAAGAATAAAAAATAATAGCAAGATGAAATTGTATTTCCCCATTGCAAGTGCAATAGAGTCGTCCATTCAACGTCGTCCTCGCCGTAGCGCTGCAACCGATTAATTATGGTAAGTGCTTCATGTGCCAGATCTTGCAAGCGTAGGTAGTCATAGGATGCAGTTTTCGAAACATTTGGGAATGACGGTGTTGCAACCTCTGTTTGCAGGAGCACGGCCACGACCATTAATCAGATGTTGGCTTCCTATCTTTGTTTCATCTCAGTTGAACATTTTAATTGTTGATCGATCCTCAGGATAACTGGATGAGGACTCCATGATGAGCCCACGTGCAAGTTCCGGCTGCGGGAATCCCTTCTTCTAAATCTAGGCCTTGTTGAGGGAGGAGAAACCAATCACCCTCAATACCTAAAAAAAATGACATAGGTGACGGGCAAAGACTGTAATAGGTGACGGGCATCCCAGCCGTCACCCCTACGCCGTCACTGATTACAAGAGAAAGGTGACGAGCATATGTCCATCACCTTTAAAAAAGTCATATGTGACGGGCTTTTCATATTGTCCGTCACCTATCTAAGGTATAGATGACGGACATCTCATGTTGCCCGTTACCTATATGTGGTTATGGGTGACGGGCATCTCATGTTGCCCGTCACCTATCCTGTGTATTAGGTGACGGGCTTCAGTGTTGCCCGTCACCCATTAGTATTTTGAAAACAAAAAAAAAGGAATGGGAATGGGAATCATAGGGTATATACTATTCTCTGGAGCCAAATCTTTATTTAGAATTATTGGTGGGTTACTTTCACCAAAGTAAGAAGCAGTTCATTAGACAACTGAATATGTGATTTTCTGAACTAACTATTTTCCGATGTCGTAAACATTTACAAGACAATCTTTACCATAGATTAATCATTAGCAAGGCGGTCCAAACATGAGTCCACTGCTCTAACATCAGTTGAAATGCTTAGAAAGTTATGCTATCGTTTACACAGATCAAGGTCTCAAATGAAACTATATGGACAGAGAAAAATACTACTAAGTGACAATGTGTCTTTCCACTGAACTGAAGTAGCACAAATTTATTTAACCGACATTCAGAGCCTTGGACAGGAAAAAAAAGGAACACTGAGGTCAAAATACCCACAATTTGGCTAGAGATCGATACCGGAAAATACAGATCCATGAAGTTGAATTTGCAATGGGGCATCTTGCTGGTCAACTATAATAACACTTGCTGGGCATGCTCAGCATGCTAATTCCATCTCAGGTTTGTCTAACAAGCACATGTCCACGCAGCTTGATATCCTACATTTGTTTGCAGGATGGTACAATGGATAAATTAGCAGAATTAAATAGATATACAGTAGAGCTTGTAGAAAGGATAAATTAGCTAGAGAGGAGAGCTCATACTTCAGGGGTTGTAATCGGGGAGCACTAAACACTAAAGTAAAGCAGTTCGGCAAGAATTTAAGCTACCACACTACGTTACAGGTTCAGAAAATTGAAACAAGATAAAACTGAGCAGAGCCCTTCAGGGAGATGGTGTCTAAGCTCTCTATTTGCCTTCAGCTATTGCTACTCAAAATTGACTCTGGACAGGGAAACTAATTAACTAGCACTATCATTCTTGAATTCAATAAATGCCACAAGAGTAATAAAGGCCTAGTACAGATCAATGTTAATCCAGGGCAATATGCCAAAAATGACTTTCTGATCCCAGTTTATAAGAAAATAAAGTGTGTGAAGGAACATCTAACCTTATGATGATGCACTTGTGCTTTCATAAAGAGAAACATGTGCTTTCCATTTGGCTCAGCCATTTCTATACTAGTTCCAACACCTGGTACCTTCCTTTCAAATAAAATTAATTCGTATTTGCCAAGGCCGCCACCATAGATTGGAGACCTCTTGCAGTCCCGGAATCGGCCTTCCTTTGAAACTGCAATCAAGTAAATGGCTATGGTCACTACGAATTCTCTGTAAGATGTAGTATTTATGATCAAAATATTCAAACACTTATCACATCCTGCTGGAACCTAATATCAGGAATCTTGTTTCTACAGACTTGTGCTAACCTTCGCTTCCATGGTTGGATGCATTGAATTGCAGATGTCTCTTCATCATCTAACATGTCCGCAGATTGATATCCTGCATTTGAGTCCCAGTCCATAGAACCAAAATCTGAAGAATTCTGGACCTGACCACATATGAGAAGTTTCAGAGATGATTATTACTTATACTAATTTTTGTTCAGAGATTGATCAAATAATCAACTTGAAATCACTAACTTGTTTGCATAATGTTAGACATTATATAATCAGGAACCAAATATAAATATCAGGAAGCTGCTACCACGCATGAGGGAGCCTTTCTTGTGTACACAAGGTAATAAGAAACAGAGCAACTGAATATGATGTTATAAAATCTAGCCCTGATGACAACATGTTGAAGTTTATGACTTACAGTATTAAGGTAATACTATGATTTACATGAATATGATTTTACTATGCAGATAATATCATTTTGGGAACTAACTTAAAAACTATGCATATGGCAAAGTATACAATGGAAGACAGAGAAAATATTGTATGATTAATCTCAGAAACAGAACACTACAACTCTGCAAGTAATGAAATGATAAATAATTGCAACTTAGTAATGTCCAAATATCACTCACTAATGCAAAAGGCTTATTGGAGATTTGATTCTGTGAGCTTAGAATAGCAGGCAATAAGAATAAATGGTAAGTTGGTTCTTGTTTATGTCAAGGTGAGAGGCTGCTTGGACAGGAAAGCTCCTGCAGTAGAAATCGACCAAGCTAGGTTATCTCGTGCACATTTTATCGAACAGGTGTAAGGCGTCCTCTGTGCATGAGGTGCTGGCGTGCTGCAGAATTTTGCCACCTGCATGCAGGACTCACGATGTAGTCAAGCATTGTCACAAACACGTTGCGGGCACAGGAGGGGAATGGGTAGGAGGACCATGCACCTGCGCCGTGGATGTGGGAGGACGCCCATGGGGAGGCAGTGTTGACCGTCGGGACCGTGTTCCCCATGGCGAGGCAGCTGCTCTGACATACACTCGGACTCACGATAAGTGGATGGAGACAGGGATTGATGGGGATGACTTACATGATACATCGCGGTCGAGATGAAGCGGCCACTCAAACAGGGAGTCGGCGGCGGAACATCGATGTAGTCAAGCATACACTCGGCGGCGGAGCAGGAGCCGAGTCCTCTTGGCATTGGCTTGTGCCATGGCCACCGCCCTCCTCCGGATGGCTTGTTCCAGGGAGTCGAGGCAGGCGGAGGTGCCGGTGAGCGTTGCGCTGGCCGAGATCTGCACGTTGCTGGCGAATCGCAGGATGCTGGCACGCCCCATCCGCTGCATCTCTGCCGCCGATTGCCGCAGCCGCTCCTCCGCATCGCGCGACAGCTCATCGCACTCCCCGCCTGCGGTGACGAGTGAGGGGCGCGCTAGGGCGCCGCTAGCTGCGGTCCACGGCCGGCGCGCAGGGAGCACCGCACGAAGTCGACTGCGATGACCGAGCTGATGATGGAAGCATTGTTGGGCTTGGGCTTCGCCGGCGACGTGGCCGCGGCGGTCAAGAGGCGGCGGCGGAGAGGATAAGGTGTTCGCGACAGTGGGGGAACAGACGCTGGAGTACAGAAAATTGAATAAGAATTTCGGGTCCTATCCACGCGGGTGAAGAGAAAATGTGAGTGGATGTTTTCGGGTCCAAGCTGATGGGTGACGGGCAACTGTGAGCCCGGGATCTATCGGCCTTCTCATAGGTAACGGGCAACAATAATATCCGTCACCTATTACATGGCTGAGTTATAGGTGACGGGCATAGATGTTGCCCGTAATCTATATTTGAAAACCTAGAGCTGGGCACAATAACAAGTGACGGGTTTTGATAGAGTCTGTTACCTATCTATTTTAGGTGACGGGTAATAAATGTCCGTCACCTATTTTGGTGTCACCTATGATAAGTTCTTACGTAATGCCTTTCGCGATTTTTCTGTCTTGAGATGTCATGAAACTAATACACTTTGTTTCGGACAGGTTCCGCTGACTTAACCCCTTGTCACTGACACATGGACCCAGCCCCACGCGTCAGTGACCACTGCACGGGTGTGCACGTACGTCAGCGGACCCGTGTCCTTCTGTTTGAAACTTGGCAAGGTTCTACATCTTGAGATGTCATGAAACTGATACAGCTATGTGTCAGTATTTGATTAGTATGGGTGTTGAATGCAGCCATATAATTTATGTAACATGCATGTGCCTGTAACTTTATGATTGAATAAAGTCAGGACACACATGATATAATTTTTCTGTGAAGAGTATTGTTTGAAACTGAATTAAATATAAAAAAATCTGGCATCACAGATATCAGCAAGTTTACATGAAGGCGCACCAATCCACCACGCATGCACTCTCACGCGCACCATCAGATAAAACCGGCGAGCAAATTTAACCCAGGAGAAAATATGAAACAGTTTGTCCTACAATTGGCAGCAGCGGTAGCAAAAAGGAATTTGCAAAACAATTGAAACGCGACGACGAGGGATCATGCAACCAGACGACGAGCGGAGGAGTCTTCTATAGCTGCCCATGGTGACGAGCTCCAGCATGCGGGTCAGCGCAGCGATGCAAGTACGGCGAGGTCCTCCACATCCTTGCATGCAGTCTCGTTTTGCGACATCTTTTCCACCGCCGTCGCCGTCACCTGCCTCAGCAGAGCACTGCTAGGCACCGAGATGCGTACAAAAACATAGATACATACGTCAAGGATACAAAAGACAGTTGTCTCACCCGAACTGCAAAAAGACCCCCACAAGAAAAGAAATTAAAAAGAAGTCCATGATCTCTTTGCTTGTGTCGACACCCAAAATCTCCATCGCCGACCACCGTTGTTGATGAAGACACCGGGCACGCCCTTGACTAGAAGAACCCCATCGCACACAGGCTTTGAGAAGAGTCAAAATAGACACCCGTCTCGAAGGATGGGATGAAGCCGTCGGCGGTCGCCCATCGACTGGGGCCGCGCCCCAAGTTCTCCAAATCTCGGACCTTCACTCACCATCGACGACCACCGCCATCGAGGGAAGCTCGAGGAAGATCCAACCTCCCACCTTCCGCGAAGCCTGCGGTGCGCTCTCCATCCTTGAACCAAAAGGCCGCCGGAATTACCACCTTAACAAGGCGACAATCCATTGGCCAACATCTCCTGTACAAGGGCTCCATAGGAAGCCCACCTCCACGCAGTCGTCGGCAGCACCAGAGAGGAGCACCACCGCAGCAGGGAATACCACGAGAGAACCTTATTCCAACACGCCGTCGCTGGACACCAAACCCTAGATCTACTAGGACCTACCTCTACAACAACAGCAGAGAACCGCGGTCCCCCCCCCCCCCCCCTCCTAGGCCAAGATGTCCACCGGAGGGGAGGAAGACCGGCGGTCTCGCCGGCGAGAGCACCAAGTCGCCCCGGTCGCCTCCTTATCGCTCGCTTTCTCCCTCTGCGGTTGGAGCGGTTTCCACACGTGCAGAAGAAGGGCTGACTTGTTTGTTACACTTACACCTAATCGAGTTAGCGAGGAGAACGACTACTCGTTTCGATCCGGTTTCGCCGGCTCGGGCTGATTGAGTTTTGGGGCAGGTCGAGGGATTAAGAAAAATAAAAAGGTTTATTAATTAGGCCAGCTGCTTTTAAGATCCGTTCTACTTTCTAAAAAAACTCCACCAGAGCATTTCTCTTCAAATATATGATATGGCCCCTGTTTAGGGTCCCTGTTGGATAACGCATTGAGCGTGCGAGCAAAGAAATCTCGCTCCAAATATCTCTCGCTCCTTTGCTATTCCCAACAAAATGGAGATGGCGGCGACCTTTGGATGTTTGCTGTCGCGCCCACGCTGAATCGAGAAGGCTTGAATGCTTCTCGCCGGTGCGTCTGCATGCACGATAGATTTGACAATGTGCGGAGTGCGGATGCTGCACGGCGTGCTGCAATGGTGTGATAAATTCGATATACGTACTTGTAGCATAGAGACGAAGGGATGAGGGTAGAGCGGATTTTCTAAAGACATCTTAAGATGAGGATGTTATCTCAGCCACCCATCTCAAAAACATATGGCTCAGATATATTGCTACAGTTTTAATGTGAGGATATTGGGGCTGACCGGGCGCGAACGAACCATCTCTTTCTTTCTCTCTCTCTCTCTCCGGCTGAACGCGGCTGTCACAAAGCCACAAAGCCCCAGTCAGCTAGAGAAATCATTATGCCGCCTACCCGTCTGCTATTACTGTAGAGTTTCTCGACTGCATAGTCCATGCACTATACAGGTGTCCCGTCATTTTTTTACTCAAAGTATATCATTTTGTTAGGATCTCTCAACGTGGTGTACTTGCACTTACTGAATGTGGGAAGCACAAATGCCTTAATGTTTCAATTTGAAGTTTTTTCTACATTTGTACAGAACTAGTATGGCTGCCCGCGTATTTGCGCGGCTAGACTTACTATACTAATTAAAATATTTTTATATTATTATGTAAGTTTAACATAGTTCATTATTATTATTATTATTATTTATTGTATATTCTATATTTATAAAATAGTAGAAAATAGATTCGGGAATTTCTCACCGATCCCTCAATTTGAATGTGAGATGAGTCATCATTTAGGTTTTGTCTTATCTAACAATGTATTTGATTTTATTTTAGAAGTGAGGTCGGTTCAAACGTACCATGCTAATAAACAACTAACTAGGTGTGAAAGTGGTGTGGATAATTATCCGATCCGATCCGGTCCGCATCCGATGTTTGAAGATTTGAGGAAGAACTTTAGGTATCCCAGAGGATCCGATCCAATTCGAGTCCGATCGACGCGGATGCGGATTAGGATATAGGATTAGCAAAATCTGACGGATATGGATTATCCGAGATATTCAAGCGGATTATCCGAAGCTCAAAATAGGATTATCCGACAATACTTGCTTGGTCCAACAAACCACAGTCCACATCAATCTATAATCCTGCCATTCCGTGTAATTCTCTAGCCCACAAGGCTGCCTATATGTATTAGTGACTTGTATTTTCCATATTATTCGCATGCTGGAGTTTGCTTCAGAACATTTTTTACGTGCTTCATTGATATTTCAAACTGAGAACTTGTAGTTTAGATAGTGTGATTTATTTGGATATTGTATGATTGCCGCTAGCTATTCTACATGCTTGGATGAATAATTGTTCAACGTATAATTCTCTATTGATCGACATATTATATCCAACATTTGAAGTTCCGCTTCCGATTTGTTTCCGGTCCGCATCCGTCCCATTTCCGACATCCGAAAATATCCATATCCATTACCGCATCCGCAATTTATCCGCTCCGCTCCGAAATCCGATGAAAAAATGGATTAGGATACGGGAAAAGTATTATCCGCTCCGCTCCAATCCGCTTTCACCCCTACAACTAACATATGTCATGGTAGGGAAAAAAATGTGTCATGCTACAAATAAATATTGAAGAAAATGTTTCATGCCAAAAATAGGAAAATGTGCCATGGTAGCTAGACATATGATGCTGTATTTAGAAATAGGAATTAAGTGTATGTTGGATATTTTTATTATTCCAAAATTTAGCTATTTTAGGCTTACAATGGTATGGTGCAGAAATAAAAATTAGGGATATGTTTAGTTATTTTTATCATCCGGCTTTAGTGAGTTTTTGGACTTATAATGACATAGGTAATTTAGAAATAGGTGTGAAGGGTTTTTTGTTATTTTTTATTATTTCGAATTTAGTTATTTTTAAACTTATAATGGCATGGTGGGTAATTTAGAAATTGGTGCGAGGGGTATTTTTGGGTATTTTTATTATTCCGAATTTAGCTATTTTTTGACTCATAATGGCGTGGTGGGTAATTTATAAATATGTGCGAGCGGTATTTGAGCTATTTTTATTATTCTGAATTTAGCTATTTTATAAATATTTTTGGGGGTTTTGTGACTATTTTTTTATAATGGCAGTGGTGGGTAATTTTCTTTTCTTATTTTCTCTTATTAACGTGGGAATTTCTAGCATTTTAGAGCGAATGTGGTGCTCCGTTTATGCTGTATTTAGAAATAGAATTAAGTGTATGTTCGATATTTTTATTATTCCAAAATTTAGCTATTTTAGGCTCACAATGGCATGGTGCAGAAATAAAAATTAGGGATATTTTTAGTTATTTTTTTAATCCGACTTTAGTTAGTTTTTGGAGTTATAATGACATGATAGGTAATTTAGAAATAGGTGTGAAGGGTATTTTTTGTTATTTTTTATTATTCTGAATTTAGTTATTTTTAAACTCATAATGGCATGGTGGGTAATTTAGAAATTGGTGCGAGGGGTATTTTTGGGTTTTTTAATTATTCCGAATTTAGCTATTTTTTGACTCATAATAGCGTGGTGGGTAATTTATAAATATGTGCGAGGGGTATTTGGGCTATTTTTTTTAAACTCATAATGGCATGGTGGGTAATTTAGAAATTGGTGCGAGAGGTATTTTTGGGTTTTTTTTATTATTCTGAATTTAGCTATTTTATAAATATTTTTAAGGGGTTTTGTGACTATTTTTTATAATGACAGTGGTGGGTAATTTTCTCTTCTTATTTTCTCTTATTAACGTGGGAATTTTTAGCATTTTAGAGTAAACGTGGTGGCTCCGTTTTGTGGTCAATTATATATATAATAGACTTGTATCTCCAACTGTTGGTTGGTTCAGTTTTATTGTCCCTAGCTTTTGATTGAATTACAAATGCAGAGTTCCAAGTTTAAAACACGTTCATGGGATCTAATCTTGAATTAGCGTAGAACACGTTCTTGATGGCCTTTTGGGTAAAATACGGTGACGCAAAGGATTGGCACCTCGAACCGGCTGGATGCGCAGTCAACACTGCGGACTGACTCACTTTTGCGGATGTCAGACTTTTCTGCGCTAGAGCACGCCCCTACTCCTACGGCTACCACTCGGCCTGCGCGGACGACTAGCTAGAGAGGGTGCACGCCTCGATCACTCGAGGCAGAGGAAAAAGGAAGCAAGGAAGATTTTGCCGGATTTCTTAGGGCGCGTTTGGTTGCCTGGAGGACTGGATCCTGCATCATGGGCCAGTACCGAGCCAGCCCAAACCAAGAGCAGCGTGTTTGTTAAGCTGGATAACTTGGGCCTGGGCTAGAATGAGATACCATTTGGTAGTCTGCACAAACTGATAGCCTTACTCTGCATCTAGGCGATGGTAGAGTTATCACCGTCCAAAATCCTCTTTTCTCTCCAGATCAACACCGCGCATCCATCTCAAAAAAAAAAAAAAACACCGCGCATCTGCTGCTCGCCGGCGCCCATCCCTGCCGCAGAGGCCCGTATCTCCCCGCCACAAGCCACTACGCCCAGCCTCGTTCCGTCCTAGTGCCGCGGCTCGCATCTAGCTGCCACGCGCCGCCGCTTCTTGCCACGCTTGGCGGCGAGCTATCGGATGAGGCGACGAAGCAGCGCCGCGGCCTGCGAGGACATGGATGGTGATGGCAAGACGCGGGATTTTGCTCTGCCTGCCCCTCCCCGCCTCACTCAGCTTGCTCGGCTGGCGATGGCCTGGACATTCCCTTCCCTTCCCTACCCCGCTTTCGCATCCTTCGTCTCATCCCCTGCATCGCGCCGACGAGGAACACGCGGTCGAGGTTGGGCCGCCAACATGGACCACCGCGACGTGGATGGCAACCCAAACTCGATGTCGAGCTGTGCATCTCGCCCCCGCGCTCGTATGGCCGTGCTGCCCGTGCCGCCTCATCCCTCCTGCATGGGACGCCGCCGGGCTCGAGCTCAACAGTCCGGCCGCCTCGATCTTGCCGGAGGGTGAAGGGAAGAGTCAAAGGGATCCCATGTGCTCACCGGAGGGGAATGTAAGGGAGGCCATGTGCTCGCCGGAGGGGGAATGGAAGGGAGGCCATGTGCTCGCCGGAGAGGGAGAGAACGACAGCCATGGTGGACGGTGCGGTAAATCGCAGAGGTGACCGGATAAGGTCACGTGCTGTCACGTGCGTCGCCCACGAGCCTGCATCCAGAGAAACGACCGATTTTTTCGTATCTGCGGGTGCAGCAAAACGGGCCTTATTTGCATCCGCGCAGGCTGGTCCAGACACCTCTCCAGGCTACCAAACATGGCAAGTTGCAGCTGCGGGTGCTAGCTAGAGGCCCATACAGGCTACCAAACGCCCCCTCAGCAGCTCCACCACGCATGCCCCTGCTCTCTACAGTATGGCTAACCCCGCGAGCTACTCAGGCACTGGCTAGCAAAAGACAGGAGGTTAATACACCTGGGAAAATGGAAGCAAGCTGCATGCAATCTTCAGAGCCTGTTCGTTTCCTTTAATCCTAAAGTTTAGTTCAGAAAATCTTACTATTTAAAGGTATTAAATAAAATCTAATTACAAAACTTTTTTACAGATAGGTGCTAATTTACGAAACGAATCTAACGAGCCTAATTAAGCTATGTTTTAATACAGTGATGCTACAGTAACCATCGTCTAATCACAGTTTAATTACCCTCATTATATTCGTCTCGCAAAGTAACCCAGGTTTCTGCGAAAAGTTTTGTAATTACATTTTATTTAATACCTTTAAATAGCAAAAACTTTAACTTCAGTCCTAAACGAAACGAACACGCCCGAAGTCGATCCCTCCTCCTCCTTCCATTTCCTCCTTTTGTGCACCTAGGTTTTTTTTTTGAGAGAGTACAATCAAAATCAGTCGAAAACTTCGAAGGCTATTTCAAGGAAGAACACCTTTGACATGCTGGAGCATATACATTTCACATAGAGTATCAGTTCGCATCAAATTGATGATCTGAGCCACCAAATACTCAAAAGAAAAAGGAGGTATCTAGAACTGTATTTCGTCCGATGCTCATGCTACTCCCAGAATTCAACACCTGATGCTTGATATAATCTACCGTATCAACATATATCAAGCATAAAACCTTTCCTTCCGTAGCAGGAGGAGAGATCATCAAAATTGGGAACCACGTGAAGAGACCTGATTCAAACATTAGTCCAAAAATAAAACTGATAATGCACAATCTCATAACATTCAGTAACAAACTAATTTAGCAGCAAAAGATTGCAACACACCAAATATAGGCAAATAGCTAGTGTAATGTATATTGTTTGCCTCCCTACAACATTCTGAATTTTTCAGAACCAAGGTTTGTGTCTATGAAACCAACTCAATTTGCCTATCAAAAAAACAAAAAAATCAATGTGAGCCATATTCTACCGAGCCAGCTCGGACTTGGCAGCTAAATGTAGGTTCTTCTGGAGATGATTGGTGTTCACTGTTCACAAACTTGTTTATGAAGGTGCTCATTATTGCATTCTTAAGAATCTGGAAATCGAGAGATGGGGAAAAAAATTGATTATCAGAAGCCAACAATAGATCTTTGAGTCTTGAGCAAGGAGTACTTCACCTTTGTAGGGTTCCAGAAGGCATTAAACAAAATGGTGTCCAATGGCTAAGTCAACTGGCATAGCTTTTTCCGTTCTAAGTTCTAACTCTGTTCCGTAGTTTATTTTTCAGCCTTTGGTACATATTTAGCTGTTGTGTTAACTGAAAAATGCATTGTGGGGAAATTCCACTGTAGTTTTGTGTAAAAATAGCCAGCAAAGTAAATATTACCCCTGACAAAATTTTAGCACCTGTGTATTTAGTCATAAATATTGTCTGTTAGGAGAATGTAAAGTTTCCAATTCATACTGCTACTCTTCTTTGCCTCAAGGCCTATAATATTCAGGAAAAATATATATTCTAAAACAAGTTTCATCATTCCATGGCTTGCCTATAATAAGACGAGTCATCTAAACTGCAGAAAATTATCATAGAGAAGCAATGTTTCATACTGAAGCCTTTTCAATTGTCAAGGCTAAGTGAAGTTTCTTTTCTGCCCTATCACCAGAGATGCCAGCGTGCTTACCCAAAGAATCATGGCGAAGCTACTTAAATTGGCGGGCAGCATAATCATACGGTTGGTACAAAATGGACAACAAAATCAAATCTTTCAGCCCCCACCCCCCCCCCCCCCCCCCCCCCCTCTCCCTCTTTTGTTAGAGTGACATTGCCAGCACTTCAGTTATTCAGCACCACTGCAAATCTGAATGTCCTCCTAATGTTCAATTACTGTATGTCACAAGATTAAAACACATACATTATGCAAAGTGTTGTCAATTTCTTGTTTAACAATTGCAATACTTCACAGCAAAGTGTGAGTGCACTGTGAACATCAAGGCTACCAACACTTATTAACGATAAAAATTTATTCTTTACAGGAGAATAAAAACTGTTTTGCAGAACTGATAAGAAAGGAGTCATTAATACCATTTCGATGAGTATGGATTGTGTAATTTAGGAAGTCCGGAAGGCAGTAAAATCCCTACAAATTATTGAGAGTGAAAATATATAGATTGTTTTGTTGGCACATCAATGCCTAAAGTAATCATATTATGACCGTGATTCAATCTTTCACAAAACTGTTTTATGTCCATTAAACAAGTAAGGAATCACTCAACGCCTGCCAGAAAGGTCATAAGGCACGCTAATTTTCTATTTCTTTCTAGATTTCTGTTCCAATTTTTACCATGTATCCATCTGAGATTTTTTTCCCCTTTAGCTTTTATTTGGAAAAGAACCTAATAATAAGCAGTACAATCAAAATAAGACGAAAACTGCTAAGACTATTTAAAGGGAGAATACGTTAAGATGCTGGAGCATATATATTTCACATATCAGTTCACAGCTACTTCAGCAGAGTGGAGTTCCTCCACTCCCAGAATTCCACAACTGATGCTTGATATAATCTATTGTATGAAGGAGAGATCATACTCTTCTTTCTGTAGCAGGAAGGAGAGATCAACAAAATAGGGGACCACGCCACGTGAAGAGACCTGATTCATACATGACGAAATCAAACATGAGTCCAAAAAACAAACTGATAATGCTCAGTGACCACAACATTCAGTCATAAACATTTGCAGCTAAAGATTGCTACACGCCAACTATAGGCATATAACTAGTGAAACGCAAATTATTTGCCTACAGATTTCTTGTCGTACCCCATTTCTAGAGCACTCTGTGTATCATGTATTAGTCCCTGGATCAGTAGCTGATACGCACAGGAACACAGATATGGTAATCAAAAGCATACTTCGAATAGGTAAGTAGATATAGTACCTGATATAATGAGCCTTTAGTGACGGTTCGACATGGATGCAGAAGTATCCAAGTCCTTCTGTTAAATAAAGGCGAAGCAATCACATACAGACAGCGGAAAGCACGACCCAAGCCACAGGCAGACTTGAGAAGCAGAACCGAAAACCAAAGCTTCGTTGTCTCCTACGAAGACTTCTCCTACTAAAAACATCAATCGCAAACGCGTGAGTACATAAGGTACTCAGCAAACCCTAACACAAGGGGTAAACATATGCAAGGGTATAAACAAGGATGAGGCTGAGGTTTATCATATCGGCGGAAAGCTAATTTTGTGCAAGGGTTGTTTTTGGAAACAAAACAGTTCGCAAACTACAATCAGGTATGTCATTAGATATATTGGGGTTGGTTGGCCCTGGGGGAGATGCGATCCATCCCGCCAGTTCCCAATTTTAAGTGCTGGCAGGAAACCAGCGCACGGCTCCACGCCGGTGTTTTCCAAAAATACGTCAAGGATAACTCACACAGGAAAGACTAATCATTGTGTGGCCATAGCGTTCGCGTTGTCCAATACCGTGGAACACGGCTATCCGGATAGATTCTTATCCTCTGCAGAGGTTGTACACTTTCCCCACTAGGTACACCAGTCCTCCCCGATATCGCGGTTTGGACTGGTATACTAATGGTTCCGTACCTACTTGGCGTCACCACGGCACCACCACGGAAAATCACCAACCAGGGGCTTCCATCATCATATAATAGCATGGCCACAGGCCAGAATTTGTCTCCACATGCCGGACTCGACGCCAACCTCGTCGAGCCTTCTCCTGGCTTCCGTTTGCCACTCCAGCCTCCTGGTGGGTACCGGGTGAACGCTATAGTAGGGTGTGGTTCCAAACCTTTCCCATACAAGGCTTGTGGTTGTACGGGAGGTGCTAGGCCAGGCGGCACAGGAACCGGTCCTTATACGACCGAATCAGGCATCTTCAATAGCCAATCCTCACGAGGAAGGGCGTCCCAGAGATAGCCTCCCCACTGAGGACTATCTCGCCTGATCCCGCCAAAACATCCCCCACTATGGGTTGCACTTTTATCATCAAACCCACCCATTTTCACATTTACTCACACCACCAAACACTCACACATTTTAACACAAAAGCATGTGAGCAAGATTAATTAAGTACACATGTGACAGGTCCTAAGCAGCATTTTAATCCAACACATCATTAAAGAATTAATGATGTGGGTTCCTAGGTTTAACAAGGAATCAGGATAAGCAAAAACAAGGCATGGCAATCAACAAGTACTTAGGACATACTAAGCATGTAAATCACTTTTAAATACCATGCATACTTTATTTGAAAGCAGGCTCTAAGTGGGTTTTCTTTGCAATCATAGGATCAATATGATCAAAGGGAGTTAGGGCTTGCCTGATAATCGCTTTCCTAATCTTTAAGTTCTGGATCTTCAATCTTTTCTGTCGAAGTGGATGCCTTCGAGTCCTTTCTTGAAGCTCGTATCTTTCGACGGGTCTTGATATACGTTTCCTCGACGAGTGCTTGGATTCTTCTGGCTCTTCCTCGATTCTCGCGTAATCTAACGCATAGAGGTACTACGTATAAATAAACTACCGCAAAAGAAATAAAGAGCGAAAAGAGCCGAATAAGATCCAATTAACTCCAATTAAAACTGATAGAAAGCAAATGAAGAACAAAAGACTCAAGACACAGATGATGCATTCAGCTTTACTTTAACGAGGTTTTGGTTACCTTAAAAAGGCCATTAGGGGTGATGCATCGTACTCTATGGCTTTTGGTGTAATGAGAGATGCTAAACACGAAGAGAAGAGCATGAATGTATGAAGTGACGGGGACAGCGTGTGTACGTGTTATTCGTACATTCGTGGCACTAGCCTTCATACAGGTAGTAACCTGTATAAAGGTTCATGCAACACGTGTACGAAGTACGATGTGTGTCCGCTTAGGGTTCCTATACCTTATATCGTTAACTAATGATGATTTAGCTATTAATTACTTACTAGATTGATTAATTACTAAGACTAAGTTATTATTGATTAAGTTGGTCGTCATGCGTCAGACGCACGACGATGGTACGTGTACGTGAGCATGTATGACATGAATGCACGACTGCAGATAAAATACCAAGATCAAACAAAGACAACTGGCAGTTAAGATAACAATGAAATAATAACTCCAAAAGATCCAATAAAAGAACACTTAAACAATAGGATGGCGAATCGATAAGACTTTGGTAAGGATTTGGTGAGGGCTTTGGAATAGGTGTTGCAGGCATTATTGGGTTAAGTTTGATTGAGCGATGATTGATCAAGGCTAGGTTTGGAGTTTGGATGTGTGATATAAAGGTGGGTACGGGGTTTTAAGTGAAACGACACGAGAGATTGCTTGGTTTGAAGCGATACAATATAAAAGGTTTATTGCTAATAGGTAAAGGAGTGGATATGTAAGATAGGAATAGAGCGGGGTGTGTGTTGTCGCGTGGAGGGTACTACATAACTAGCATCATAGGATTGGTTAGGTTTTGGATGAATAATGATTGCGATGTGCGAGATTGACATCGCATGATTGTCAGGAAAATGATATAATAGGTGAGAGGGTTTTAGGGCGTTGATGGTGTTTGGGTTTAAGATAGTGCTCCAATAATAGTACCGTGGGGTACTACACGTTTCTACGAACGCGTGGGCGCAAGAATCGCCCAAAACGGAGCTATGGTTGAAAAGATATGTATATTTGAAGTTCTGGGGGCTTATCTGTAATTACAGAGGACTTTTCTGTAATTACAGAGAAGTTATGAGGACCTATATGTAATTAGGGAAAGTTTAGGGACTTTGGTGCAAAAAGATAGGGTCTAAAACATAATTACAGAAAAGTTTAGGTACTTTTCTGTAAAAAGGCAGGGCTTAAACATGATTATTTAAAAGGTCAGGGGCTTATCTGCAAAATGTACAGGGCCCGGGATTTTCAAGGTTTTAAGAATTATTTTTGTATTGGAAATTGTTTATTGCGTAATGCTGACGCAATAAAGGGGATTTTCGATTAAAAATAAATCGAAAACCCAGTGGACTGGGTCCACGGGGTCCATGGACCGGAACAGGGCGGCGGTCCACCGGTCCACGGTCCGGTGGACCGGGGCATCGCGCGCGGCGGCGGGCTGCCGGAATCCTCGCCGCCGGCGGCTAGGGAGGCGGAGCGCGGAGAAGAAATGGCCGCGGGGAAAGAGGGCATCGTGGCGGATCTCTCTGGGTGGCGCGTCGACGTCGAGGGGGCCAGGTTCGGCGGCAGTTGCTCGCCGAAGTTGATGGCGGCGGCGATGCATGGTGATGGTGAACGCGCACGCGGGGAGAGGGGAAAAGAAGAGGAGGGAGAGCAAGAGGGGCGAGGCGCGGACCTCACCGGAAGCTCAGACGGGCCGGAGGTCGTCCAGTGACGGCCGGAGTCGGGGAAGGCGCTTCAGTGGCGGCGGCGCTTCGACGGGGAGATGCTTGTGCGCGCAGAGCGGAAGGGAGACGGGGCGCGCGAGATGGAGAGAGAGGCGGCGATGGTCACCGTGGGGGCGGTGAGGCCGGAGGACAGCGGAGTGCGACTGGAGCCGAAGGGGAGGGCGGCGACGAGGAGTTCGTCGTCGATCTGCCCGATGGCGGCGCGACGGTGCGAGCCGAGGGTGTGCCGGAGACGCGCGCGGCTCGGAGAGACTCGGAGGAGAAAAAGGGAAGGGAGAGAAGCTTCGGTGATGGCGAGCGAGGGCGCCGGAGAGCTCACCGGACCGAGGTGAGAGAGAGGAGGGAAGGGAAAGGGGGTCTCGCGAGCGCGGGATTGGGGGGCTCGTCCGGTTTTTATGGGCACGGAGGAGTAGCAGCCACGGCACCGCTTTCGTAGCGGCTACGACGGCGCCGGCAGGCTGGGATGGGCGGCGGTATGGGCGGCGACTGTGGCTGACGCCGCCGACGGGACGCGTCGGAGAAGAAGCTGACAGGTGGGCCCCACCTGTCAGTGGGACGGAGAGGATGAGGCGGGCTGGTGGCGAGCTGGGCTGGGGTTGGCTGGGCCGCGGGGCAGGCTTCGGCCCACTACGGAAAAAGGGACAAAAAGAGAAAGAGAAAAGGGGAGCGGGCTGGGCCGATTGGAAGAAAGGTTGGTTTTCGGCCCGGAAGGTTTAAAAGATTTGATCTTTTCTCTGGAATTTGAATTTGAAGGAATTTCAAACTCAAACAAAAACAAAGATTGATCAAACACTCAAAATAAATCAAATAAAACTCAGAAATGCATATGATGAGATTTTGATGCAGATTTAAATTCAAAATTTTGAAAATCAACTTGGGATTTAATTCCTACGTTGATTTTATTTGTTGTAATTTCAAAAGCTTCAAATTTTTAGTATATATTTTTTAAATGAGAGCAAACACTTGAGCACAATTTTATATTTCAAAATTTTCACATTCAAACTAGATTTAATTTATTTAGTGAATTTTATTTTGAAAATTCATTTCAAGATGAGAGGTTGGACAAAATTTTTAATTTGGAGTGATTTTTATTCCTTTTTATTTTTTTTCTTTTCTCTTTTTCTCTTTGCTCCAAAAGTAGGGGTGTTACATTTCTGAACTCAAGTCCAAGGTTTGTGTCTGTGAAACTTTCACAACGCAAAATATGCAGCGACAGACTTATGCATGAGCTATAGCTGGTGCCAAACCAATGTGAGCCATATATTGCCGTGGCATCCCTGGACTTGCCATCTACTAATTGTTATCGTCATTCTCAACAAGTTTCCTTAACAAACGTGCTATTTAAGATCATAAAAGGTTAGCATTCTCACCTCCAAAACCTTTGCATTGGCATTTCAATAAAATGTGGTAAGCAACAAGGTCATAGTTTGTACTACTTCGTACCCATTTTCTGACAGGCTATGGTACACATTATTAAGTTCGTGTGCCAAGCCATACCACAGGTGCTGCTAAACGTGCTGCTAAACTTTTAACTATCCAATCGTCAAGAAAAAAGCTAATAGGGCTTCTTGTAGTTCCTAATTGCCTATCAACCTGGTAATTTATCATTACCGAAATATGCATCGGCAATGACCCCAGGGGTAATTTCTCATACAGCTAAAAGAGGAACCACACACTACGGAAATACAAAACATTCAGTAAGCAGAGACAGCAGAAATCCCCTGGTCAGGATGGATGGAAGGAGAAGCACTCACCGTGTTCATGACAGTCAGTAGTCCAGCTTGGAGAGTTCAAACAGCGTGGGGTCGAGATTGGGGAAGAGAGCCAACACCGCCTTCTTTTTGGCCCTGACCTCGGCATCCCGCACCTCCTTGACCGCGGCGTGCTTGAGCCGCGCCATGCCGGCCGCGTGATCATCCTCCAGTCGGTTGATCTTGGCTACGGCCGCGCTGAGGTGGTCCATGAGGAGAGCGCGCTCCTTGTTGAGCTTGGTCACCTCTCCTTTGAGCTTGGCCACCTCGCCGTTCGCTGCCCGCAGCGCGTCTTGCAGTTGTGTCTGGCCGGCGGTAATGGTCTCCCAGAGCTGCAACGCCTCGCTGGCCCTTATCCCAGGTGGCAGCGAGAGCTCGCCGCAGCCTTGGGCGCCAACCGTCCTCTGGTGATCCGAACGGAAGCCCGGCTGCGTCGGCTCTGCAGCGAAGCTTCGCGGTGTTGGCGAGACTCCCGGCGGCGTCGGCGTTGCCGCGATGCCCCGCGGTGTTGGCGAGACTACCCGCGCCCTGGGCGTCGCCGCGAAGCCTGGCAGCGTGGACCTTACGGCGAACACTTGCTCGTGCTGCGGCGGCGATGGCGCTGCGGCGAAGCCCGCCGTTGTCGGCCTTGCGGCGAAGCCCGGCGGTGTCGACCTTGCGGCGGCGAAGAGTTGCTCGTGCTGCGGCAGAGGAGGGGTCGCGGGGACCTCCGGCGGCTTGCGCTTCCTCGTCCCGACGGCGGCGGCGGCGCCCCGACCTTCCGTTTTCACGGCCAACGCGGCCGGCAGCTCAATGTGCGCGCCAACAGGAAATTTTCTCCCAGATAGAAACTCCTTGAGGTCGATGCCCGTGTTCCCGGCTCGCGCCAGCATCTTTTCAATGGCGGCGTCCATTCTAACTCTGTTCCTTAGTGCAAAAGGGGCAATTCACTCACTGTTAGTCTGAAACCCAAACCAAAGAGAGGCAGACCACGTAAGAAATCCTAACAATGGTCTTATATGGAATGTTAGAGGGCTTGCAGATATTGATAAAGGAAAATTCATCAAAGAAATGATCATGGAAAAGAATGCTGATTTCATAGGTCTCCAAGCCAGGAAACAGGATTTTTTCAAGAAATGGCTGTTGAATATTTCTGGAAATAAGAATTTTGAATGGCACTGGTCAAAATCAGAAGGCCAGTCATGGGGAATTTTGGGTGGGGTTAACTTAGAGGGTTTTTTTATGTATGTGAAATACAGATAGCGAAGCATTTTGTGCGGGTTCTAGTTAAAGATAGGAAACTAGATATGCAGTGGAACTTAGTAGTGGTATATGGAGCTGCACAAGCTGTTGGTAAACCACTTTTTCTAATTAGTGAGTTAGCACAGGTTTGCCAAAAACAGAGAATGTGCCAAGCTTAACTGGCGGCGATTTTATTATAATTAAAAGAACAAACCAGGAGGAACTAATAAGTGGAGTTTCATGTTTAATGCGATCATAGAACAAAATAATCTTAGAGAGCTTGAACTTGCAGGAAGATTATATACTTGGTCCAATAATCATTAAGACCCCACCTTTCAGAAACTAGATAGGATTTTGGTTAGCCCCTCTTGGGAGCTAATTTACCCTATGTGAATGTGAAAGTTTTGGTTAGAACAGAGTCAGGTCACACTCCTTTGGTGATTGATACTGGCAATGTACCTATAGGACCTAAACAGTTTAAATTTGAGTTGTGCTGCTGGTTTTATAGAGATGATTTTGCTAATCTTGAAACCCAAAACTGAACTCTCGCTGTTAATGGGAGGAACAATATGGACAGGTGGCAAAACAAAATTAGAAGACTCAGAACGATTTTGAAAGATTGGGACCTGAATGTAGAGGGTAAATATAAGAATCTTAAATAGTAATTGCTTAGCAAGATTGATGAAACTGATAAACATAGTGAGATCAATGGCCTCAACAGTGCTGACAGAAACACTAAATTGGGGCTTGAGACTCAACTGAAATTGATTGGAATGCTGTACCTCAGCAGGTCAAACTTGAACTAAGAGACGTCCAGGGCCATTTTGTCGATAGAGTGGAGTTCCCAATATCTAAATTGCAGCCATCAGATGTGCATGCGAAAAAAAACAAAATGCATGGTTTTCAACGGTATTGTACACTCGAAACAGAGCTTCCATGGTTAACGATATACAGGCTTGCTCTATTGTTCTTTGGCACTACAGCTGGTATTCTACTCGTACTTGTGTGAACAATTTAGCCAAGCATTTCTTTTTAGAGTTGCGGCAAATGGTCAGCGGATCCTACTCTTTGCATGTTCTTATCATTCTTGGTGGACCTTACTTATGATATGTTTATTTTGTCTGCAGCTTTTTTCATAATGGTGGTGCTGCTAGCATTCACTTGCTTGTCAACTGGTAAGAAATGTAAGAAAGAATAGCTACGATGTGCTTGGGATAGAACGGAAGATCCTGGGTCCAACCTCAGTTGGAGGCCGTGTAGCTGACATTGACCATGAATGCTGAAATCCCTCCTTGAACCGAGTGGGCAAGGACCAAAATGACGCCTCATTATCGGTATACTGTGCTGTGCATTTACACAGCACAGACTGGATAGATGTAACTAACCTGCTATCCCCGTGTTTGTACTGTCTCTGTATAGTATGCTGAATCTTTGTTGTCTTGGCAATCATATACTATTCATTAAATTTCCCGTTTCTGATATGATGACAATCGACAGATTTATGCAAATGAAATGTGGTAAGGAGTATAGCCTGCGGAATGTGAATGTCATATTCCATTGGTTGTGGTTGTGTATTTGCATTCTTTTCTGCTACGGTGATGTTGACGGAGGTATTAGCTACGTACATTTGAGATTGGCTGGCCTTGTCACTTGTAACTGATGCTATGTGTTTGTCCGATCACATCTTTTTTACCGTTGCAACATCAGCAGCTAACAATCGTAACAAATAAAAATGCTTATTGCAACATCCAAACAAAGTTACATATCACTTGACTTGCTGTAGGATGCTGGTCCATCTGGAACTTGAAAAAGAAAGCCTGTTTTTATGAAACTTATTTGGTCACCCACTGAGATCGTGTCTTACACGTGTGTTTGTCTGAAATATTGGGCAAATCTCTAGAATGAGGAAGACAAAAGGATGTTGACGGAGGGCAGGGCATTGTAAGTTTGTAACGCTGCCGCAGGCAATAGTGAAGTGCCACGAACATGCAACATGCAGAGACAAGCTGAGGGCATGCTATCGTTATTACTGAACACTGAAGCGCGTGTGAAGGAGGTTGGAAGCAGAAGATCTACTTCAAGAACATGCTGATGTGAAAAGAACGAATTAAGAAGTCAGTTCTTTTGTTTAGTTGATAGTATCTTCAGTAGTGATAAAAGAACAACAATATTAGTCAATAGTTATGCCGTAGCCCTCTCTTTCAGTCTTGCTAAAAATATTTTATCTACCAGTAAGTGGCACCGAATTAACTGTCTTCTTATTCCTGCATTGCCATGATGCTAATGGACTTTGTGGCAATAAGATTTATCAGGGTCGTTTCTTCATAAAGTTATTGCTTTATTTCTTCCATCAACTAGGCTACACACAATGTTTAAAGCATGCTTACATTCTATCGCCGACTGAAGAGGCAGTACTGAATCGCAAAACAAAACACAGATATCACAATCCCATTTTCTTCGACATAGACGTTGTCAATGATCAGTGGCACTGGCATAGGTACATGATTGGATTCAACACACGATGACCAACGACATGTGAGTAAGATGCTCGCCAGGAGCAAAGCAAAAGATACATCGTAGTAAAGCTAAGACAAAAAAAAGGTTGACATGTAGCGTACGTCCAAGCCAGGAAAGCTTTCTCTTGCGCACCAGAGTATGTAGTTTTTGTCTGTCAGTCACACAAGAGTATTTCATAGTTAATTAACCATCCATACTGAAGTAAACAGAGCAATAGCAGAGAGAGCCAACAAATGCATGTGTATCTTCCAATAGTTAGAACGACAAATGATAATAATTCACTACGGGAAATCTATAGTTTGCCGAGTGTTAGATGCACTCGGCAAAGCCACTATAACACTCGGCAAAGGGTTTGCCGAGTGTTTACACTCGGCAAATAGCACTCGGCAAATTCTGGTCGGCAAAGGGATCTTTGCCGAGTGCTTTCTATCGGGCACTCGGCAAAGGCTTTGCCGAGTGCTATAATACACTCGGCAAAGACATACACTCGGCAAAATTTAAATTCAAAAAACATCCGGAAAAAATAGCAAAAATATTTTTTTTAATAAGGGAAGGGCCCTACCGGCTAGCCATAAGTTCCAATTCATCAACTGGCAAGTCGCAGTATATTTTGCACACTTTGCGGCTGGTGAGATTCGAACCCATGACCTCTCCTTCGCGTGAAACTCTCCCTACCACTACACCACAGCATCACATGTGCTCATATTCCCTTTTGATTCTAAACATATTACACTAAACTGAGTGTCAATTGATTATTTGAAGACCTAAATGAATTCAAATCAAAAAGTTGTCAACTACGAAGTTTCATAAATTTTCGAGGTCTACAACTTTTATTTTGGTCGTTGTACCATTTGAGGTCATTTGAAAATTTTGAATTTCAAATTTTAACTCTTTCAAACTAAGTTTCCGTTGACAAGATGATTTCAAATAAAAACGTTATCAACTATGAAGTTTCATAACTTTTCGAGGTCTACAACTTTCATTTTGGTCATTTCTCCATCTATGGTCGTTTGAAAAAATCAAAATTCAAATTTAAGAAAATTCAAACCTCTATTTCGTTAGCAAAATTAATTCAAATTAAAAAGTGTTGAACTACAAAGTTTCATAACTTCTGAGGATCTACAACTTTTATTTTGGTTATTTATTCATCCGACATAGTGATAGTAATATTGTTCATAAATGTTATATATCCCTTTTATAGTTTCATGAAACTATATAGGAGACATAGATATTGTGAATAAATTTTATAGCTTTTTGTCGAACGAAGAAATGGCCAAAATAAAAAGTGTAGATCTTAAGAAGTTATACAACTTTGTAGTTTAAAATATTTTTATTTGAATTAATTTAATACATCAAAAAATCAATTGAAATTTTATTTGCCGAGTGTAATAGGGAAAACACTCGGCAAAGAGCCATCTTTGCCGAGTGTACCCCAAATGCACTCGTCAAAGACCCATCTTTGCCGAGTGTCAAGGTGGAACACTCGGCAAAGTTTTTAATCTTTGCCGAGTGTCAAAAAAAACACTCGGCAAACCCATCTTTGCCGAGTGTTTTTGTTTTACACTCGGCAAAGAAATCTTTGCCGAGTGTTTTTTTAGGCACTCGGCAAAGATCTTGTTTGCCGAGTGCCTCAAAAAATACACTCGGCAAAAACCTCGACACTCGGCAAATGTCGGGTTTCCCGTAGTGATTGTTTATATGTGGTAAAAATATAATACCAGGTACCAATTTCTACGAGTGCAGGCAGCTTACCAAATGCCAATTCTTTCGTGACCGGTCCTTCATTCAGATTCAGGGGCTCTTCTTGCGGGGTAGGGCGCGTAGCTGCAGCCGTACTCGTGCCTTTGCTTCTCGAGTAAGGTGAGACGGCTCTTATTGCACCCGTATTTCTTGTACCCACAATCGATGCGGACGGCCACGATCTCCTCCATCCTCGGGTGGCGTTTGGTGCCGATGGCGCCGTCGCACTTCCTGCACATCCCCTTCTCGTTGTCGTGGCAGCGTCGGCACATCAGGTGGTCGTTCTTGCACTGCATGGTCAAGCTTTTAGAGAGACCGCGAGAGACTGACAGAGATGGTAGATGGTGGTGCTTACCCAGTACACATGTTTTCCGAATAACTCCGAGCAGTGATGGCACGTGATCGGCTCAAGTGAGGTCAGGGAGATGATGCGTTCCTCGGCCTTCTCCGTCGGCGGGTAGCGTTTGGTACCGATGGCGCCGTCGCTCTTCCCGCACATCCCCTTGTTGTTGTCGTTGCAGCGTCCGCACATCATGTGGTCGTTCTCGCACTGCATGGTCAAGCTTTTAGAGAGACTGAGAGAGATGGTACTCCTACTAGATGGTGGTGCTTACCCCGTACACACGATCTCCGAATAACTCCGAGCACTGATCGCACCTGAACGGATCAAGTGAGGTCAGGTAGGCGACTATATATGGTGAGTTCTTCCTGGGCCTCGGCCTTTCCCTTGCCGTGCGTTTCCTCCATCTCTTTCACCCCCAACTGGAAGCCAAAGGCACGGCCGAGGAGAGTAGTGTTGAGAGCAATATTAGTAGGGAAGAAAGCGATGGCCAAGTAGGTTGCTTGTGAGGGTATATATATATGCCGGCATGTATAGGGAGGCGAAGAGGTGAGCTCTGAGCATTTAGTAGTACCAGATTAGCAGGGAAGAAAGCGAATGGTTGCAAGCTGTCTCCTCGTATGAGCAAAAGCCGGCTCGGGAACACAGAGCGACTTGGCCTTTGCACCGCCCAACTAACCTCTGTTTGACGTTTTAGAGGACTCTTCTACTACCCCCGCATGCATGCTTCTGTAAACAGCCCACCCACTGTGTGCTCGATCCCAAGGGGTCAAAGCTGCTCCCTCCCGAGGTGACGGGAGCTTGCACGCCGACTGTACGCATTAAACTGGCCAGCTAATCGACGTTTATTAGCAGAGTGATTAAGTAGGAAGCAGCTTTTCCGTCAACCCTGATTAAATACACCAGTAAAGCAGTGTTGCCGCGCGAGTTTTCTACTGCTCTCCAAAACGTCAACAAATATGGGTCCGGAGGGAGTAACTTGAACAAAACTCTGATTATACTAGTGTTCTTTCCCTCTGGTTTGATCCAAGAACAAAACTAATATTGCCCCTCAAAGAAGTATATATTTTTGTTATAATAATTCCGAAAGGGGATTGCTATAAATTGCCTAGGCAGTTGCTTTCTAGCACCCATATTTTATTTCCAACATATTCTTCTCAATTTGCATGCATGAAGCGGTAAGAAAAATAAATTTGAATACCTGGATTTTTTTCACACCTTGAGTTACAAACAATATGTAACAGAGTTACATCTTTTTTAGATAATGGGAAGATTGTATTAATCCCGGTCTTGGCCTACATAGAAGCTACAGCCGCAGTGGCCTTGACTTCTAAGAAAGTTACAACCAAATACAATCACCGACAAAAGCTACACTGATGAAACAAAAATAGAACAAAGAAAAAGTCTCCAATACCAGCTTCTATTGTCTTCCGGTGTTGTTTCTTGATTACGGTCAACTCCATATGTCCGTTCTTCCAACATCTGGGATAGAACACACTCGAGCAACTGCCAATCCAGTGATGAACAACATCCTTGATCGAAGCAATGACCACCCAAATGGCAACCGCGAAGCAAGAAATTGATAACTGTTGGAGACACCAAAATAGACACAAGGACAGATAGAAACAACCGATATATTGGATGCAGCCACACGTGCAAATGACTCCAAAAAACGACGCCTTCGCGAAGGTAACGACATCAAAGACGCCGCCGTCGTACAATGTTTTCACCCGAAGTTCTACGATCTGGCGACAATGGAGCACCACAACGACACCTCCAACAAGGCATTTTCGTCGTCGGCACTAGCAATCAGCCAGGCAGAGTTTTCACCCTGGTACTCCAAACTACAGATCCGAACTCCATACTTAGCCAAACAGAAGTAGACCAACCATTCCTCCAAGTAGAAGATCAAAGTCGGCACAACATAGGCCACCACCAGCTACCTTGATTCCTGAATGGCGGCCAGAGCCACAGCTGCAACACCGATACACACAACCACAAAATCAAACCAGAAGTCATCTCCTGGTAAACTTCCTTGTGTGAACCTAGCAAAGGTATCCAAATGCCAACTTTAGCCGCGAGGAACAATCGACCACGGCTGCTCCTCGGGAGATGGCGCTGAGATCGATCCTTGTCAAGCGGCAGGGAACGTCGGTAGATGTGAATCGGCGGTGGACAACAAGGAGTCCAAGGCCCCGATGCCATCGCGACAATCCATGCCGCCAAAGCCCCCACGAGATCGTGATGGGGTCTCGCCGCCGCCGCAACGCGCAACGCAGGCAACCAAGGTCCCTGGCGGCGATAAACGGCGAAAGGAATCGACACAATCGGCAGTCATCAACCGTCCTTGAGATCCAACGGGAAAACGAGTGGGGATTGAAACGACGACCCACCGCCACCATCATTGCAGTCCGCCGGGTTGTGCCGGCTTGTGAGCTCCGGCAGCGGCAGGGGATGGGGAGAGATCGTACGGCTTAGGTGGGGTGGCGGCGTATCGCCGCCCGAGTCGCCCGAGGACGACGCGGGGGCTGTTAGTTTCCTTTTAGTACTCGTTCAACAAAGTTACATCTGTATATTAGATTTACAGTGTTTATTTTGGTGTAGTTCTTGAGCATAGATGACGGAGTACATAAAAATCAGGCGCTAGGATTGACGGGTTCTCTCGCACGTCATTGACGGGTTAACCTCAGCCTTTGATGTAGCAACCAACTTCAAAAATATATCTGCGTCACCGGCTAAAGCTCCACACACATGCCGTAAACACATGGCACACATCATACAAGCACTAGAAAACTCATGCGCTCTGCTTTAGGGCCTCTTTGCCACTAGAAGTGCCAAACGGTTCCTTTCAAAACAGCTTCTGAGGAGAGAGAAGAAGAGAATCTGTTTTCATTTTGCACGCAGAAGCAGAAGTCGTGAAAACAAGCTTTTCACGAATTTTCCACTGACAACCCGTTAGTGAGTGGGTCCCGCTGGACAAATTATTCACACTTATGTTCGTTAAAAAAATCCGTAGATTGCAAACTGAACGTCCGAATTACGAACCGATTACACCGTTGCGATTGTTGCGACGAGGTCTTCGAAACTAGACCACACTTGACTACATTTTGCAAACTTTTTAAAAAATTGTTTAAATTTGATTTTATTAGTAGTCATCTAATTATATTTAATTTATTTCCTATACTTATTTTCATTTAATATGGCACAAGGTGTCGACAAACCGAAGCTTTAATTTTAGAGGTATTGCAGTCATTTGACATGCATAATTTATTTCAGAAAAAATCAGAAGAATCTGGAGAAGCTGTTTTGACAGAAAATCCAGAATAAGACAGATAATCTGTTTTACATCAGAATCCAGTGCAAAATCTATTTGTTACTGAAGCCCTGCTAAACAGTCCCTTACTGGTGTATAATCCCCGTGGTTACCCTTGTTTCTTCTTTTATATCTGTTACATTTTTTTTATTATGTAGAAGAGGTGACAAAGCCAACAATAATCAATCTTTTATACTCCCTCCATGTTTTAATATATGACACCGTTGACTTTTTTCGTTACTTTGTCCATTCGTCTTATTCATACATATTTGTGCAGATAGCTAAATTTATAAGTTAATCTTATAGTGTTTTTGATGATAGATCCAACAATACACATTTCACATTAAGCAACTAATTATTTTCATATATATGGTTGGTTAAAGTTTAACAAAAAAAGTCAACGGCATCATATAATTAAAAACAGAGGGAGTATCTTTTACTTTGGTGCTGCTTGCATGGGAAGTCACGTAAGACTGACTCCAACGCTGCTGCCCACCTAAAACCCATATTGCATGTAAACAGTGGTCAACATACAACATCCAAAAACTCACATCTCCAACCGAAGTCCCAATCCCAAACCGAAATCCTTCTTCTCCAGCGAGGCCGAGGCGAGGGCTGCGACGAGGCAGCGCGGGGCCCCGGCGAGGCCGCGGCGGCGTTGACGCATAACAGCTCACCATGGAGGGACTTGACCAGGTATCGTTCTCCGTAGAGCGGCATGGGCGTGTTGGAGATAATGCGGAAGGCTCCCTGAACCACGCGAAGGGTGTTTGTCACCTAGCGAAGGGATCGGAAGACAGGGCGAAGGGCGTAGAGCAAAAGACAGTCCGAAGCCTGATTCTAAGAGACGTAACAGAATTGCCTGATGGCACCACTGTAATATCGACATTTCCTCTCCCTATAAATATGGAGGGAGGAGCTCCTGTAATGACATCTGTTTTTCGGGCCGCAAGCCAAAGACGCTTCATTTACTCTCTCCAAATTCCTCTGTCGTTTCCCTTACCCCTTCGCCCAGCATCGCGGACGATAGAGGGCTTCGGAGTAACGTAAAACGCAACACACCGAGAACAACTTGAACAATGAACCTGATCTAGTAGAACAGACGTTTCAGGAGGGCTTCGCCAAGGAGCTCAAGAACGACGAGGCGTCAAGAGGGCCTCGAAAGGAGCTCCATAGACGCCATCGAACAACCTTCGTTGGAGGGCTTCGCCGAGTCGAACAAGACCTTCGATCCCCCAACATTTGGCGCTGACACGCTGGGCGAACCCACGACCACGTTTACAACTCAAGATGGCAAGAGGCAAGTCAAAAGCAGTAGACGTCGAAGCATAACGGGCCGAAATCGAAGAAAAGGAGAGACAGGCAAGAGAAGAAGAAGCTAGAATCGCGAAAGAGCAAGAAGCACAGGCTGAAGCCAAACGAGCTGAGGAGGCTGCTCAAGCTGAGGAAGCTGTCAGACAACAGGAGGCTCTAAGAGGGATACAAAACAACAACGGAGAGACTTCACAAGTAGGAAGCATCCTTCCGGAGGGTCACGAAACAGCAGATGATGAAGCAGACTCTATAGCAGAGCGGCTTCGCATCCTAGAGCAAGAAAGGATAGAAAGGGAAAAACGCCTGGTCATTGAAGAGAGAAAATCGAAGCTGAAGATAGACAGGCTACAAAAGATAAGGCAAACGCAAAGAGAAATTGATGAAATGGATGAAAAACTCAACCAGTTCAACGAAGATATGAACAATCTGAAAAGCTAAGTCAGAATCATCCAAGGAAGACTCAAAAGCAGAACGAAGGAAAGATTATATACGAAGTAAGCAGCACAAGCAAAGAAATTCAACCAGCTTCAATGTTCAATGAAAATTCACCACTAAGTGAAGAACTGCAAAATGAGCCCTGGCCTATCAACTTCAAGATGCCAAAAATTAAAGCATATCAAGGGAAGTCGGATCCGAGAGAATTTTTGATGTCCTTCGAAGCTGTAGTAGAATCTGGCGGAGGTACAAATTCTACATACGCGAAGGCACTGGTGATGGCAATCGAAGGCACTGCCAAAACATGGTTCTCCACCCTAGAACCGGGATCAATTAATTCATGGTCCGAATTGAGAAAGGAATTCATAAACAATTTTCAGGGTTTCCAAGCCGAAGAGGTATATCAAGGAAAATTATTCTCTTGCAAGCAAAGGAGCGATGAAAGCCTCAGAGAATATATGCAGAGATTTATGGAAATCAAGTCGAAGGCCAGAGGAGTAGGAGCTTCCACAGTAATTAATGCCTTGATGGAAGGGCTAAGGTCTGGCCCTTTCCATTCTTCACTGGCAAGGAAAAAGCCCACCACAATTTTTGGACTACTTGATATCTTCGAAAAATATGCAAGATCAGATGACGAGTTCAGAAGAAAAAAGAATGATGAAAAGAAGCAAACTCAACATCTAAGATACCAGAAAAAAGCTAAAGAAGACAGAGAATCAAGCCGAAATCGAAGGCATGACGAAAACAAAGAAAACTCCAAAGACCACAATAGTCGAAGGGTACACAATCTCAAAAACAGAGAGGAAAGAGGAGACGATAAGAGAATCAGAGAGGACGAAAAAGGAAAAAGGCGAAGCAACCATGACAAAGACCATGAGGAAAGAAGCAGAGACGGTGACAAAAAATCAAACTCCCGCACCGTGTTTTGCGACCTGCATGGCGAAGGAAAAGGGCACACAACTAAGCAGTGCCGAGACTTCCTGTCATACAAACAGAATTGGCTAGCAAACAGGGAAACAAAGAAAGCCATTCGTCACATGGGCAATTTTCGCAAAGACTGGTCCCAAAACAACACTCGTTCAATCTATCCTTCGCATTCAGTAAATCATGTGGTCAACTACCCAACAGAAGCTTCGCAAAAACTACAACAACATGCTTATCATCAACAACAAAGTTTGGCCGCATTACCACCACCACCAGAAACAAATCATCAAAACAATGCAAGGCAATCAGAGGCCAACAGCGAGGTGCGAAGGCAAAGAATAAACGCCATTACCGGAAGATCCACACAGCAACTAGACTTAAGGAGAGCTAGAAAAGAACACATGCGAAGGGTTCAACACGTCTCTTCAGGGACTCCTTTTGTCAAGACAAGGTGGTCTCATGTTGATATAACCTTCGGAGAAGAAGATGCAAGAAATCTGGATCAACCACATTCAGACCCATTGGTAATCCAAGCAAACATCAAGGGATTCGATGTTATCAGAATATTGATTGATGGGGGAAGCTCAGCTCACATCCTCTTCGCTTCAACTCTCAGGAGAATGGACCTGGAAAACGAAACTCTACAACCAGCAGGAATTCCTCTAGTCGGTTTTACTGGAAAGGTAATCTAGGCGATGGGAAAAATCAAACTACCGGTAACCTTCGGAGAAGATGAAAACGCAAGAACTGAAGATGTGACCTTCGATGTGGTTGACCTCATCTACCCTTACAACGCAATCTTCGGGAGAGGGTCAATTAACAAGTTCGAAGCTGTCATACATCAAGCTTATCTATGCATGAAAATTCCGGGACCAATCTCTGTGATTAGGATCTTCGGGGATCAGCTAAAAGCAAGAGCCATTGAAGACAATGAAACCCCTGGAAGGAAGAATATCCATCTCATAAGAGAAGAGCAAGATACACCAGCTAACAAGATCTTTGGCCTCAATAACTTGGCAAGGACACTGCAAGACTTCATGAACCGCCACTATCAAGAGTCAACAGAACAACTCTTCGGTAGAGCGAATAACGCTTACGTGTAAAACACAAAAGACATGCGGGGGGTGCGCTCTTTTTCCTCACGAGGGTAGCCCTGCGAAGGGTGTGAGGTTTTTTAACGAGGCGCCATCTAAGACTATACCACAGTTTTATAATTACCTTTTTACCCTCAAAAAATTCCAGAGCAATTTGCTGAGGAGCCTTATCGAAAGCCGAAGCCACGAGCTTAACAAACAAATTCAGGCAGAAAGCCTAGAGCAAAGCGAAGGGTGCACCAAAACAGAACTTGGTGTAACCCAACTTAGAGGCTATGTGTTATAAGAAATAACACAGACCTCTCAGATACAAAAGTATCGTAAAAACTTGTTCTATGGACTCCAAAAAACGGAAAGCTACAAGCAAGCGAAGCCATGGCCTCAAAGAGAGAAGCCATCGGTTAAAACAAAGAACCGTCAGGCCTAAGGCCTAGAGCAAAGGAGAATCGGACAAAAAACTCTAAGAATACGCGAAGGGCAAACCAATTTGGTACATCCCAAAATTCGAGGGCTCGTATCATAAAAAGCGATACCAAGCCTCCAAGATACAAATTGAAGGCATTGAGACAATTTAAGGAATTGAACCTTTCCTTCATTGTCTTGCCTCAGAATCAAAAATATCACAAAAAAGGCTAAGACTTACGAGAAAAAAGCACAAGCAAAGGCATAGTCTTTCCCAAAGACTGGGAAAAATTTTCGGCAAAGAACATCCTCGCAGGGACGTAGATCCAAAAAAACTCAAGTTTCAAGCGCGAAAACTTCAATTTTCATAAGAAAACAGAAGGCCATCATGCAAGAAGCCAAAGCTTCGCAAAGATATTGAAGAAACCTATTCCATAGCGAAGCAAACCGAAAAGGTTCCTTCAAAAAATAGCTCAAAAGCATTATCCTTTCAGGGAGAACTATTGTCTGGCTCTTGCTTTACAATAAGACCTAAGTCTAATAGCATCTGACATACGATGCTAAACTCATCAACGTTGTATCCGCTCGAAGGCGAATAAGGCCTTTGAAAAACGGGATCTACTACCCCGGAAGAAATCATTCGCTCAACATGCGAAGCAGCGTCGAAAGGTGAGGAAGGGCCTCCAATATCAATAGAAGGATTACGATGGCGAAGGTTTCCACCCTTCTTCTTGGTTGTACCTCGGCTAGAAGAACCACCACCTCGAGAGCGGCGGCCACGAGATCTCCGCTTAACGCAACCCCGACTCCCTTCGGGAACATTAGTGTCGGGACGGTAAACTCTCCCAATAGCCACAAGGCTACCTGGAGGAAAAGTGAAAGGGCCTTCACCCCCTTCGACAGGGGATAAAGGATTCGAATCACTAGACAAGTCAATCTCTGAAGGAGAACTGAAAATCTCAATCGGAGGCTCATTACGAGCTAAATTACGGGAAGAAGGCTCCGGAGTCGCAAACTCGCTCAAAGAAACTTCAGACGAAGACTCCAGAACAGCACACTTTCCTGACACAACATCAGAAGAAGCCTTCGGAGTGGCAAACTCGCTCAGCGAAAAGTCAGAGGAATCCTAAAAGTACAAAGCGAAACAAATATTAAAAATAGAAGTAATAAAGAGTTTACAACACATGTCTTCAAGACATTCTCAGCAAATACAAGTCCGAAGGTAACAACCCATACAGATCAAGTAAAAAAAAGGGGAGTTTATACCTCACTCTGAGGCGGCTTGCCAATAGAAAGAACCCTGCTCCAAAAAGACTCGTTGATGTTTTCAGCAAACTTGACGAGGGCTCCGATCAAAGTAGGAGGCGTGCTGTCGGTAGTAGTGAAAGAAAAAGAATCGCTGACAGCCTTCGCCAAGGAATCACTCCCCCTAGCTTCGAGAGAATGAAGAACATCCCGAACCGCAAGTTGCACAGCATTCTTCGAAAAAGGTCTGCAAGCTTCAATGACATAAGGGATGTTGGCAGTAAGCCAACCTTGATAATGCTCAGTCAAAGCATCTTCGGGTAGTGGATCAGGAGCTGCTCCAACAGAAACAAGGGCATCTCGAACTTGGCCGCAGACGTCAGAGAGGCGAAGCTTTTCGGCATCCACAAGGGCAGTAAGCTCTTGTCCAGCAGCATCAACCTTAGCAATAAGGCTTTCGTTATCTTGAACGGCCTTCGCAAGGGACGCATCCAGATCGTTGACCTGCTTATCCAAGGAAGCTACCTTCGCCTCAAAGTCCTTGGCAGACCTAACGAGCGCCTTTTTCTCGGAACCAAGGTCAGCCAAGCGTTTCTCACTAAGAGCGAGTGCCTCCTCTTTCTCCTTGACCTTTGTCTCAAGGGTAGCAAGGTCCTTGCGAAGAGTGTCACGATCACTCTTCATCTTCGACAACTCCCGATATTGGCGAAAGGAAGCATGGGTAATAGCAAGAGTCTGCCAAAAAGAAGAAATTAAAATAAACAAGGTTTTCAACAAATTACAAAAAGAAAAAGAGAGGAGAAAACTTACCTTCACTTGCGAAGACAGCAAAGACTTGTACAGGGCATCCCCACCCTGTGACATCAGCTCTTCCTCCACTTGAGGAAGTCGAATCCTGTTAGCAGCAGCAACAAAAGGCTCAACGGGCTGAGCACTCATGACGAAGGTGTTAGCTGGAACATTGTCACAAGCAAGCGAAGTCCCCCCAGCAGCTTCAACTGAATCAAAAGTCACGTCAAAGGGGAGAAACTCCTCTTGCATCGCCTCAAAAACAGAATGTAGAAAAAGTTCACCACCTGCCGAAGGGTTAAGAATACCACAGGGCTGGACATGAGGCTCTGACGGAAGCTGAACCGCAGAGCGATCTGAAAGAGTTCCCAAATTAGCAGCCATCTGATGAAGCTCAGACTTTTCAAATAATGAAAGACGACTCGAAATAGCACCTTCGCCCAAAACCTTGTTCTAGATCTGGACTTCATCCGAAGCCTCATAGGCCTCAGTTTGGGTCTTGTCCTGGATCTTAGCCTTCGATCCAGGCGTAACAGACACAAGGACACCGGCCTCTGCATCCTTGTCCTGGATCTTGGCCTTCGATCCAACAATACTGGGCACATTTGCGATAGCCTCCGCATCCTTGTCTTGGGACTTGGCCTTCTCAGAGGCCATAGATTTGCCAGCGTCAGCTGAGGAAGAAGAAGAACCTTTCGCAGGACCTGCGAAAGCCCTTCGAAGGAGTCTCCTTTGAAACTGACGAAGCTTTAGCAGAGCCCTGATTTCCACCCGACGAACCTGTAAGGATATTCATCAAGTGATACACCTTAGGAGGCCGATAAGAAACGGTTGCTTTATCAGAAGCCGAGCGGTCTGTCGAATCCCTCGACGAAGGATGTTGAGCCTTCGAAGGGGGCATCGAAGTAACAGCAACGTCGGTCGCTCGAGAGCGAGCTCCGCTGGCATCCTTATCAGAGCCGTCTTTGGAGGATGACTTATGGACCTTCGCTTTCTTCTTAATATGTTCTTCGCTGGATCTCCGATCACTAGGCATCTTGAAAAAGAGAGAGAAAGGGATCTCTAATGGTGCGAAGGCGGGAGTGATTATGAAAGCAGTGAAGGCAACGCTTACAAAAGCAAACAACAACGCGAGGAAACAGGGCTGTCTCTACGAATATATATAGAGCTAAGCCGAGCATCGAGAATCGGGAAAAACAAGTACATATCGGAAACGACAAACACGTCCATGAGTTAGGGAAGCATACGACATAATCATTATTATAAAAATTGTTTCTGACCTGGTTTTACCAAAGTACATCAACAATTGAGGGCTAATGTTGGAGATAATGCCGAAGGCTCCCTGAACCATGCGAAGGGTGTTTGTCACCTAGCGAAGGGATCGGAAGACAGGGCGAAGGGCGTAGAGCAAAAGACAGTCCGAAGCCTGATTCTAAGAGACGTAACAGAATTGCCTGATGGCACCACTGTAATATCGACATTTCCTCTCCCTATAAATATGGAGGGAGGAGCTCCTGTAATGACATCTGTTTTTCGGGCCGCAAGCCAAAGACGCTTCATTTACTCTCTCCAAATTCCTCTGTCGTTTCCCTTACCCCTTCGCCCAGCATCGCGGACGATAGAGGGCTTCGGAGTAACGTAAAACGCAACACACCGAGAACAACTTGAACAATGAACCTGATCTAGTAGAACAGACGTTTCAGGAGGGCTTCGCCAAGGAGCTCAAGAACGACGAGGCGTCAAGAGGGCCTCGAAAGGAGCTCCATAGACGCCAAACACGCCCAAAGGGCTTCGCAAGGACGCAACCATCGAACAACCTTCGTTGGAGGGCTTCGCCGAGTCGAACAAGACCTTTGATCCCCCAATAGGGCGGCAACTTCGCCGACGCCTGACGAGCACATGACAGCCCGGCCGCGGCGGTTGTCCTCGTCCAGAAACACGGCGTCGCGGGTGCTCACGGTTTTCCGCGTGAGATCGGCACCTCGCGTCGCTCCGCGCGCAGGCGAGCTTGGGCCACGTCGCGCCGCGAAGGCTGCCCTGCCCCGCGCCACTCCACCCGCCGCTGCACAGGCCAGCCCGCCGCTCGCCGTTCCGTCCTGTCCGTCTCGCCCCGCCCGCCGCGGGAAGGCCGCGCCCCGCGCGAGCACCTGGCCCGCCCCGCCGCGTCGTCTGGCCCCGCAAGCCGCTGCGCTCCCGCGAAGAAGACAACCACGAGAAACTAAATCTCGCCGGCGCCACGCGCGAAGACGACCATGACGTTGAACTCGATTGGGGGGTTGCGGTGGTGGAGAGCGGTGCCGCGCCACGCTGCTCCAGGACACCTGTGTCGAGGGCTTCCTCCACGGGCAGAGCAACGGCACATCGTCCATGCTCGGAGCTGCCGCCGTGGGTGATGGACGTCGACTACAGCGGCAGCCCCTTCCCCCTTCCCACCAGCACAAGATCTTCCCGGCCCCTTCCCCTCCTCCTCGAAGAGCAGCGAGGTGGCGGCTGCCGCCTTCTGCCCTGCGCTGCCGCGCCGTCGTGGATTGCGCCGCGGAAGCGATGGGTTTCGGGGGCAAGCTGCTCGATTTGTGGGTGGTGGGGGGAAGCTGCCCGATTTCTAGGTCGTCATCTGGGTATTCGGTTGGAGGCTTGTTTTTCATGTTTTATACCCCATTTTGGGATATATGGGAGCTTTGGGTGGTGGGTTGGAGTCAGTCTAACATATTTAATAAAAAAGTCTCCAACGTCTCAAAAAAAAAAGTCTCTCCATGAGACTAAATACATTTATATTGGTCCTTTGGCATTTATTGAACTTTTGTTTTTGTGATTAGACAGTACAACTCAGGCACTCACAACGCATGCACACTCACCCATATGAACACACGTACGAAACCCTACCCTTATGAGCATATTCGAAGATTGAGCAGGCAATTTCTCGATATTGACGAAGTCACCACTCGTGCTGCTCTCGACAGGAGCGTCGCCTACCTCTGAGAGCACAATGCTGTTAATTCCTAGAAAATTCGTTCCTACGGGGAGTCGAATCTAGGACCTCAGGTACTACTAAACTTATGGATGAACACATAACTACTTTTGGGCTTACAGCCTGGCTATGTTTTTGCAATATTGTTTATCCTTGTAATGAAACATCTTCAAATCATGGGGGGAAAAGCATATATGTTAATAGTTCGAGCATATTACCAAAGTATGAATGAGTAGTAGAGCATTATCAGACTAAATTTAAATACCTAAAGAATTTTGAATGCTGCAAACATGTATTTGGAGCGTGGAGAATAAATAATTGGTGCGAAAAGAATGAAGATGCAAAAAATTAGATCAATTTATAGCTCTATAATCAATTCATATACAATGATCAATCATCGTTCAGGCTGTTCGGCAGGCTGCAGTTGCGGCTGTGGCTGCGGAAAAATAACTGCGAACCCTGTAGCTGCTGCTGAAGAAATAACTGCGAACACTGTAGCTGCTGTTGCTGCCTGCTGCAAAACCTCCAACCGAACAACGTGGTTGCTTTCAGCTCCTGACGGCCAGTTTCATTGCCTAGTGTCTATCACCGAGTCATGGGAAAGATAATTGTTTAGCACAGGGAATTTATCAACCTTTATTCTGAAGTTACAGATGACCAATGAACTTGCACAACTACTGGAAACTGGAATATCCCTGAGGGCCAAGATCCCTCAGAGAAATAAGGAAAACACACAGGGTAATGCAAAAATAATTTCTTGACGGTACACCACCACACAATTAGCCCACAGGGATACGACGGCAGGGAAAAGCACATTTGCCTGTCGGCAGACCGTCAGGATCAATTTCCTTTACGGGTAACACTCAGGAAAATATATTCTGGAAAAAAAAGAAATGGACATTGAAACCATTACAAACAATCCAATCCAATTTACCTTTAGGTGGTGTTTGGATAGCATATGGGTTAGGGAAAGGGAAATAGTACGGGATATGATGACAGGGTTTGGGTTAGGAATATGTTGTTTTATTTCCTTTCCCATGTTCGGGTAGTACTTGGATTGGGTTATGGAATTCGATGTGGGACCCACACTCCACCGACTTTATTCAGCACGAGCTTATCTTCCCTATTGGTTCCTTGCTTCAAGTTCCAACGTTCTCTCTCTTCACACCCAAAATCAAAAAGCAATAGCCGGCACCACCTTAAAAATATCCATCAATCATGGATGAGCAGACCGATATACAATAGCAGAGAACATATGTTGAACTTGAATCTGAAGGCCGCAAGCTAGGGACGCAACACAGATGAGAACTTCAATCTCGAGGATGCAAGCTTTGGTGCGAGAGGGTGCGAGAGCTTGACGGGAAGCAGCAGCCAGCGGCGTGGTGAGAAGGGCCACGGCAAAAGGGAGAGGAAGCTGTGCTCATCTCACCATTTCCCATCAAAACCCACCCCCCTCAGGCCTCGTTCGGTTACTCGGGATTAATGCCTCGAGTGAATTTGTTCCAGATAGGGATCAAGTGGATCCCTGCATGTCACTCAACCCCTGCGAAGATTAAATCCCGCCCATCTCTTAATCCCATGAACCTTTTCGGTTGTGCAGGGAATCATACAACAGGAAATCATGCATTGAATCGAATGGGCTCAAAAGGAAATCAAGCGAACCCAGCACGACCCATCCATGGGCTCGATTTTAATCAGCGACCAAGGAAGGTAGATGAATCAAATCAATCAGCAAGCAAGAACAAGAATATAGCTTTCGGTGAAGAGGGAATGGAAGGCAGCAGGAGGACGGACGACACCGGATGGGAGACGGTCCTTTGCCTAGCGCATCACGCCGCCGCCGTCCTCGCCTAGCGCGTCACGCCGGCGCCGTCCACGCCTAGCGAGTCTTCGTTCCACACGTCTGGACTCGTGGCTGCGTTCCCGGGGCGGAGCAGGGAAAATGGCCGGAGCGGACCGGGCTACGAACCCGGCTGGGCTTAATTAACCGAACGTTGATTCCCGTCTGCGCGAGGCTTCTTTCCACGATGGGCTGATCCACGGGGTTTGATCCTTGACCCCGGCCGTTCCCCGGCTTACCGAACGAGGCCTCACTGGGATAAGATTTCCTGGAAATGAAGGCTTCATTTCCCTAACCCGTCCCCCCTCATTTCCCTTTCCAGTCAAACAAACATGGGATATGATATCCAGGCCCTCTCATTTCCCTAACCCAACCACCATTTCCAGGAATCCAAACATCACCTTAGGAGTTTCAGCAGAAAGGCCCCATCAATCCTTATGGCTGATGAACATGCCATTCGGGTTGGAATCACCTTTTGATTCATGTCATCTGCATTATATATTTGTTACTTCATCCCTGACAACTTGTTTATTCTCTCTGTGTGCATGCTAATATCTCTAGAAGAGTGCTGGTTTTCTGTAATGAGCAATAAACTAAACTCCAGTTGCTAGTGTTGAGATTGACGTCAAGCGGTGCAGAACTTGATTTGTTTCAAGCTTTGATGAAATGTCAGTTTTCAGCCTACTGACAAGCATTTCATGTAACCTAGCTATGTGGGGAGAACTAATGCAAGGGAATATCATTGGTCCAGTCATACCAGAAAGTATGGATGCTCTCTCTGTAAGGCCAGGGTAGATAGATTGTGTACTTCTGTCAATCTCTGAGGTTACTGAATTTGAGCTGTATGCAGTGTAAAATCAAAGTGTCGTTAAAAGGAAAACTACTGCAACTACTCAAGATCACGAGGAAGCTTCACTTGAAGTTGAGCTGCATTTCAATCCATAGATTGTCAACTGAACCATCGTACAAGGTGGTGCAAAATGCAATCTGACAGAGATATAAGTCAATAAGATTCTAGGCATTTGGTCGAGCATCTGGTGTGGAGAGTTAGCAGAGCAGAGATGGAGGGGTGCCCCAACGCTTCTAGCGTGCGGAATAGCGGAATCGTCGAGTCTGCGTGAGCTGCACCATCGAATCTCAGTGAACTGAAGCTTTCGGGGGCGGGGGACTGGGTAGTACTATTATTTTGCGTCAGCAAGCTGCTCCTCCCATGTCTGGGCTGTTCCAACTTCCAAGTAGAAGGCAATAGCTCTGACAGAGTGACAGATGGGCGGCCGCCACGCTCTAGGAAGCCCCAGCGGTGAGGCCGCCAGGGCACCGCGGCGGCCGCCCTATTTGAACCTGAACAAGTCTCTACTAAGCAAAAGCACGAAAGGAGCAAATGTGTTTTCCAGTGATCGATCTTCTGGCCTTGGCCACATCGTACCCCTGGTTCAAGCTCCAAAACATTTCTGAAAAAAAAGGAGCAAATATAAGAACGAATCAAGTTTCAGAAACCAACTAAAACGTTAAAACCAGACAATATGAACGGGAAGTTTCAGAAAAACAGGCAAGATATATATGTCCTCTTAGTGCTAATAATAAATACTCGCACATATTATGATGAAGTCTGTTTTAATATGTTCCCCTATTGCTAAAAAGAAGTACATAAATGTTGTTGTTCATAAGATAATCTAACCTTTTTTAAGAAAATAAGATAATCTATCATATCATAGAGAAGCTCAACAAAAGGCACCATCTATTAGGAGAAACAAATCATGATGAAGTACGTTTTAAGTAACTTGGGGATAAAAAGAACCAAAAGCTAGTGCAGGGGTTATCTAGATAACTGAACGAAATTGGGAGATGAGATAGGCCCTTTTCCTTTCATAAATTGTAAATGTACTATTGAAAAAAATTCAAGTGATGCAAAAGAAGCTTTCTTTCATGCACTGCAAAAATCCTGGAAAAAAAATCCAAAATCTGTAGGCAAAGGAATATGAAGAAGAAATTCTAATGATAACTATGTGAAATACGGTTTCGTTAGGTTGCTTTCTTTCATGCACACATCAAATTAATCAAGAAAGATGATGCTCAAAACTTCTAGAGCATGTGAATCAACATTGCGTGAACAAAACAAATGGCCATCAGTTCAACATAGTATCATACAGTTTATTTAAAATAGAAGCTTTGCTAACCATGACAGAATGCAGAAGGGCTGATGCTATAAGCTTGAAGTACTAGTCACAGTAAGACCAAGTTCATGTACAAACAGAGTATCAAAAATCATTGCTCATACTTGTGATCATTTGTTGAGATCGAAACACAAGTCCGGATCCGTAACAGAAGCAGCAAAATTACTTGGACTGAAGGCGCACCAAAAGTTGGCAGGCATATATGTACTACTAGTGAGCTACTAGTTAGGAATTCATCAGTCAGAGCAAGGAAGTATGTTCCGAATGATAGTTGTAGCTAGAAAGAAAGGATACGTAGGTACACATGTTGTTCGTACTTGACGCTCGGTGAGAGAAACCCGGAGGGCCACCGTGTCGAGCGCTGCTGGATCGACGATCCCGGGGGTCCAAGCTGAGCGTGAGTTCCCTCATGACCGTCAGGCCCTGGGCGTACATCTCCGCGAGCATTTTGTTGCAGTTGTTCTTGACGCTGATGAGGTCCAGGTGGGCTTGGACCTTGACGGCCTGCGCCTCCTCCTTGAGTTGTCCTTGACGCTCATGGAGAAGCTAGCGCTAGCTGCGCTTTGGCCGCCGCCAGCTCCTCGACGGTCTTGTGCGCAATCTCCCTGCTTCGCCGGTACATCTCGTTGGCGCCGCCGGTGGGCTCCCCACACCCCCCCCCCCCCCCCCCCCCCCCGGAATTCAGCTCGGTTTGGATTTGGCCGACGGGCAACCTGTGCTTCATGACATCAAAAAGCCATTCGCACCGGCTGTCTCCTCGAGCTTCCTCAAAGCATCCTTCGCGGCAACGCTGCTGAGCGCCGGCTGGACGACGGCCTCCTTGGTCGGCTTAATTTCCCCACTCGTACAACTCGTGCAGGGGGAGCCGCATCCCGGCCTCCAGCTCGCACGGCACGCCGTACTTGTCGCAGAGGCCGGGGCTTGTCAGCGACGATACCATCTTCTCCACCGCGGGCCACCCGTACTGGTCGGGGCCACGGCCATCGTCCAAGAACATGCATGGCGGTGTCGTCGTGGTCCAGTTCCGCGGTGAGATTAACGACTCAACCAAGACCGTCATCTCCCTGCTTCGCCGGTACATCTCGGAGCTACAAGTGCTGGCTGTGTTGTGATTTCTGAGCCTAGACCGGTGGTTGCCTAGCGTTGTGCTGCTCAACAATGGTTGTGTCGTGTCTCCGTGCAATGGTCTGGAAATACTATAGTAGTACATCCAACGACCCGGGTCAGCTGGCCGGGGTAGCCGCAGAGCAGGGGCGTGCAGAAAGCCTGGCATCCGTGTATAGCACGTCGTCGATCAGTTCGTGTGTAGTGTTTAGAGCCGCGCGCGAACCGTTTTTATTGAAAGCTAGTATAGCTCGCAATGGTGAAAAACCACAACTGTCTTTGGGATGCATGCATCGTGGTATACATGGTATATGTACTGTCACTACCAGAAATCGGCTTTTTACTGAGTGCCGAAAGATTTGCCGAGTGTATTTTATCGGGCACTCGGCAAAAGCATATTTTGCTGAGTGCCGGCCGAAAAACACTCGGCATAAGTCCGACACTCGGCAAAAGTAACCTTTGCTGAGTGCCCAGGGCCTCCGGCACTCGGCATAGGTGCAGCACACGGCAAATAAAACTTTTGCCGAGTGTCGGGGCACCTCGACACTCGGGAAAACTCCCGGGCCCACCACGAGACAACCCACGGCGTTAGGGTGCTGACGACGCTTGGACTTTTGCTGAGTGTCGGCCGTTGGACACTCAGCAAAGCCCTATTTTCCCGAGTGCCAGATTTGCGCACTCGGGAAAATAATTTTTTTTTACAACTTTTGGGTACCAAAATTTTTTTCTTGCCTAAATACACGTCATTGTACTTCGTGTTGAAATTTGGTACTTTTCACGATCCGTTTTCTAAATTTAGTAACTTATTTGCTTTAATTAAATTTTCTAATGATAAACTAAAATTGAACTAGAAGTGATTAGAATAATCGAATCGAGTGAATGAAAAAATGATATTCTTGTTAATGGGTTCAACGTAAGGCCGTACCCAGAAAATGAAATCAATTTTTGCACATTTTGTTAATAAAATATGAAAACAAGCGTGTGCCCAATTTTTTAAAAAATTCTATAAAATACAAATAACACCAAAAAATCGTGAGATTTGTCGAGATGTCATGATGTCACACTTGGATGTTGTGATAAAAAGTAGGTAAAGTTTCACGAAAGTTGTCACGTACGTTGTTTACAAAACGGACAATCTCCGAGGAAGTGACATAGAGTTTATGATAGGTCATTGAGATTTGGAGTCACTTGATTTTTTGAATTTGAATTTGAGTTCAAACAAATTTTTATAGATAATAGGTCATCTAAATCGTGTCATGTCAAAATTTTATGATTTTTTGAAATTGTTTGATATTTGTTTAATTTTTTTAAGCTGCTCATGAATAATTATTGCTGAGTGTAAATAAAATACACTCGGCACAAGTATGCTTTGCCGAGTGTAGAACACGTCACACTCGGCAAAAGTTAAAAGTTTTTGCGAGTGTAAAAAAAATGAACTCGGAAAAAGGTTTTACTCTCGGCAATAGTTGAAAAACGGCCATTTCGGGGCCCCCATCCTTTGCCGAGTGTCCTGGATCTGGCACTCGGCAAAAGTTGGGTACTTTTGCCGGGTGCCAGATCTAGGAGACTCGGCAAAAGTTGGGTTTCATGACTTAGTCATTTCGCGCAACCTCATCCCTTCCGCCCTCACGCGCGTTCTGTGAAAGGACCAAAAAAAAAAAACACCGCCGCCATCCTCGCTCCTCCCGTCGCCGCCCCCCGCCCCCGGCCGCGCCCCGGACGCCGCCTCCCTCCCCGCGCCGCCTCCGTCCTCGTCGGCGGTGCCCTGGCCTCCCTCCGCGCGCCGCCTCCCTCCACGTTGATCGCGCCCCGGCCTCCCTCCCCGCGCCGCCTCCCTCCCCGCCGCGTCCTGCCCCCGGCCCCCTCCCCGCCGCGGCCTGCCCCCGGCCACCTCCCCGCCGCGGCCTGCCCCCGGGATCCCCTCCCCGCCGCTCCTCGGGCCTGGCTCGCCGCCGCGCCCCGAGGGCTCGCCGCCCCGCCCCGGGCCTGGCTCGCCGGCCCTGCTCAGCCCCCGGCCTTCTTCTCCCCATCCGGCAAGGTGAGCTGCCGTGCATTTTTTTTTTGATTTTCTGTTTATTTCGTTTGTTCTGTGCAGTGGTTAATTGAAGAATTGAAGAATTAGTTTGTTTGTTTTGTGCAGTGGTTAATTCAAGAATTAGTTTAAAATTTGTTCAATCATTCAACAATTTGAATTGGTACGGATTGATAACAATTTGAACTGAATTCATATATGAATGATAACGTGTGCTGCACAAAATGCTTTCAAATGAGGAAGGCGAAATTCAAAAATAGAAATGGTGCATGTTATTGTGAAATGTTTGTATGTTAATGCCTTCAATGTGGATGTCGATTGCGAACGAGGATTGTGGATAGAAATAGCTGTCATTTCCAATTGCTATATGTGTTGTGGTTGTCGGCCATCGTGCCGTTGGTTTTTTGCAGGTGTTGGAAACCTTACCGTGTAGGGGAGGTGCTGCCGAAATTTAGAATTGACATAGTTATGCTCTAATTTTTTTCAGGTAGAGGCTGTTGCACCATCTTCCACTCTTTCTTGAGTCGGCACTTTGCAGGATAGCAAGGTGAGACATAAAAGACCCCTCTTTCCAATTCATGTCAGTAGGTCAAGCGAAACCTAGTTAGGCGTCTCCCGTTCGAAAGAGATACGGTTGAAAATATGCAATTCTTTGCATATGTATAGCCGTATCTGTTTCGAATTGTCCACTTTTTTTGGACAGCCCGAGGATGTGTAGATGGGTTAGTTTTCGTGCTCTATTCCTATCTGAGACAGAGTTTTGACACCATCTCTCAGTTGTTCTCTGGATACACAATCTCCTTGTTAGGACGTGTATTTGGAGAACAGCGGGGAGGTGCTGTCGAAATTCTGTCTCGAATAGGAATAGAGCATGAAAACTAACCTCATCTATACATACTCGGGTGGGATTAGGATCTATCTTTACCTATTAGACTGTATAAGTGAACGGTAGATGCAATATATTTATCTATTACTCGGTGATAGAGGATGGATGACCGTGAGTGGATGTACACGGGCCGCCAAAGTCAGAGTTCGTGGACTAAAGAATGGATTAAAAAGACTCAAGTTTTCATGAATCAAGCATTTGCCAATGTTCAAGGGTCGCATCCTCAGACTTTTTGTCCATGTAGTGAATGTGAAAACCGTAAGAAGCAAACAAAGATAGATATGCGTAAACATCTCATAAAGTATGGATTCATGGAAAACTACAAACGGTGGACCAGTCATGGTGAGGCCGATCGTGTGCGACACGAGGTCATTAGACCACGCATCGATGGGGCTTTTGACGAGGATGCCGGGGTAGCAGACATGTTGAATGACTATGCAGAGGCACACAACTTCGAGGAAGGCCACAGGGAGGAGGAGCCGGAGCCGCCAGAGCCAACTGCAAAGGCGTATTATGATATGTTGGATTCGGCACAGCGGCCCCTTCACGGGCATACCAATGTTTCTCAACTGGATGCCATTGCGCGCCTGATGGCCGTAAAGTCCCAGTTTAGCCTAAGTCGCCGCAATTTCGATGTCATGTTGACAGTTATTGCCAGCATGCTTCCGGAAGGTCACATTCTGCCGAAGAACATGTGTGAGTCACAGAAACTACTTCGTGCACTTAAGATGCCATATGAGAAGATACATGCTTGTCCGAAAGGATGCGTGTTATTCCGTAAAGAACACGCAGAAGCCTTGTACTGTCCAAAGTGTTCATCCTCACGGTACCTGGAGGTAGAATCAGGTGATGGTGAAAAGCGGCAGACGTCGGTCGTTGCGAAAATCCTACGGTACCTCCCGTTCATACCGAGGATCCAGCGTCTTTACATGACCGAAGAGACCGCGAAACAGATGACATGGCATAAAAAAGGAGTGTGATACCATCCTGACAATCTTGTACATCCGGCCGATGGTGAGTCTTGGACACATTTTGATGGAATCCATCATGAGAAAGTAGATGAGCCTCGTAATGTACATGTGGCACTGGCAACGGATGGGTTCAATCCTTATGGAATGGGGGCTGCCCCATACACTTGTTGGCCCGTGTTCGTTACACCCCTCAATCTCCCTCCCAGCGTCCTCTTTCAACGACAGTACATATTCTTGTCCTTGATAATTCCTGAACACCCGGGGACTAATATGAATGTGTTCATGGAGCCTCGGATCGATGATTTGGAACGTGCTTGGAAGGAAGGGGTATTGACATACGACAAAGCAATGAAGACAAACTTCAAAATGCATGTTTGGTACCACTATTCTCTGCATGACTTCTTGGCATATGGGGTATTCTGCGGGTGGTGTGTTCACAGCAAGTTCCCATGCCCAATATGCAAGTAAAAGTTGATGTTTCATTACTTGAAGAAGGGTGGAAAGTATTCTTCGTTTGACAGGCACAGACAATTCCTCCCACTTGACCATCCATTCAGAAGAGACATAAAGAACTTTACAAAAGGGGTCGAAGTTAACGACCCTGCACCGCAGATCATGACATGTGCCGATGTACGTGCCGAGTTAGATGCTCTCAAGGTCAATGAAAGTGGAGATGGTTTTGAGGGATATGGTGAGCTTCATGCCTGGTTTCACATCTCGGGCTTGTATAGGCTTTCTTATATGGACGACATTCTTCTTCCACATAACATTGATCCAATGCACACAGAAAAAAATATTGGGGAGGCGTCTTTCTGTACGATCACGGGCTATCCTGATAAGTCTAGAGACAATGTTAAGGCAAGAGTGGATCAAGCAACCTTATGCGACCTAAGCTTGACATGGTGCCTCCTAAACCTGGCAACAAAAGATGGATAAAGCCTAAGGCAGATTTCGTCTTGACGAGGGCCCAAAGGAGGGAAGTACTTGAATGGTTTAAAACGTTAATGTTCCCTGATAGGTTTGCATCGAACCTGAGGAGGGGAGTGAACTTAGAAACTATGCGAGTCAGTGGGGTCAAGAGTCATGACTATCACGTGTGGCTTGAGCTGCTTCTTCCCTCGATGGTTCGAGGCTATGTCCCTGATCATGTATGGCAAGCGCTGGCAGAGTTGAGCTATTTGTTTCGACAACTTTGTGCTAAGGAGATACCAAAAAAGGTGATTGCAGACATGAAAAAAATGGCTCCAGTGTTGCTCTGTAAGTTGGAGAAAATCTTTCCACCCGGCTTCTTCACATCGATGCAGCATATGATTTTGCACCTCCCATATGAGGCACGAATGGGTGGGCCTGTGCAGAACCGTTGGTGCTATTCCATTGAGAGATGTCTAAAGGTTCTCCGAACTAAATGTAAAAATAAATGCAAAATTGAAGCTTCCATGGCAGAGGCATACCTTCTCGAGGAGGTGTCAAACTTCACTACAAAGTACTATGCTGATAACCTTCCTAGCGTGCATAATCCACCCCCTCGTTACAATGATGCCGAAAATGATTCGAGCCTTAGCCTTTTCCAAGGGCAACTCGGAAGTGCAAGTGGTGCGACCAGCAAGTTCTTGGCATATGAAGAGTGGCGCACGATCATGCTATATGTGTTGACCAACCTTAAGGAAAACGTGTCGTACATAGAGTAAGTTCTCAACAAACCTACTTTCGATTAGTCATTCTTCTGCATCAACCCTCTAATCTTGTTCGTCGTTGGCACAGAGAATTTGTTCATCAATTCTAGCGACGATCAAGGGATCCTACATCGCACGAAATTGACACCCTGCTTAAACAGGGTGCGGGAAGTGGCAAACCCGATTTCATTTCTTGGTTCAAAAAGAAGGTATTGTCAAACCGTTTTCATTTCATATCTCGTACTTAGTTTCACATGCAGTACGTTGCTCTTATTTGATGGCCTATCCTGCTATATCTTGCAGGGCCAAACCGATGTATCCATGAATGCCGAGTTGAGACAAGTTTCCAACGGCTGTGACTATAGGGTCCGGTCATTTAACGGTTATGATGTCAACGGGTATCGCTTTCACACAACAAGCTACGAGCATAGTCGTCCTAATCGAAGAACCACAAATACGGGAGTTTTTACAGTCGGCAATGATGGCGTCGAGTATTATGGAAGAGTAGAAAAGATATATGAATTAGATTTTCCTGGTTGCAAACCTCTGAATCTTGTCATCTTCAAATGCCATTGGTTTGACCCGGGAGTAGTGAGACGGACTCCTAATCTTGGGCTAGTCGAAATTCGACAGTCAACCGTCTTACCAGGAGACGATGTATATATCGTGGCTACTCAGGCCACGCAAGTTTATTATCTCCCATACCCGTGCCAAACCGACGAACGTCTCCAAGGTTGGGATGTTGTGTACAAGGTATCACCACACGGCAAACTACCTATCCCAAACGATGCCGATTACACCATAGACCCAAACACATATGAGGGAGATGACTTCTTTCAAGACAATGGGCTGGAAGGGAGTTTTGAGATAGACTTAACTGAAGTGTTCGGAATGGAAGTAGACAATGAGGACGCTGGAGATGAGGTTGATGATGCGAAAGACTTACAAATTCTTGAGCGATTACATCTGGACAGTGATGACGACATTCCTCCTCCTTCGGACAACCTGCATGATTATGTCGACATGCACGATGTTGATGATGAGACTCATGAACCGGCTATTATCGACGATGATGATTATTTCTAATACATGTATGATCCATAGTAATTAGGTTACTGTTTTTAATTCTATGTCATTTCGGTTTCAGTTTTTTCATTTATAATACTATGTTGTCTCTTTTATAATATGCTGACTTGTTGACTTGTTTTAATTGCAGGTGATTGGAGAACGATGGTGGGCGGCGTAGGCAAAGCTGTGACGAGGTCCTTGTCCTTTTTTTACCGGGATGACGCCGAGGGTAGTAAGCGGAAAGGTGCACGCAAGGGTGGAGGGAGAGGTGGAGGCGCCAGAGGTGGAGGGAGAGGTGGAGGCGCCAGAGGTGGAGGGAGAGGTCGAGGTGTAGCGAGGTCACCGTCGCCTGAGGAGAAGCACGAGGAGCAGCAGCAGTTTGAGTCGTCTGAGGAGCAGGAGGAGGAGCGCGAGGACAGGGAGGAGAGCGAGGACAGGGAGGAGGCCGAGGACGGCCACAAGGAGGCCGAGGACGGCGACGAGGAGGTGCAGCGCTCGGGCAACGCCCAGCCTCCTGCACTTAAAAAAGTGCGAGGGGCGTCACAATTGCCGAAGCGACCGATACCTTTAGACCGTCGTCCGGTAGTTCGCCCGAAACCTCCCCGGTAAGTTACTTTAGATGTTATCAATACAATTTCATTTCATTTGTTTTAAATTACAATTGATACTAACACTTGATCTTAATGGTTTCGGCAGGTCTTGGACTCCTCCTGTCGGGGGTTGTCACAAACGCAAGGTCAACGGCATCCTGGGTCTTTTGTGCAAGCAACACTACCCTGGCATGGTTCTGATTGACGAGAGAATAGAGATGGCCGACACGTTTGACCACTACGCCGCCGTGACAGACGCGCCGGATCAAGATCGCAGGGTTTTCCGCAACAAGATGGAGCGGGTGATCATGGAGATGTTGGTAAGTCTTCGTCACTACATTGCTCAACACATCGTATTTTATTGATCATTCTTGAAATAATGGTTCAATACACCGCGTTTGTATGCAGGATTTCTACAAAATTGAAGAAGGCTTTAAGGACTTAGCGCGGCAGGTGGCACGTACAGCGTGTCACAAACTTGTGAAGGACATGCTGTACGAGGCGCGCACTCAGGCCATTGTTGATTTCCACGCTGCCAGAGATGTGAGGATTAAGAGGGATGATGCAGTAACGATGACGCTGACGAAGGAAGAATACTTGGAGGTAAATATAGAACAAGCTTTCATGAGACTTAGTATGTTTAATTTGATCTTCTTATATGTAGTATGCTTGATTACGTGCAGGCGATTCCATGGTGGATGGCAACACATCCCGATTGCTGGCAGGTGTTGGTGGACAAGTGGTGCGCCGAGGACTGGGCGGAGAGGCATGAGGCTTGCCGACAGCGTCGGTTGTTGATGCAAGGTGCATCACACCACCAGGGCAGTCTTAGCCATAGCGAATATGCGGCCAGATATGTATGTGAAATCATTTATTCACTCTCGATCTCTGAATAATGCATAATTACTAATCATCTTTTTTTCTCCCTCCCTCAGGCTTCGCATCATGGTGGCGAGGAGATCAACACTTTCGAGGCTTTCGCGCTCTCTCACAAGGGCAAGGCGACGGCGGACATCCACTACAACCCGGAGGACCCGCCCGAGGTGTACAGCAATCCGAGCGCCTATAGCCGCCTCAGCTCGTACTCAGAGGTGGCAAAGGAGGTCTACGGGCAAGACTACGATCCGAGGTCACATGACCTTGATGGAGAAGTCGTGATGAGGGCGGGAAAAGGCAAGAAGCATGGGCGGTACTGGCTCGGTGACAGCGTCATCGACACGGCAAGTACTCCCACGCTCTCCCAGATTCGAGCACGGACCGTTAGCGGTGGCCCGAGCATACGCGAACGACCGACCGCTACACAGACCCTCCAGGTTATTACTGTTACATTCCTTGTTTGTTTAATTTTTTCATTTGATTCAATATTGCACTCGAGTATCACAATTGATTTCATATTGCAGGCCCCGCTTGAGGAAGAGAGGGCCAGACGGGAGCAGCTCGAGGCAAGTTTGGCCCAGCAGGTGCAGGAGCAGGTGCAGGCGCAGGTGGAGGCGCAGGTGGAGGCGCAGGTGCAGGCGCAAGTGCAGGCGCAGGTGCAGTCGCAGTTGCAGGCGCAGACACAGGAGATGTTCTCCTACTTTCAAGCTCAATTCGCGGCGATAGGTCACCCATTGCCGACACCTCCGATGTGGGCTCCTCGTCCTCCCATTTCTTCTCCGGTGAGTGTATTGGCAACCTTACACAACCTTAGACAACTTACAAACATAGACAAACTTAGAGAATTAGAAAACCTAGAGACTTAGAAAACTTAGAGTTGTGCTATACATATTGAATCACAAATGTTATGTCTTCTTTTGTGCAACCGATGCCTGGGTCAGCGGGGTCGAATGCTGGGGCTGGGGTTGGGGCGGGAGACGTGGATCTATCGGCAGCTCGCAATCTTTTTTCACAAGCACCTCCACCCTTTGATCCATAGTTTGTGTTTTATGGACTATATGTGTGGCTTGTTTGTGGTTGCGGACTATTTATGGACTTGTAAGCGTTTGTGGACTATTTGTGCACTTATGACCGTCTGTGGACTATTTGTGGACTTGTGAACACTTTGTGGACTATATATGGACTAAATGTGTATTAATTGTTGGATTGTGGACAATTTGAGGATTTGGATGTGATATGGATGTGAAATGGATGCATATTGTCATATATATGTATAATGCCTGTGTGTTTTTTGAAAGGATTTGCGAAAAAACAAATAAAACATGTTCTAGACAAACACTTTTGCCGAGTGTATTTGCACTAACACTCGGCAAAAGTATGGATATTTGCCGAGTGTATTTGCACTAACACTCGGCAAATGTCCCTACTTTTGCCGAGTGTAATTACAAATACACTCGGCAAAGGTCCATACTTTTGCCGAGTGTTAGTGCAAATACACTCGGCAAAGGTTCCCACTTTTACCGAGTGTATTTTTTGACACTCGGCAAAACCTTTGCCGAGTGCCCGAGGAAAGACACTCGGCAAAAGTGGTCTTCGCCGTGTATGGACTCGCCGAGTGGGCTTCGCCGAGTGCTACACTCGGCAAAACTTTTGCCGAGTGTAATTTGACATTTGCCGAGTGCTGCAGACACTCGGCAAAAAGGGCCATCCTGGTAGTGTGTATTTGATTTTTCTTTGGCTGTACTAGCTATAAAGAGATGGAGAGGAGAGGGAAGAAGGAACATAGCAGTCTCACATAAAAGATGCCATTTTTTCTGTAATTATAAAATATACCATTTACACCTGTTGTTGCAATGGTCAAACTTGTTCTTGCAATGCTCATACTCTGATCAGTGCAAAAACACATGAACTGAAAAAAAGGCATAATATTCTTGCAATGGTGAAACCTATTCTTGAACCATTGATGCAATTCAATTCCATATGATTTTGTTCACATTTTTTGGCGTGCATGGAAATCAAAGGTGCCAATAAAGTATGTTTTACAATCCCTCAAATTACCCAAATAGCTATCAAGAACAACTCGGTGATCACGAGCTCCCCATGCTCATTAAAGATTGGGGCTATTGCGATCTACCATCAATTTTGAACTGAACGAGTTCCCCACTTCAAATCTACGAGTTTTTTGTGATTTTACCGTAACTTTTTGAACTGAACGAAGATTCTACCATGATTTTGTTAGTAGCACTTTGAGTTGACAGTGTTAAGTAGTGAGAAAAAAGAACAAGTTATCCTTTTGATTTTACCACAACTTTTTGACATTAACCCCATGTACAACAGATTTTAAAAGTTTATGCTATTTTAAAGAAAGGAAAAAACTGTAACAGATTCAAATAGATTAGCCAGAATCTTCAAAATTTGACAAAATCTGGAGAGTGAAGGTATTGAACTTCCATTCAGTGCATGTGACAAACGCAGATTCGTTTATTTTTACTTTTACTTCATATGTGGAGATATTGATCTTACATTCAGTGTATGATTATGCACTAGGTCCATCCCATCTGAACAAACTAATTCCCCAGGTCCATATTAGTTGACGCTGGATTCTTGCGAAGAGAGTTTCCTTATTGTTGACGTTTCAGAGCTAAAGCAAACTCCACGGCTCTTTTACTGAGAAATGCTAGAGTTACTTAATGATTACGGACTTCCTACGTGCTGAGTCACATTTCGTTCTAGTCACGGCCTCAATTATCCTAATCACAGTCCACGTGGCATGCGTCCACTTCTCCATCTCAACATGATCGTAACCACCCATGGATTAATTTACAAAAAACCTAGTTGCAGGGCCGCCGTCGCACGAACCATTTTGACATCGCAAAAGAATGTTTATAATGAACTAGCCTAACTATTCCACTGGTGACAGATCTTCTATAAGGCATCAAGAGGGATATCATTCTTGTCATCGGCTGGCTCATATGGTTGTCGGTGTTTAATGGCTAGATCATCCTCATCATTGAAATACTTACCTTGAGGGAAAATCACCTCTCTTAAAATGAACCGAGACATGTTAGCGACCATTGTTAAGAGATGACCATCACTTAGATGACAAGGTCCAGTCTGCGGAGGAGGCACCTTTTTTTGCTGCCTCTTCTTCCTCTGCAACACAAATAGTGTATTATCAATTTGATGAAATGAATATGAAAAGTACAAATTACTAAGCAACATGAAATACTTATAATCTCTTCCTGCTCCTGCTTAGAAAGTTCTACAACGCGGTCCAAGTTGAGGTACTTCTTGCAAACCAACAAGTGTAGTATCCGCAATGGACACTACCCATAGGTTGCATGTAGCACTGCAAATAGCCAAATACACATCAGATCGATATATCATAAAAAATGATGCACACAATTTCAAAAATATAGATGTGTTACCAGGCCCGTCCCTTGGGAGGGACAAGGTAGGCGACTGCCCAGGGCCTCCAAAAATTTGGGGCCCCCAATTTGCAATTTATGTGTACATATTAACCTGCTAAAAGAAAGGCATGAGGCCCTGGTTGATTTCAAGCACACGAACTGATTTAAACTGGTCTCACGTTTCAACAAGTTAGGGTCACGTGATGTTGTCATGGCGTTGCCTTGCCATTGTCGCTTCTTAGCAAGGTGTTCAATATAACAAGGCACAAACATATGTGCTTCCCTCCGTCAGGCTTCATCCGATCACTCGTAATCAATATGTCAAATAGCTATTGCAGCTGTTAATTCTGAACGTCGCATAGGGGTCTCAATGCTGAATAGAACTTCAGTGCTAGCAAAGATATTGATGGTTCAGGCATAGATGGGTCTCAATGCTGAATACTAACTTCGATCTCTGTTACACTTCACTCTTAATTCTTGAAACTTTCACCATGTCTTCTACTGTAAAGCATTCGTATCAATTTCGTCAGCTAGTGGTCAGCTACGGGAAGTCTATGTCGAGCTGGCGGATTTGATAGAAAATTTGTGTCTCCTGTAGCAACTCACGGCAGTTAAGTACAAGTCTATTTTAGATTAATTTTACATTTTAGGGCCCCGTTTCTCATTTCGCACTGGGGCCTCCAAAACTTAGAGACGGCCCTCGTGTTACCCATCGGAAGTTGTTACGGAAGTACATCTTCATCTTCGGTTTTGGGCTGCTACCTCCCTCCTTCACATAGTGCTCGTACGCGCTGTTGAATTGCCAAACAATTGTCGTTAGACAATATTATAAGCGTCTAATTTGTAAATATAACTTTTTTTAGGAACTCTCAAAGTATATAACATTGCCTCACTCTGTATGCAATATGCACAGCCATTTTGGCCTGCCCATGCAGGGCACGACTCGATCAGTTTTGTGCCGAAATGGCACAGCCCAAATTCGAAGGGGCGTGGCTTGGGCGGACTCGAGTCTAGTGCATGTAAGGCCCACCAAGCATGGCCCGTCAATAGCCCATGAAGACACGACTCATCTACAGCCGAACCCTAACGTCACCCCTATATATAAGCCGCACCCCACGCTCCACTTGGTCAACCCCCCCTCCCCCTGCTGCCGCTGTCGCCCCCAACCCACCCACCTCATGCCTCCGCGAGGTGCTCCCTCGTCTTGGCAATAACCTAGATCTACGCCGCCATGCCAATTTTCCCACACTTTCTTGCCCTCTCCTTGCCTCATCGTCGTGTCCTCGCCTCCTCTCCCATATGTTTTTCCCTGTCGGGACGGAGAGGCTGTGACGGAAACCTTGAATCTATGCTGTTGTGCCATCCCTTCTGGCGTCCTTCTCGCATCATCGTTTACTGCCTTCCTCCTCGCCTGGTTTGCATCTCTTGTACAGAGAGGCCGCAACATAAACCCTAGATCAACGCCGCATGTTGCTTGAAGCTCAACCTCAAGGAGAAGCTGATCAGTAATCCAAGCAATCTGTCTTGTAAGTTATACTTTTACTTTTTCCCTTATTAGGCCAAACGGTTTTTATTGAGGAAGCCAAGTTGAATATCTCTGAATTTAATACAAGTTATGTTTCCCTTGGCCATTTTTGTTGTTTCTTTTGCTTTTCGAAGTTTGTTGCATTTGGTTTGATTGTTTTGAGTTTGAAGAAAATTTAAACTGAATGTGGTTTGTTTAATTTTCATACCATTCGTTTTTTAGAAGTCTTTTTGGACCGTGCATACCTAGTGGGCTTGTCACGATGCCATATGTGGCGGGTTGCACGACACGATTTACTGCAGCCGTGCCATGCCATATGCCGACCATCAAGCCCATGGGCTGTCACATATAGAGAACTTCCGTGCCATGTGGGCTCATGCAGAAACATGACACGCCATTTTTTTGCATTGGATCAGAATAATCTTTCATAGAGTTGTGTTTGGGCCAGGCTTTGACTTGTCGATGCCACCGCGGATTGTCGGCCTAAGGCGGGGCCCAAGTTTCAGATATAGTCTCTAACCATTATCCGATATAAAAGCATTTACATTGGAACGTCGTCTAAAAGCATCATTTGATTTCTGTATGATATTATTTTTTCTAGGCAAGAAACCTTTAGTTTCGTTAATTAATTAAACACTACTTTGGTATTTAGGTCTTTTTTATTATTATGTCTTTTTCCTTCAGATTCGAGTAGCGAATCATTTTCTACCATCCGGTAAGGCAAGGGAGCATGAGAGTCCCCCAGGGTTTGAATGCTCGGGGGCTGCCCGCGGCGTTGGCCGCCCCGGACCTCATGGTATTTATGTCACTTATTTTTGGTAGAACATGAGATAAGCCATCACAAGAACAGCAACACGCATTACACAGCACATCAGAGATACGTATCAAGAACTGTGTATTCGATACACCAAAGAAGGGCAAAATATTAGAAAAATTATGATGACGCCACAGCTTGGCCAGCAGTCAATGCCCTGGACGATAATGCAATGAACACGAAGCACATAGATGATGGAACGAAAGTATTTAGCTGAATCATTATGAAAGCTCCCGAAAATCAACTCGAATAGAGGTGAAGCAAATGATGGGGCTAGAAAACACTAGTCAAGAACTAAGACAATTATATAATTTGAAGTACTGTTTTAACATCAAGCTTGCCTGAAGAGGGGGAAAAAGGGAGTCATTAATCCTTAGCGAACCAGAGCGGCAGCTACTGCAACTTTTGTTTTTGTTGGACGGAAAGGGAACCAGCTCCCTTCCTGCTTACGCATAATAATAAGGAAAAAAAAAAGACAACATGGTCGATACGGCAATTGTTGGTTCGGACAAAGCATGAAGTTACTCCAGCCATGGCCTGACGATGATTGGTGAAGGGTTGAGAAGAAGGCATATCAGCTTGCCATCATAATTGCTCCTAGCTCCTAGACATGCATATCAGACTATCAGTTCGCTCCCGATTCTGAAAAAGAAACCAAGTGCCAGATTAGTTTTCAGAAACCAAATCAGTGGATGAGAGCAAGCAAACTGGACTATATATACCAGGATCATAAAACAATTTTCTCATGGCAAAATGATGGACCATAAGTCGTATTTGTTTGTCATCACTCATCAGTCACACAAGAGTATTTCAACAGTTAGAAGTAAATAGAGGAAGAGCAGATAGAGCCAATGCATTTGTATCTTCCAACAGTTAGAACGACGAATGATTTATAATAATTGTTTATATGTGGTAAAAATATATATACTACCCACCAGGTACCAATTTCTACGAGAGAGCAGGTATATAGCTTACCAGATGCAAATTCTTTCGTGACCGGTCCTTCATTCAGTGGCTCTTCTTGCGGTGGAACCCCCTGCTGATCGCCGTATCGTGACAGCAGCTGGTGCTGCAGCTCCGATGGCTTGACGACGTCCGGGTACGTGTCGACGGCGAGCTGCCTCATGTCCTTCAAGCCCATGATGTACCTCTCGCCCTGGTCGATGACGCTCTTGTGCTTCAAGCTTATGATATCGCGCTGGCACTGAACCTTCAAGGCCTGCACCTCGGCCGCGCGCTCCTCGCCGAGTCGGGCGATGTCGGCGGCGTGCTTCGCCGTCGCCTGCTCAAGCTGGCTCACCACGGCAGCGTGTGCGGCGTTGGCCTTCTTGAGCTCCTCCTTGAGGTTGAAGACCTCGGCATTGCGCGCGTCGACGAGTCGGGCGACATAGGCCGCGTGTTCCTTCTTGAGACGTGCAACCTCGTTCTTGGTTGCGTTCAGCTCCTCTTCCTTCTTGTCAAGCTCTGCCTCGGCCATCTGTGCCAACAGGGACAAATCCCGGGTGGCGGAGGCGGAGATGCTTCCCTGCGGCGGCGGCGGAGTGGTAACTGATTCCGGCGACTTGCGCTTCTTCATTTGGTGCATCCCAGCGACAGAGATGGCACCGGCGGCTTTCACCTTCACCGGCACGAGCTGCAGGGGGATGAGAGTGGTTTGACTGCCGACGGGGAGGGTGCGGCCGTCGAGGAACGCCACGACGTCGATGCCCGTGTTCCCCGCTCTCTCCAGAAGCTTTTCAATGGCATCCGTCGTCACCGCCGGCTTGCGAACGGCGGCCCTGCTCGGCTTCCCCCACTTGGTAGGGAACGGCCACGGCGCCGCCGCCGGCGACTCGAGGAAGAAGAACTTGTACGGCCACCATTGGTACACCATGGGCTGGGGTTTGAAGAGCCGGCGCTGGCTTCGGGGCTTGAAGTGGTGCCAGCCTGTGCCGGCGCTGGCTGCGGGGCTTATTGAAGTGGTAACTATGGAGAAGAATTGCTGGAACAAGGGCACCTGCGGCTCGACGCCGGCGTCGGCGCAGAGCAGCACGAAGCCGGCCATGATGCGCCACGTGTAGGGCGCCAGCTGGCTGGGCGCGAGCCCGTAGTGGCGGAGGACGGCGGCGTGGAAGTCGTGCAGCGGCAGCCGGATGCCGGCGTTGAACGCGTCGGCGTAGACGCAGATCTCGTTCGAGCCCTCCGGCGGCGACGCGCACGCCGGCTTGCTGTGGGCCAAGAATGCCTTGTACTCCTTCGGAACTTTCATCAGGTTGCAGAGGCTCCGGAGCTGCCCGTGGCCGGTCATCGTCGACTTGATCTGCTCCACCACCGGCCACGAGAAGGCGGCGGCGCCGCCAGCAGAGTCGCCGTCGTCGAAGAAGGCCGAGGTCGCCGTGTCGAGATCCACCTCCACTTCGGGCAGTGACGCCGCCATTGCCCTGCAAATGCAAAGATCGATTGTGGTGGTTGACTCTGGGGAGAATTTGGTGGATGTACGTACGCCGCCGCGGCTTGGTTTTCTAGATTTGGAGGAAGGAAGACTGGGAACGGACCTGTCTGCTCTAGTATCTATCTAGATTGTACCGCGTTCAATGAAACGGTACGAAATCACATTTTTAGAAGGGAGTTATTATCTTTCACTCATCATCAGAACGTCGTATATGGAATGGGTAATTAATCAGGCAGCCCATGGACAGTCTGGCTTAATTTGCTACGTTTGGAAAGTCACCAGGCTATCGTTCTCCGTCAGCACGATTCAACCAGTAATACTCCTGCATCTATCTTCGTTTCCAGTGTGGACATGTACGCTTCCAGTGTCACCATAGTACATGGCAACTGAGCGGCGATCGACACATATCACACGGCCGAATGGTGAAAAGAGTTCCATCCATGCTGGTAATTGTTCTTGGCCAAATCAGCTTAGCATATGGCGGAGAACAGAAGACGAAACCATTTTTGTCTCTCTCCAATGAGAACGTACGTACGCACAAAAACTGTAACCAGCTGCGCGCCCGTCAACTTTACTACTAACCAGCTGGGAGATTAATTCACTAGATCTTTCCTTCCCTAGGACCTTGTAACAAACATTCCATTATACAAATAAATAGGTTAATTGAGCAAACGGTGCATTTTATCTGTGTGATCGCTGTATATGTTGGACAATTTGGAAGAAAGGATAGATGGATCCAAACTTAGAGCGCAATCGCTCCAGTGAGTCCTCAATTTGTGATGAAAGCTCGACTAGTTTTCACAAGGGTGACCATCTCCTCAGCCTCCAATTGGACCAGCATCCGAACAACCATGATCGTGAAAATGATTAGCATCAATGTCATGGTCACCGCCGACCTGTTTATCTTATTTTTGCCGTCGTTGTTCGATTTCGTGTTTGATGAATATGACTGGTCTCCATAACTTTGTCAATGACTGCTTCAATAACTTCTCTTTTTTCTATTAAACTAATTGGCTACCAAATCGATAAAGCTAAGCACCAACTATATTACATGATAAGTGGTTTGTCAAAAAAAGTATTACATCATGAAATGTTGATAAGGCGTAGAAGATATAACCAAATTATACTAAAAAAAAACGCTGGAACTGATATTGGAGTTGAAAGCAACCTAAAATTGAAGCAGGAACCAAACACCGGGCTTAAATCTGCTGCAACGGTTAATTGCTTATTGTATCATCATGCTTGTAGGAATGCAGATTATGTGTTATACGTTGCCTTATGTATGCTAGATTCCATGTGGAGTTTTATTACACACTACAACCCTTATAAACGCACATACACAAACTCTACCTTTATTAGCATCTTCGAAGACTGTGCTGGCAAATTCTCGAGATTGACGAATCACCACTGGCGTCTCGCTGTCGACGACCACGTTGCCTACCGCTGAAAGCACGACACCTTTAAATTCAATCCTAAAAAAATTGCTTTCACATAGAGTCGAACTTAAGAGCTGAGGTGCTACGGAGGCTCTTGTAACTATTAAGCTACATGCCCTTTCCAATTTTTTAGTGTAGAGTTGTTTTACCCCCTGTGTATGTTCTGTATATCAGTCTTTCACACATGTTGATATTTGCATCCCATTGTCTGACCTTTTGCTATGAGCTGGAGACATATCATGGAATTCTTGGGCCTAGGGGAACTGGGTGATTCTAGTAGTGGAATAAGTAAGGGACGCGTGTATAAGAATAAACAGGTCAAATTCAATCAAGCAGTCATTTTGAAAATTATTATTCGTAAAAAATATATTGTACATAATACTGAGTTTATGTACTAATGTCGGTGTAAACCCAATGATATTTGGCATTCAGGTTATGCACACAGACAGTATGTTGAAAGTGAATGACTAGCATTTCAATGTCTTTTTCCACACCTTAATGCAGCAACAGATTTGAAGATCATGTGTTCGTCATTGACTCATTGGAAAATGACGTTAAATACTCTCCACATCAGGATGTCACTCTAGTGGAATCAAAATATTTTCCTTGTATGAATCCTATAGTTCACATACCTGGCATTTCAAATTTGTGGCATTCACGATTTATTAACTATATAGTCAATGGCACATCATACGTACGGACTCAAACAGTTGGTCTACTACCAATTGTACATTTTTTTTTCGTGGCGACTATACTCGTCACGTTGATCAGCAATAATAAACTCAAGGCCCTCTACAATAACGACTTTCACATATTCCCACCTCTCACCTTTATTTTCGCTTCCATCCAGTCCATATCAATGTGACATATAGGCTTCATGATCGTGACAGGTAATAAAGCAACAACCCAAAGTGTGGTGGATAAAAATTAACATAGCTAGATAATAAAACGCATATATAATTTTTAAAAATATATTAAACAACAATTTTTACAGAAGTAATTAAGTCACATGAATGATTTAGATACACGTAAGTTTGCAGAAATCAGAGGACTTTCATTTGGGCCTACAACCTTCCATAATGTAATTATATAATAATATATAGGAAGAAGTCTATTTTGCCTCCCTGAACTCTTCCCTGAGTCCGATTTTCCTCCCTCAATTACAAAACCGGGTAAAACGACTCCCTCAACTCGTCAAACCGGATGTTTTTCCTCCCTCGGCTGTTTTCCCAGGCGGTTTTGTCCACGTGGCAGTAGGGCCCACACGTTAGATGTCACGTCATCGTCTTCCCTCCCTACTCTTCACCTCGTTATTTCGTCGAACACTTTGGAGGAAAATCATACTCAAGGAAGAGTTCAGAGAGGCAAAATAGACTTCTTCCTAATATATAGTAAGGGCAACCCTGCTAATGATCTATCTCAATAAAGACCACCGGGTTTTCTTAGCAAAAGGGAGCACCTAGTGCCAAACATTTGTAGTTTATCTTATCAAAGAATATATCAGGCGCCATAAACTCTAGTGCTCTTGCATGTTAAATCCATCGCAAAAATATGTATGAAAAATCCGAACAGTTAAGTATAGAACGCGCGCCGTGAGTGATCGAGCACTAGATCGAGTTGGGATTTTTCACCCTGGCGACATCTATATATACTATTTAACTGTTGGGATTTTTCATCCTGGCGACATCCAGTATACAACGCCGTGAGTGAGCACCAGGATGTCGCCAACAAGCTAGGGCGTTCACAGGTACCATATATGCGCCAGGAGTAAGAGATACCACCACACCTGCATGCTCACTCACGGCGCATGCCACGCTCCCAAGACCAACTCATGCTATCTTCTACTCCTTTGTTCCAAAATATAAACATTTGTTAACTTTTGAACAACACGCTTTAACCGTTGTCTTATTGAAAAAGTTATGAAAATAATATTTATTTTGTTATAATTTGTTTTGTCACTAGATGTGCTTTAAACATGACTTATTTATTTTATATTTTTATAAATATTTTTAATAAGACAAACGGTCAAATATGATCATCAAAAGTTAACAAATGTTTACATTTTAGGACGTAGGTAGTAGTAGATATCTATCTATGCAGTTATAGTCCTACACTACACGCTTACTACTCGTCGTGAGGGCGTGAGGTTTCTTTCTCGTCGCTGAGTGGCTTGCCAAATATTAGGAGTAGCAAAGACACAGAGGGCGTGAGGTTTCTCACCAGCCATGCAGGCTCCCGCCAGCCAAGCTCTGCAGCTGCAACACCTATTTGTTTGGTTCTTGTTCGCACGCAGCCAGGCTACGGATTGAAAGCAATTGGTTAAGGTGTGTTTCGTTGCTCGCATGAACCCAGCTTGCACCGGTGGATCCGTATAAACTCACCGTGAAGATTCACTGCGTCCGCTCATGCAACCAAACAAACACTCTTATTTTATAATCACTGTATCCACCCAGCCTGCTTTCCCTCATCCAAGATATACGATGCAACTCTACAAAAACTCATACGAACAACCAAACACACCTTTGATTGCCTCCTGCGACTCTCTGCTCTCACAACGCGTACGCGCCGTTGCATCAAGCGAACCAGGCTGGCCAGAAATGAAAATGGATGGGAGGCAGGATGTGGCACCAGTTTTGCATCGCTGGGGCGTGGCTCGTGTTGAGAACCAGGCAACCAATCACCCGGTTGCTGCATGCAACGGCCACAGGCCAGGCCATATCCAACCAACCAATCCTGCCCAGAGTGTACTTGCGGAAACTTGGACATGCAGCCTGACACTGATGACCTTCCATTGTCACTACTCCAGCAATCCTCAACTCTGCATGGAACGCTTCCTGGTGCTCTTCCCTGACGCAGAGCGCCATGGCAGCGATGCCGTCGGCCTTGTCCTTCCTCCCGCACAGGACTAGCCCTGAGAATGGGCCACGATCCAAACCAAACCCCAACTCCCACCATTTACTGTAGCTCAGCTGGTCCAATCTAAACCAGCTCACCACTTCACATGTACAAACCGGACTGAACCAAACTGAAGAAAAATTGGGCCCAAACTAAACCAGCCCAAAGCTCCCATCTACAGTTTCGAACCGGTTCGGACCTGCGGGTTGTGACCTGCCTCGCCGAGCTGCTCGCTGCTGGGCTGCTGAGGATTAGTAGAGCTGTTCGCTGCTGGGCTGCTGGATTGCTTTCGGCTAACAGCACGATTACTTCAAAGGAAGCATACAACACGTTCTTTTTTGTGCTGAAAAAAAACACTATGTTGTTTTTTTATTCTATCGCACAACATTCGGACGACCGAAAATCCGGAAATATCGTACGAAGTCCCACAAAATTCAGAAAAATCCCACAAAATCCGCAAATACAACGATGGCTCCATAAATTACAACAAGGAATTCATGGCAACATACAGCTCCTGACTGATACCCACAAATATAACTCATATAGAATGATTGCCTAATCCATGAGTGAACATCGGTACAAGAAACAATAGTTTTAGATCTTCTCTACAACAACAGAACATGAATAATGCCATGGAGAGATCATAAAAACTTTATCTCAAGGAGTTCACATCTTTCAGTAGTTTTCTGGTTTCATACTCGAGGGGAGCAAAGTTCAGTTATCCTCCCATGCACTGTACATTGCAACCTGCAAAGGCCAAGACATGGTGAGTTTTTCATATACTGAACAGCGACATGTTCCAAAAGTTAGATGCTAGTAGCAAGACATGACTAGCTCAAGTATCATTCTGTCAAGATGCTTGCTGAAACCAAGTCAAAACACCTTAGCATTACTACCAGTTCTACTGCCTACTAAAGCATGAATTACTTTGTAGCTTCACAGCCTTGTAAAAGCTGCAGAATTCTTCTCAGTTAACCCCCTAGTTCTGTTACTGCTGTATTTACCTTAATCGACCTACTGCTTGTACAGCCTTAATCGACCTACTGCAGAATTCTTCTCAGTTACTGCATGAATAATTTTCAGATAATAAAAGACAACTTATTTACCTTAATCGACCTACTGCTTGTACAGCCAATCCTTCGTACATACAAGAGCCTCCAGCATCTCTGGATCTAAAGAGCTTCTCGACTCTCCAAGTAACCTTCCTCCACAGCTGAAAGCCGACTCCGAAGCCACCGTGCTGAGGGGGATGGAAAGGAAATCCCGAGCCATAGATGCAAGGATTGGAAATTTCTCGGCATGATTCTTCCACCACACTAATATGTTGAACTCGGTGCTGTCATCTTCGGTGGGTTCCTCCAAATATACATCGAGTTCGGACCTTTGTATCTGTGAGCGCCTCCGAAGTTTCTTGTGACGAGCAAACTCTTCGTCAAGCTTCCTCTTTCCAGCTATAGGCGAGTTCACACTAATGTTGACTTCAGAAGACTAATGTGGACTTTGGTCGCATCCCATTGGCAACAGCTAGTGCATTGAAGGACTGCATTCGAGATGGGGAAGAGTCAATATACTTGAGTAGCTCCCGAGTCTTGCTTACTGCTGGACAAGACACAGCAATGTGACTTAGGAGACTACTTGTCCCTGACTTGGTCTGCATCTTGAGCTGACAGTACTTGCATACACCTTTCAAGTCTCCATCCACATTTACCAGATCCCGTTCAAAATGCTCCCACACCTTTGACCTTCTACCACCACGTTGTGTTGGTGCAAGTGCAAGATTGTCCATTGACTCGTCAGTATCGGAACCCTCAGCGACGCTAGTAGACATGGTTGAAACCTGCCTAGACATAATATATAAGAAATTAGTATTACAAGATGCTAGCAAAAAAGAAATTAGTATTTCAGACATGAAAGATGCTCGACATGTAATCCTGTATCCTAACATGTTACGGGTTCGTGCATGTTTTCTACCAATTCAGGAAGGCTTTTAGAAAAAGAATATTATAACTCAAAAAGGCTGCCGTCCATGACAATGGCAACAAGTAATCTGAAACCTCTTTATGCAGCCTGAGAAAATGACAGGCACTCTAAAGGAGCAGCTGAATGCTAGCAGAAAACTCATATTCTCCAGCTAGAATATTAAGGTTCATCCGTGTGCTACAGAGCTTCATTTCCATGAACTCTGAGCTTCATTTCCATCTGTGTCCATACAAATATTTACTTGAAGTCACAGGTACCATAATTACGGCAAATGTGGTGAGGCATGTACATGAACTCTGAGGTCGACAGCTACCGCCTATCTGCTTCATGTTCATGTACAAAAAGAGCAAGGCTTATCATGTTCTGCACTACAATTAACAAGAGTAAAAGCGTTGCTCAACAAACACGGCGCCGGCTCTTTATGTTCTGTTCTGTTCATAAATAAGCTCAGAAAAAGAAATAACAATGATGCGTGGCAAAGAAATAACATGCACGGGCTAAATAACAATCACGGTGTTGCTTAGTCTATGTTTTATTCAGTGACGATTATCTCAAGCAATGCGTCTCATGCCGCGCCATGATGCGTGTATAACTACTACTATATGCAAACAAATTGTTCGCTGATTTGTTCAACTTTCAGTGACGCCATCGGCCTAATTATCCAACAGCCCTCTTTGGACAGCAACAGGAGTAACCATCCAACATTTGATGATCGTTGCCACGAGCTTATACTACGCATCGTGAGCTGCGCACACTTCACAGCTCAAACGGTCGTCGTGTAACGACTCCGGAAGGCAAGGCATTGGAATCGTACCCGAGTTGAACAGAAAAATCTTACCTCGACAAGCAGCCGATTCGGGTGGCAGCGAGGAGGGAACCGTGGCGCGAAGGCAGGGGCAGCACCACCAGCCCCTGTCCGAAGAGGCCTACGCCCGGCACCAAGACGACGACGGCGCCCGCCGGACGACGGGCTCCGGCGGCCACCGAGGGGGCTGCCGAGCCGAGCTCGCCGCAGCTGAAGGGGCCGAGGGGGGCCGGATCTGGGGCGCGCCGGAGAGGGGAGGGACCGAGTGACCGCCGCCGACGGCCGCCGCCGCCGTCCCCGACCTCTCGAGTCGATCCACACGGCGAACCGGGTTGAAACTGCAGCTTGAGGCTGTTTAGACCCGATCTTTTTTCACCCAAACTAGACTGGACCCTAACTGATACCGGGTGACACCAAAGCCAAACCAACCCAAATACCACTATCAGCCCATTTCTACCCGATCCGAGGCGGCCCAAAGCAGAAACCGGCCTGTTTGAACCGGTTTATTCCAGCCCATTCTCAGGGCTACGCGTGCCTTGGCTTCCCTGACCAGCGCCCTCACGAGGTCCAGGAGGTCGTAAGGCCCGGCAGGCGGCCGTCCATCTCGCCAGCGATGTACGCGGTTCCATCCATGAACGTGGAGGGCACCCGTGCCTTGGCTTCCCTGACCAGCGCCCTCACGAGGTCCAGGATGTCGTCGTTGGCGACCTCGGCGCACGTGGCGACGGCGAGGCCGAAGGTGAAGAGGTTCCCGTAGTAGCCATCCTTGGCGTCCGCCTGCTTCTTCCTCAAGTTCGCCGTGAAGGTGATCGAGCGCCGTGGTGGCGTCGTCGTCAGCTTGGTCGCCGGGCATGGTGGCCCGGGCACGGCACTTCCATATGCCGGCGACGAACACCTCGAACGCCGAGCACACGGTGCCATGTGGTCGCCGTACTTGTACACGGAATTGCGCTTTGACGCGGTTGATGAAGCTCATGGGGACCGTGACGTACGAGATCGGGAACTCGTTTTGCGGGCTGCTGCTCACGAGCGCCTTGGTCATGGAGATGATGGGCGGAAGGGAGGTCCGGGAGGCAGTGAGTTCATGCATTTGTATTTCGGACAAATAAAAGGACGGAAACGATTTCGACCATCTTCATGCATGTTTTGCAAAGAACAAATGTTTACCTAAACTGTAGCCAACGATGAACGGTGCATTTCTGCGTAGAATTTCACGTGGTAGTGTAACGTTCCTAGCCATGTGCAAGGGCGTAGCATACTAGCCTGTGGCAGTGCCATACGTTTTGCTTTATTCTGTGATGATGAAAAGTCCAAACACCACACGAACAGGAGGAAAGCGCGCCTCCAGCAGAGCAGGCACTGCACCACCTCAGGAGACGTGACGGCACGCACCAAGCATCAAGTAATGCAAGGAGGCATAGGCAGGAACAATCAATTCCTTTTGATCCCATGAAAATTAATTTATTAAGTTCAAATCCTAAATAATCCTACGAAAATCGAATTATTTAAATCATGTTATCAAGTTTTTTTTTTTTTGAACTGATGTTATCAAGTATTAGTAAGAGTAGACGTTGCTTTCTATGTTCGTTTCCTTTAGTCTTAAAGTTTAGTCCAGAGAATCTTACTATTTAAGAGTATTAAATAAAGTCTAATTACAAAACTTTTTTACAGATGGGTGCTAATTTACGAGACGAATTTAACGAGCCTAATTAAGCTATGTTTTGCTATAGTGATGCTACAGTAACTATCGTCTAATTACGGTTTAATTACCGTCATTAAATTCGTCTCGCAAAGTAGTTCAAATTTCTGTAAAAAGTTTTGTAATTATACTTTATTTAATACTTTTAAATAACAAAAACTTTGAACTAAACTTTAGTCCTAAAAGAAGCGAACACGCACAGACTGTAGAGCAGCAGAGGAGGAGTGCCAAGGAAGCATCCTGGAAGCCGCGACCCCAGCCAGTAAATACATTTTTTTTTTGCAATGCCAGCCGGTAAATACTGGGAGCAGTGAATACTGTAGAGTAGAGACTGTAGAGTCACTTCACCTTTTCCCCCGATTCGCCTCCATTCCAGGCCAGCCGGCGCGGCGGACGACGACGCCAATAATGGCAGCAGCTCCTTCCCCCGACACCGTCGACGACGTTGAGGTCGACGCGGAGGTCCTGGACCTCGGCGTGGCGGCGGACCTCGACCCATCCACGTACCGGGTCTTCTTCAGCGACGACGGCGACGCCGCCGGCGCCGAGTCGTCCTGGCCGGCGGCGGAGGCGACGGTCTCCACGCTCACCAGCCGCGACCATCTCCTCGCCATCTGCTGCCGGCACGGCGTCCCCGACACGTACAGTCCGGTCTGCGCCGGCCGCCTGGGAGCCAGCACGACGCCGGCGGAGGGCGGCGGCGCCGTGTGCGTGTACTCCGCGGCGCTGGAGGCCGGCCTGAGGTTCCCGCTCCACGGCTTCTACGTCAAGCTCCTCCGCCACTACCGCCTCGCGCCGAGCCAGCTGGCCCCCAACTCGTGGGCCTACATGGCGGCCTTCGTGCTCCTGTGCGAGGACGCCGGCGTCGAGCCGCTGGTGTCCGTGTTCAGGTACTTTTTTACCATCTGCGCGCACAAGGTCGACAAGGGCTCGCCGTTGCCGTCGGGGTGGCACCACTTCCAGCCGTTGGTGGTCCCGGACGGCAACCGCCGCCGCCTCTTCACCGGCGGCCTGAGCAGCAAGTTTGGGTGGAGAGAGAGGTTCTTCTTCCTCGTCTCCTCCTCATCCTCGCCGGCGGCGGCGGCGTGGAAGTGCCCGCTGAAGTGGGGGAAACCCAGGAGGGCCGACGTCCGGCGGCAGCAGCTCACGGACGAGGCCGTTGAAAAGCTGCTGGCGCGAGCCGGAACGTCGGGCATCGACCTCAAGAAGTTTCTGTCTACGCGCAGATTTCCTGTTGGCGCGCACATTGAGCCGCCGGCCGCGTTGGCCGTGAAGACGGAAGGTCGGGGCGCATCGACGGGCAAGCGCAAGTCGCCGGAGGTCCCCGCGACCCCTCCGCCGCCGCAGCACGAGCAAGTCTCCGCCGCTGCAAGGCCGACGCCGCCGGGCTTCGCCGCAGCGCCATTGCCGCCGCAGCACGAGCAAGTCATCGCCGAAAGGTCTACGCCGCCAGGCTTCGCGGCAATGCCCAGACCGCCGGTAGTCTCGCCAACACCGCCGGGAGCCTCGCCAGCAGCGCGGGACTTCGCTACAACGCCGACACCGCCGAGAGCTTCGCCAACACCGCAGGGCTTCGCTGCCGGGCCGACGCCACCGGGGGTCTCGCCAGCAGCGCGGGGCTTCGCCACAACGCCGACGCCGCCGGGAGCCTCGCCAGCAGCGCGGGGCTTCGCTGCAACGCCGACGCCGCCGGGAGTCTCGCCACCAGCGCCGACGTGGCCCTGGTTCGATTCGGGTCATCAGGGGACATTTGGTGGCTGCAGCGAGCTGTCGCTGCCACCGGGGATGTGGGCCAGCGAGGCCTTGCAGCTCTGGGAAACCATCAACGCCGGCGAGAAGACACAACTGCAAGACGCGCTGCGGGCAGCCAACGGCGAGGTGGCCAAGCTCAAAGCCGAGCTGCAGGACGCCAAGGACATGGCCACTCGGCTCAATAAGGACCAAGCTCTCCTCATGGACCACCTCACCGCGACCGTAGCCAAGAACAAGCAGCTGGAGGAGGACCACGCGGCTGCCATGGCGCGGTTCAGGGACGCCGCGGCGAAGGAGGTGCGGGACGCCGAGGTGAGGGCCAAGAAGAAGGCGGTGCTTGCACTCTTCCCCAACCTCGACCCTACGCTGCTGGAACTCTCCAAACTGGACTGAAGGCCATGAACTTGGTGAGTGCTCCTCCGACGATCCTGATCATGGGATTTCTGCTGTCTCTGCTTAATTACTGAATGTTTTGTATTTCCCTAGTGTGTGGTTCCTTTTTTTTTTCTTGGCTGTATGAGTAATTAGAAATTACCATGGGTGATTCATATTTCGGTAATGAGAAATTACCTGGTAGTGTGGTTCCTTTTTTGGCTGTATAAGAAATTAATTACGGATGGATCATGGGTGATCCATGTTTCAGTAATGAGGAATTTTAATGTAGATAGGCACTTAGGCACTACAAGAATCCATATTGGGCTTTTGTTGAGGATTGGATTGATAAATGTTCAGCAGCATGTCTGATCAGAATAACAATCAGCTGCCATGGTACAATATGGCTCACCCTGGATTGATATTAGTACATATTTGGGTTGGTTTCACTGACAAAAAACCTTGGATCTGAAGAATTCAGAATGTTGTAGGAAGGCAAATATTATACAGTACACTTGTTATTTGACTAAATGTGGTGTGTAGCAATCTTTAGCTGCCAAAAAACTTTTTTACTGAATGTTGTGGCCATTGAGCATTACCTGTTTGATTTTTGGACTAATGTTTGGTTTGGTCATGTATGAATCAAGAACCCATATTAGCTTTTTGACACGGGTCATGTTATGGTGAACATTATGGATCATGGGCGACTCATGTTTCGGTAATGAGAAATTACCAGGTAGATACGCAAGTAGGCACTACAAGAAGCCATATTTGCTTTTTGTTGCAGATTGGATAGTCAAATGATCAGCAGCATCTGCGGTCTGGCTTGGTAGACGAACCTCATAAACAGTCTATCAGAAAATGGGTGCGAAGTAGTACAAACTATGACCTTGTTACTGAAATGTGCTAACCTTTTATTATGATCTTAAAGTGCATGATTGTTAAGCAAAATTATTGAGAATGATGATAACAATAAGTAGCTGCTAAGTCCAGGATGCATCTGTACAGTATATAGCTCACATTGGTTTGCCACCAGCTATAGCTCATGCATAACTCTGTGCTACATATTTTGTGTTGTGAAATTTTCAGACACAAACCTTGGATCCGAAGAATTCATAAATTTGTAGGCAAATAATATGCAGTTCACTAGTTATATGCCTATATTTGGCGTGTTGCAATCTTTATCTGCAAATGTTTATTACTGAATGTTGTGGTCATCTAGCATTATCAGTTTGCTTGGACTAATGTCTGATTTCGTCATGTATGAATCAGGTCTCCTCACTGGGCGTGGTCCCTTATTTTGTTGATCTCTTCTTCCTGCTACAGAAAGAAAGGTATATGCTTGGGCTATGTTAATACAATAGATTATATCAAGCATCAGTTGTTGAATTCTGGGAGTGGAGGAAATGCACTGTGCTGAAGTAGCTTGAACAGCCAACCAACTGGGCCAAGATGCCTCCATTTTTCTTTTGAGCATTTCATGGCTCTTTTGGAAGCTCATGTCGTCAATTTGATGACTTGATGTGAACTAATATGTGAAGTATGCTCCAGCATCTTAACATATTCTCCCTTGAAAATGGTCTTTGCAGTTTTCGCCTTATTTAGATTCTACTCCTTATTAGTAGGCTGTTTTCCGATTAAAAGCTAAAGGAAAAAAAAATCTTAGATGGAAACATGGTAAAAATTGGAACAGCAATCTAGAAAGAAATAGAAAATTAGCGCACCCGTTTGGCGTGCCTTATGTCCTTTCTGGTAGGCGTTGAGTGATTCCTTACTTATTTAATGGACATCAAACAGTTTTGCGAAAGATTGAATCGCGGTCATAATATGATTACTTTAGCCATTGATGTGCCCAACAAAACAATCTATAATTAAATTTTCACTCTCAATTGTCCGTAGGGATTTTACTTCATTCCAGACTTCCTAAATTACACAATCCATACTCATCGAAATGGTATTGATGACTCCTTTCTCATCAGTTTTGCAAAACAATTTTTATTCTTTGGTAAAAAAGAAATCTTTATTGTTAACGTGTCGGTAGCCTTGATGAACAGTGCACTCACACTTTGCTGTGAAGTATAAGTGTTATGCAACATTACTGTGACATACAGTAATAGAACATTTCGATTGCAACATCACTATTACTATTACAAAAAAAAAGGAAAAAAAATGAAACATTCGTTTTCGTTATCCATTATGTAACCAAGCATTTGATTATGCCGTCTGCCAATATAATTAGCTTTGCCATTATTCTTTGGGTAAGCACGCTGGCATCTCTAGTGATAGGGCGGAAAAGAACCTTCACTCAGGCTTGAGAATTGAAAAGGCTGCAGTATTAAACATTGCTTCTTTCTGATAATTTTCTGTTGTTTATATGACCCATCTTATTATAGGCAAGCCATGGATGAAACTTCTTTTAGAATATATATTTTTCCTGAATATTATAGGCCTTGAGGCAAAGAAGAGTGGCAGTATGAATTGGAAGCTTTACATTCTCCTAACAGAGAAAATTTATGAGTAAAGACACAAGTGCTAAAAATTGTTCAGGGGTAATACTCACTTTGCTACCTATTTTTACACAAAACTACACCGGAAGTTCCCCACAATGCATTTTTGAGTAAACGCAAGGGCTAGATATGTACCAAAGGCTGAAAAATAAACTAAGGAACAGAGTTAGAATGGAAAATACTATGTCAGTTGATTTAGCCATTGGACACCATTCTGTTTAATGCCTTCTGGAACCCTATAAATGTGATAAAGTACTTGTTCCTTGTACTTCAAGACCCAAAGACCTATTGTTGGCCTCTGATAATCATAGATGTTTTTCCATCTGTCGATTTCCAGATTCTTAAGAATGCAATAATGAGCACCTTCATAAACAAGTTTGTGAACACTGAACACCATTCATCTCCAAAACAACCTACATTAGCCGCCAAGTCCAAGCTGCCTCGGTACAATATGGCTCACATTGAGTTGGTTTCACTAACACAAACCTTGATCTGAAGAATTCAGAATGTGGTAGGAACGCAAACAATATACAGTACACTAGTTTTTTTAACTATATTTGGTGTGTAGAAATCTTTATCTGCCAAAGTTTAGCACTGAATGTTATGACTTATGACGTACTGAATGTTATGACATTGAGCATTATCAGTTTGATTTTTGGACTAATGTTTGATTTCGTCATATGAATCAGGTCTCTTCACGTGGTTCCCAATTTTGATGATCTCTCCTGCTACGAAAGGAAAGGTTTTATGCTTGATATATGTTGATACAGTAGATTATATCAAGCATCAGGTGTTGAATTCTGAGAGTGGATGAAATCCATTCCGGTGGTAGTAGCATGAGCATCGGACGAAATACAGTTCTAGATGCCTCCTTTTTCTTTTGAGTATTTGGTGGCTCAGGTCATCAATTTGATGCGAACTGATACTCTTATGTGAATTGTATATGCTTCAGCATCTCAAACGTACTCTCTTGAAATAGCCGTTAAAGTTTTCTCCTTATTTTGATTGTACTGCTTATTAGTGGTATGTTTTCTAGGTGAATCTAAAGGAAAAGGATGTTTCACCGTGCATGTTATTTTGTCGAAGTTCATATGATTCGTGCAGCATTTGACACGGGAAAATGGCCGAGGTGCTTGCAAACAGTGTGCACACACAAATGCCTGATGTGCTGACTCAACCATTGGCCTTCTGCAGCACAGATGATCGGGCAATCCCTTTTTATCTAATAAAAAAGGGAAAATAATCAGGCAACAAGAACATGGTGCACAAAATACTCTCTCAAAAAAAGAACAAGTGGCACAAAAGGAGGAAAGGGAAGGAGGAGGGGGTGAAAAAGAGAGTAAAGTTTGGGCTCTGCAGTTGAGACTTCTTCATAGAGATGCCCTTCAAGATTGCATGCAGTTTGCTTGGCCATTTTCCCAGGTGCAGTAACCTCCTGTCGTTTGCTATAGCCAGCGGGTTTGAGTCCTCTCAATTGCTTCACTCAATTCAGAGAACTGTAGCGATCGCTACAGTAATCTGTGAAGAGGTGAACAGTAGTCTGCATTAAAATACGCATCGCACTGTAGAAACAGTAGCCGGAGTACTGTAACACTATGGAAACAGTAGCCGAAACAGTAACGGGAGTTACGGTAGCAAGTTCAAAATGCACGGTACTGTAGCTTGTCTGAATTTTCTTCAGCACTTCAGACGATCTCAACCGATAGCCAGTGCCTGAGTAGTTCGGAAGTGAGCAGGTGCATGCGTGGTGCAGCTGCTGAGTGCCTGGAGCTTTGGAGTGAATGCTGCTGCATCGTCAGGCTGCATCGCCTGTACAGGAGAAGAGAAAGAGTAGAGCCCTGGCTGGCAGTGATGAGTCAGGCGCACAAGTCAACAAATCGTTCTGCTGCATGCAGCATTCACTCGCTTCGCTCGTCCCCTCGCAAGCAGCACAGAGGGAGTAGCTTTTGTTCGTGCGCAGTTCGCAAGCGGTAGGGGATCGTGCCAGCGAGTCATGGCCGGGCTCGTGCCGTCGCTCCAGCCAAAAGATGAGGACAAATATATATACTCCACTCATCAAGTGCCAGCGAGTTGTGGCCTCTACTATTAATATACTTCGTACTCACCAAGTGGAATTATTCAGTGAATGAAAAACAACTAGTTAAATTATTAAGGTGAGATGAAGAAAGACGTGGCAACAAACGTCTAGTCGTACAATACAAGCAGCACACTGTTTGTAAGGCCGCTCCTTCTTTGATCTATGCATGGAGCCGTGGTAAAAGGTTCCACGTTACTAGGAGTGTGCATTGCAAGGCACAAAGGCATTTTCCAATCCTAATATTACAGTAACTTTTTTCAAGCAACAACACCAGAGAGTAATACGTACTTCCTAATCGATTTGACAAATCCATTTTGGGATGTGCTAGGGAAAGGGATCAACCAACTGCTACCAATTTTCAAGTAGAGTTATGGTGCCTTATGGCCACATCATAATTTCGTTAAAAATTGTAAGCTGATAACCCAAGCAACAACCCAAGTTAATCTGCAAATCCATTTCGATAAAATTTGCAAAGACATTTCAATAAAATAGGTGAGTAACGTGATCACATAGTATTCTGCAAATCCATATTACACTTCCTCCACCATGCCATAACACAAATGCTGCTGGATACTCCCTCCGTTTCACTTTAGGTGTCGTTGTGAGAGCAGCGTAGAAACCAATGCCAAAATGATGATGCCGGGGCAGCAGGTGTGAAAGTGACGTACGCAGCATCTCTCAGGGCTAGAAACAATAAACATTCACTCCATTGCAACGTGGAAGCAAGTGATAGGGCAAAAATGAGTGGGGTCTGTTGGGATGGACAGCAGCAGTGCATGTGCCAGCTGCTTTTCCTGGTGAGAGGACCGGAAGTGACAGAAAAGGAGCATTGAAACTCGAGAACGACACATAATTCGGCAAAACATGCTGAGGCTAAAACGACACCTAAAATGAAACGGAAGGAGTAGTAATTAACTATCATATTCTCAACAAACAAGTCATATGGCTCCTCGTGCATATAACTAGGTGGTAATATCTCACTACCGAAAAATGCATCATCCATCACTAATTTCTCATAGCCAAAATATGTCAAACACATACCAATAGTAAATGCAGAAGATTAACTAAGCAACAAGTTAACATAGGACATGCCACGAGTTCACAACTTCTACATATGCAAAAGTTCAAATCGGAGTAAATAAGGTATTTGAATGTCTTTTTCCAATGTTTGTTGTAATTCTTGTATAGTGACTTGAGGCTGCCTGTCAACCAAACTTGGTGCTGTCGCTAACTTGGTGGTCAACGGAGAGCAGCGTGCGTTTGGCCTGGGTGTGTGCGCGCACGCGCGACAGAGGCACTGCTAGCTGGTTGAAGGAGGGCTGACGGGTTTGAGGTGACGAGCAGTTAAATGCACGAGAAGGAGCTCGGTGTGGACTCGAGGAAGAAGATACGGGGAAATCTCTTTCCAAGTGCTGGAGTCAATGCTTGGTTAGTCGAGCCAAATTGCTGAATCTTCTTGCAGAACGGTATTGTAGCCATCTGACCATGAGTAGTAATGCTGACAGCTTGAGTGCATGGATGGCCACCTCCTTGGTCACGAGCGAACAAGAAGCAGCGCAACTACACCTCAAACCCCCGGGTTTCCTTCTTGTATATAATGGTTTCAATTGATATTTCCCTGCTTTTCACTTTCTAGAATCCTTCTTGTATAAGGGCTAGAGGCTCACGGCTCCCCGTCCTCGGCCTGCGCGGACGTTGCAGTAGCGAGAGGGCGCACGGCCCGAAAACTGCAGCATTCACTCCACGCATGCACCTGCTCAGGCACTAGCCTGAACGGAAGGCTAGCTAGAGGCACATACGATCGACAGGAGGTTAGGGTAAATGGCGAAGCAAGCTGCATGCAATCTTCAAGTCGATCTGCGTCTCAGAAGAAGTCTGAACTACAGAGTGAACACTCATACTATTAATGCTAACAGCTTGAGTGCATGGATGGTCACGAGCGAACAAGCAGCAGCAACCACACCTCAATACCCCGGGTTTCTTTCCTGTGTAATGGTTTCAATTTATTCTTCCCTGCTTTTCACTTTCTAGAATCCTAAACTTCTCAATTTTTTTCAGCCTGCTATTCCAATGTTCAACGTGTTTCCATTGAGTTTTTTTCTTTAGCTTTTTTCCTTGCAAACATCCTAATAAGCAGTTTGCCTTCCGTTCAGGCAGTTTCAAGGGAAATAAGTTAAGCTGAAGCATGTATATTTTACATATCAATTCACATCAATTTCACGACATGAGCTACCAAAAGACCCACGAATTGCTCAAAAGAAAAATTAAGGAGACATCTTGACCTAGTAGTGGGTTCGCTGTTCATGCTACTTAAACAAAGAGTGGATTTATTCTTCCACTCCCACAGAATTCAACACTTGATGCTTGATATATATGATCTACTCAATCAAACATAAAACAAGCGTAGACAAAAAATTCCCTCTGTAGCAGGGCGAGATCAACAAAATATGGAACTGCACCATCATGTCGACATGATTCATACCTAGTTTAAATATAAACCTGATAATGCTCCAGAGCTGCAAATTTCAGTAGTAAACTTTTTGCAGCTAATGATGGCTACACACCAAATTTTGGCATATAAATACAAAAAAGAGTGAACTACAGTATATTAATTATTTGCCTACCAAATTCTTCAGATCCTGTTGATGTCTGAGAAACAAACACAAAATATGCACAATAGTGAGCTATAGCTGGTGCCAATTCAGTGTGAGCCATATTATTGTACTGAGCCTACCAGCTACCTTCTGTTCATCCTTAACAAGTTAGTTTAACAATTGTGCCATTCCAGATGATAAAAAGGTTGCAATTTTAGTTGGCGTCATCCTCAACATAGACCTTGCATAAAATAATAAAAAAAATTGCACAGGCATTTCAATAAAATTTGTAAGCAACGAGATCATAGTTCTCATCCGATATTCTGCAAATCTTTGTTACACATCATGAGGTTCCTCCACCAAGCCATAGCACAGATGCTGCTGAAAAATTAACTATCCGTCCTCCACCAAGGCATAACACAGATGCTTCTGAAAAATTAACTATCCACAAGTTCACAACTTCTACCGTAGTAAATGCAAAAGATTTCCCATGGTCTGAAGATTAGCATGGCCGGTTATAAGAACATGCCACAAGTTGACAACTTCTACTTCGACCATAGAAACAACTCGTAGAGAAGCTTGACAACAGGTGCCCTCCATGTCACCAGCTTGTGTCGCCCAATCGGGTGGAGTGAACGACAAAGACCAGGGCGGCAACCACGCAGACGGCGTGTATGATGTTGACGAAAGAGGCAATGCAGCTTTTTTTTTTTTTTTTGAGAAATAGAGGCAATGCAGCTGACATCACCACTATGAAAGCGAAGGCGCACAGGAAGCAGAAGAAGTAGAGAGGAGTATAGATGGCCAAACGGGCGGGCCAAAATTATGAGCAGGCACAAAGCACGGCCATTTTGGCCCGGCCCAGGCCCGGCCCGGCACGAAGCAGCGGGCCATGTTTGGGCTAAGGCTTGAGCCCAATGGGCGGCACAACACGGCCCGCCTAAGAAAATATTAAGTTTATTCTTATTTTTACTTGTACAACTAAGGTGTTATACACTGATGGTAAGTCATTTGTCGCATATTTTTGAGGTCTAAGGTTCAAATCCCCACGCTCTCACCATTTTGCACTATTTTAACGCTAAAATACAACTACATAATTTTGATGGCCTAATGGGCCGGCCCGGCACAATTATCAAATGGTAGGCCATGCCGTGGGCTGACCCTGCCCATGGGCTAGCACGGCACGGCCCATGTAACAAACGGGCCGTGCCTAGTTGGACCCGTGCCGGGCCACCTAGGTGGCCAATTATAGAGAGGAGGCCCATGTTCGTTCACTAAAGGGCAGGATTGGAGGATGTTAAATTGTGCCCCAACAAAGGGACACGGGCACTTATATAGAAGCGGGAAGAAGTATCGGCAGAACGGGGAGAATAAATGATTAATCTGTGACAGTTTTTTTTTTCCCCCACAGAGCACATTTTGTCTGACCGAGCTGGGAACGAACGGGACTAATGGGCTGACGCCTGAGGCCTGCATGTAGCAGACAAACGCCTCTCGGCCCGCGTTGTCTTGGTGGCGAAAGTAGGTGTTACCGAGGCCCATGAAATAGATAAGCGCAATAAACGTTCGAAATGATAAAGAAGCGTCTAGTTCGTATAACAAAACAAATTAAGGCCCCTTTTAGAACGTAGGATTTTCACAGAAATTGTACAGGAATTTCACAGGAATCAGTTGACTGTTTACAGGAAAAACACAGGAATAAAAAAAATTCCCACGTTCCAAAGAAAGCGTAAGCCATGGCCGACCTTCGGCAGAGGAGAGAACATTATATTGAAAATAAGTTGACGGTACGAAACACCGTGCATGCTACAGAGCCAATACATGATTTTTGCCAGCCGGTAACAATGCCGTCCACGCGGTCGATCTGCATGTTCGTCGGTGCATCCAACATCTTCACTTGTTCTCGACGCCGCTGCCGCTGCCGCTGCCCATGAACAGGCCAATGTTGTCGCGGTTCGCGATCACCGCTGCTTCAATAGGCATGAGGCAGAGCCCGCGCACAGCTAGCGCTTTACCAAGGGTCATCTCCTCAGCAACTGGCGAGCCCGCCTGCTGCACAGCAATAATCGTCGGTTTAAGGTTTTTTGTCGTGGATTTTTTTAACGCAATATATCGAATGGATAATTGCCGAATGAAAACATTTTATATATGCACCGATTGACTCACCACCTAGGAAAACAATTTCAGCGAAATTTCACCGAAATATCCGACATTTCGTATTTATCGGTGGGGTCCGAAATGAAATCGAAATGAACAGTAACACCGAAATTCTGCCTTTGACCACCTTAATGCGTTTAAATTGTCTTGTTTGCATATGCAACCATGATGTTTTCTTGATTTGAGACAATATCTTTTGAAATCATGTCAATTTTTTTAAAAAAAATTCAAATTTTGTCCGTCGAAATTTCCGAAATTCCCGATATTTTATGTTTATCGGTGACCTCTGAAATTTTTTTGTTCCCGAAATATTTTTCCTAGCTCACCACTATGCCGGTCGGTGCCAGGACGTTTGTGTTGTACATTTCGGCGAGCACCTGTACGCACAAACATTAGTTAATTACAAGGGGAAAAAAACGCCGGCTCATACCGTTTCCGTGTGTTCGTGCTCAACCAACGGTCGTACGTATCCTTTTTTTTTCCGAGAAAGGCTGAGATTTTATTAGATCAAGGTAGGGTTACAATCAGCTGCCACAAGATTGGCAGCGAAGTCCGGCGCCCGTCTAAGCCAAACTACTGTGGACGTCGCATTACAAGAAAAATTTGCTAAAGCATGGGTAACCCTATTTTGATCTCTATAACAATGTGTAATCTCAACCTCACTGAGCTCATCAACGAGCGCTCGAACCTCCTTCAACAACAACGCCAGATGCGACCTGTTTTCAGCTCTTGACTTCAGAGCAGAGCTAACGGTGAGGCAATCCGTTTCCAGCGTAATAGGCTGATCGAGCCATTGCAGTGCCAACCTGAGGCCTTCCTTGCATGCGAGAAGCTCCGCTTCCTCTGCGTCAACACAGTCAAAGAGGACTCTCCCCGATGAGAACTTGACAGCACCGCAACTGTCTCGCGCGATGACACCTGCAGCCGCCTTCCCTGATACACTGAAAAATGCAGCATCAACATTAACTTTGATTCGTCCTGGTGCTGGCGGCACCCATACATGATCAGCTTTCATCTTTGTTGGGTGCATCAGTCTCTTCCCTTTATCAGCCGGATGTATTGACTGTTGCCAAATTTGCAACAATGATGCCCGGTAGCTCTGTAGGAAGTGCAAAGAGCCCTCGATTGCAAGCACTTCACCCTCATGCCTTAATTTATTCCTCACATGCCAGGTTCGCCACATCAACAAGAGCAGGTTTGCCTTCATTTCCTCATCACAGCGCGTAAGAAGGAGCAGCAGCCAATCTGGTCCACAATCAATTATGTAGTCCTCCGGAGGCAACTTCCATACTGATCTCATAGCTATTCTCAAGCCTTTCGCCAAGGGGCAGCAGAACAGGGCATGGAACTCAGTTTCATCCTCCACACCGCACAAGCGACACCTCGCAAGAGGCTCCAACTTACGGGAACATTTGTTCTTCGTCGTAGGTAGGCAGTGATTGGCCACACGCCAAGCAAACAACCGGACTTTTGGAGGCACATCTGTTTTCCATATTCCATTCCATAAACTCCTATTCCCATCAGGTGATGTGCTGCATGACTGCTGGTTATACACTTCTGGTTCCTCCATACCCAGTTTATATGCGCTCCGAACAGTGAACAAGCCCGTTTCTCATAATGCCAAGCAATGAAGTCCTCTTGTCCCCTCAATGGCAGCTTGATTTTCCGAATACAGTCCACATCCGGCTGGTGGAAGATGTGGTTTACTAGCTCCATGTTCCATGAGTTTGTGCGAGTATCAATCAACTCAGAAACCCATTTAAGTCTGCATCGGTTTTTCTTGCCAATCACATGTAGGTCTGGCTCATGCGGTAGCCACTGGTCGCGCCAAATGCGTATGCTGGCTCCATTCCCCACTCTCCATATGATACCCTTCTTTAACAGTTCAAGCCCGTGTTCTATGGCACGCCAAGTCGGAGAAGCGTTGCCAGAGAATGAAGTGTCAACAATATTTCCACTTGGATAATACTTAGCTTTCAAAATACGGGCACACAGACTATCTGGATTATGGACTAGTCTCCATGCCTGGCGAGCAAGTAAGGCCTGATTAAAAATTCTCAAGTCACGGAAACCAAGTCCACCTTTGGTCTTGCACTTCAACATTTTCTCCCATGCACACCAATATGTCTTGCGCTTTCCTTTTTCTGCCCCCCACCAGAATCTCTTAATCTGCTTTGTAAGATCATCACACAACCCAGCCGAGAGCTTGAATACTCCCATAATGTAAGTTGGCAAGGCTTGAGCTACAGATTTAATTAATGTCTCTTTTGCTGCTTCTGACATGAATTTCTCAGTATAATCTGACATTCTCTTACCAAACCGTTCTTCAAGTGGCTGGAATGCTTCCCGCTTCATGCGACCATCTGGTGTCGGTAGGCCCAGGTAACGAGCCTCGAAAGCCTCCTTCTGAACTTGCAATATACCGCGCACCTCATTCCTCCTCACATCAGGCACATTTGAGGAGAAAAGAATAGAGCACTTTTCTGCACTAAGAAGCTGCCCTGTCCCAGTCTGAAAATCCACAAGAATGTTACGCACACCATGCGCCTCAGCCTCTGTTGCTTTAAAAAATAGGAGACTATCATCCGCAAACAATAAATGAGATACCGATGGCGCACGCCGACACACCTTAAGCCCACTGATTGCTCCATCAGTTTCAGCCCTTATTAACAACTTCGATAAACTGTCGGCCACAAGCAGAAACAGATACGGCGACAAGGGATCACCTTGGCGTAGGCCGCGCGATGGGACGAAAGGTTGCAGAAGTTCGCCGTTTATCTTGATACGGTAGCGTACAGTAGTCACGCAGGCCATGATCCACTGTACCCATGTGTGATGAAAGCCCAATTTCTCCAGCACTTTCTGCAAAAAATTCCAGTCGACCCGATCGTACGCCTTGGCGAGGTCCAATTTGTACGCACAGTATCCATCTCCAGTACTCCCCTGACAGCTCTGCATTTTGTGTAAGCACTCAAAGGCAATCAATGCATTATCTGTGATTAAACGGCCTGGTACGAATGCACTTTGGTTTTCTGAAATTAGCAGGTCGAGTTGGGGTCTCAACCTGTTAACTAGACACTTTGAGATCACCTTGTACAGGATGTTACAGAGGCTAATAGGCCGGAAATCCCTCAATTTGACAGCCTGTGGTTTCTTCGGGATAAGTACGATCGCAGTATCATTAACTCCTTCCGGCATGTGACCTGTGCGAAAAAATTCCTGAACTCCTTTGATCACATCATCCTTCAGTAACTTCCAATTCCTTTGAAAAACCTCCCTGGCAGTCCATCTGGCCCGGGTGCTTTTAGAGGTCCGATTTGAAACAGAGCATTGCTTATCTCAACTTCACTGAATGGCGCACACAATGCTTCATTAATATTCTGTGTAATCACCTCATTAATATTCTGTGTAATCACCTCAGGAACGGTCGTACGTATCTGATTCAAAAAAAAAAAAAAAGGTCGTACGTACCTCCAATTTCGCCTCCATCCCCTTGATGTACTCTGCTGCCTCTTCAAGGATTGCCGCGGTTCCCGGCTGCTATTAGACGAGGTTATGTCAGGACATGGCAGTAAGCAAACGGTTTAGAGTAGCTCGGAACGAAAGGATTATCGTCCTCACCTTGCAGTTTGGGGCGACCAGCTGGCGCATCATCAACACCCTGGCCGTCACCTTGCGCCTGTTTGCCTGAACATATATCAATTAGTTATTTTTGCCCTGCATGTTGCGCAGAATGAAAACGCAAGGTTAATGCAAATAATCGCGCCGGCCGGCCGGGATAGTACTTACATTCTTGCTGGCGCGTCGCCTCGTCTCTTTGTTTTCCTTGTCGCTACATCCTTCTTTTGCAATTTCTTTGCTCATCTGCTCCCTAACATCATCAGCAACCGGCTCCTGTACATTATTATCTACGTCACTCGCCAGCTCGTTTGGTCGCAAAGAACAGAACGCGCGCAAGGAAAGGAAAACATTGCGTTAATTACCTCCACGCGGGCTTTACCGCGGCGACGCTTCAGGGATGGGGCGCGGCCAGCATGGCTTGAGCCCTCCACCGGCATCAGCTGGCCGGCGAAGCTCCATGGCGTCGCAGATGACGCCGCACCAGGGTCCATGAACGGCAACTTTGTGGCGTTCGTGGAGACTGCTTCCGTGAAATAGGCGGCGGGCCTAACCGGCGGCGCTCCGACCAGTGATCTGCGATGGAGTCAAGCAGCGGATTAGTGCACATGCATGATGCAGGGGTGGTGGCTTTTGTGAAAGTGCTTTACCCTATGTACTCCTGCCATGTTCTGCCGCCTCTTGGAACGCTGCCGCCGTCCGCGACACGAACCATGCTCGCGGCGGCGCCGGTACAGGGGAGGACGCCCTGGACAACAGCTTCATCATCCTGAAGCCACCCAAACTCGTCCCCGTGCAGCGGAGCGCGTGGCCCGAAAATCTCTGCTAGCTCTTTCATTTCTACAGCGACTTTCTTCTACACACGGTCAGGTTACTTGACCGTCCTACGAGCGTCGGTTTGTGCCGCTGGAGACTTGACAATGGAAGCTAGCACAGTCAATTTATAACAGGGGGAATGGACAGACCTTCGCCTCGACGAGGTCCTGCATGCAGCCCCCGCGCACGCCCGCAGCTCGTGGAAAAACAAATTGAATGAGACACGTCAACCGATCACTCTGGGGGTGCTTGGTTCGACTGCTTTGATCACCGCGCAACGCCTTGCAAGCTGATTCGCGGATGGCGCGGCGCCTTGCAAGCTGATTTGCGGATCTTGTTTTCCCAGATACGGGAATCCATCACGAGATACTGCATTTATTTCGTGTCATGTATATTTCGCAGTACAGGGGTGCCAACTTCTACAGAAGGAGCGGGCCGCGTAGCACGTCAGGTCGTGTGATGACCAGTGCCCCCTTTCTAGAACAGCGCCCCGATACAGTGTCCGCCAATGGTGAAAAAACACAAGTGTCCTTTGAGATGCATGCATCACCGGATACATGGTGTGTAGTATTTGATTTTTCTATGGTTGTATAAAAGATTGAGAGGCCAGTTTGCTTCAAAAAAAAAAAAAAAAGATTGAGAGGCCAGAGAAGGAAAACGTACGTAGTTAACATATCATTCTGTTATCTGGAGAAGCCGGTTAAGAAAGTGGTTTACCATCTAGACTAGCAACTTTGGTTTGTAATCGATAACATATCATTCTGTATTTTGAGGACCATATTATATTTCCAACTGTGCCAGGCATGTACTACATGCTACGTGATGGCCAGCAGTAGGCTGATCGATGAGTTGTGGATCTGTGACTAAGCAAGATTACGATCTATGTGTATCCTAGAACGTTATTTAGTGCCAACCAGAACCTTGACATTAATATGCGCAGTTTACAAAGTGCACTCGACAAAGACTTTCTTTGCCTAGTGTCAAGAAATAACACTAGGCAAAGCAAAATTTGAACCCTTTTTTGAACCCCTAAACAATTCAAATTAAAAAGTGTTAAACTACAAAGTTGTATAACTTTTCAAGATCGACAAATCTTATTTGGAGCATTTCTTGATTCAACAAACTGATAGTAAAAGTTATTCACAAAATCAACCTCTCTCTTCTAAGTTTCATGAAACTAAAAGGGAGATATATAAAATTTGTGAACAATGTTACTATCACTATGTTGGATGTACAAATGACCAAAAAAAGGTTGTAGACCCTCAGAAGTTATAAAACTTTGTAGTTCAACACTTTTTAATTTGAATTAATTTTGCTAACAAAATATAGGTTTGAATGGAAGCTAAATTTGAAATTTGAATTTTTCAAATGTCCTCGGATGGAGAAACAGCCAAAATGATAGTTGTAGATCATAATAACTAATGAAACATTGTAGTTGACAACGTTTTGATTTGAAATCATCTTGTTAACGAAAACTAAGTTTGAAAGAGTTCAAATTTGAAATTCAAATTTTGTAAACGACCTCAGATGGACAAACGAACAAGATTAAAGATATAGATCTTGAAAAGTTATGAAACTTTGTAGTTGATAACTTTTTCATTTGAATTCGTTTAGGGTCTCAAACAAGCAATTGACACTCAGTTTAGTCTAATACTCTCTCCGTCCCAAAATATAAATGATTCAAGCATTTGAAGACAAAAATAGTCTTCATGATAAAAGACTACTAGTATTATACCCTTCATTTTACCTTCATTCACCTACCCGACAAATCTCAAGGTTTGTCTTATATGTAGGATCCCTTATATTTTGGGACTAAATTCAAACCCTTCAATCCCTTATATTTTGGGGGGTATGAAGGGAATCAAAATAGGTTATGGGCACATGTGATGCTGTGGTGTAGTGGTAGAGGGAGTCTCACGCGAAGGAGCGGTCACGGGTTTGAATCTCGTTGGCCGTGTAGCGCAGGAATATTTTGCGAAAAATGTCGCGACTTGTGGTTGGCCGGTGAATTTTTCCCCTCATAAAAAATTTCTGCTATTTTTTGGGTGATTTTTTTATTCAAAATTATGTCGTAGGCTCTGTTTGCTGAGTGCATTTGGGGCTTTACCAGTGTCCTTGGCACTCGGCAAACAAGGGATCTCCTATAGTGTACCTCTGGACGAGAGTGCAGCAGGTTTCCAGGAAAAAAACAACATTAACTTGGGAACAAGGGCAGTGGCGAGTCCAGGCCCAAACATAGGGGTGGGCCGGAAGCTAACTGGGCTTATGTGGGTGGGCTGAAAAAGGGGAAAATAAAGAGAAAAAAAAATCTACTGCTACTGTGCTAAACTAGCATGTTGGGCTGGATTTACGGGTGGGCCGCTGGAGTCGCAACTGAACAAGGATTAATACTCCATCGCACAGCACCATTTACTTGGTTCTCAAAAAAAAAAAAAAAAAAAAGCACCATTTACTTGCCTCCTTTGATATCAAAAATAAAAATAAAAATTACTTGCCTCCTTTGACTGTGTCAATCTAAAGTTCAGACTGACATGCTCCTAGCCTCAGCGACGCAGCCGAGATGCAGAATGCAGCAACCCACAGGAAGTTCTTCAGCGACGGCGACGCCACCGGCCTGGAGTTGTCTTGGCCGGAGGCGGAGGCGATCGTATCCAAGCTAAGCGAAGATGAGATCAGGTCTCTGTGCAGCCACTACCGCGTTCCCAACAACGCGTACAGGCCTGTGTGCGCCGGGCCCCTGAGAAGAGCCAGCTCGACGACGGGCAGCGGCGCTGGAGGCCGGCATGCGGTTCCCGCTGCACGGCTTCTACGTGAAGGTCCTGAACCACTACCGGCTGACCCCCAATTCGTGGGCGTACCTGGCCGCGTTCGTGCTCCTGTGCGAGGACGCCGGCGTCGAGCCGCTTGTCTCCGTATTCAGGCACTTCTTCACCATCGCCAGCAGCGTGCACAAGAGCAAGGGCGGCGCGCCGTCGCCGTCGGGGTGGCATCAGTTCCAGCCGTTCCCGGAAGGCAGGTCCAACGACCCCCGCCGCTGGCGCTGCCGCCGCCTCTTCACCGGCGGCAATCTGCCGAGCCGCTGGAGCGGGTGGAAGTCGTACTTCTTCTTCCTCGAAGCCGCCGCCTCGCCGGTGGCCAAGTCGTGGAAGTGCCCCGTGAAGTGGGGCAAGCCAAGGAGGGCCGACGTCCGGCCGCCACGGGACGCGGCCATTAGAAAGCTGCGGGAGCGAGCCGGGGAGACGGGCGTCGACCTCACGGCGTTCCTCTCCCAGCGCCGCGCCTTTCCTGTCGGCACGCACGACAGCGATCTGATTCTTGTCGCCGCCGCCGCTGGGACTGGGAGCAGTGCCAGTGCCAGTGCATCAACGGGGAACAAGCGCAAGTCGCCGCAGCACGCCGCCGGCATTCCCGATACTTCGCCGAGGCAGCCGTACAGAGCCGACGCTGCCGGGGTTCTCGCCAACAGCGCCGGGGTCCGTTTCGGGCTCCTACAACCAGCGCTCGGCGTTGCAGCTCCGGAACACCATCACCGCCGGCGAGAGAGACATGACCCAGCTCCAGGACGCGCTGCGGGCAGCCAACGGCGAGATGGCCAAGCTCAAAGCCGAGCTGCAGGAGGCCAAAGACATGGCCACCTGTCTCAACAAGGAACGCGCTCTCCTCTTGGACCACCTCAGCGCCACCGTAGCCAAGATCAAGCAGCTGGAGGAGGACCACGCGGCCGGCGTGGCGAGGGTCAGGGACGCCGCAAGCGAAGGAGGTGCGGGACGCCGAGGTCAGGGCCAAGAAGAAAGTGGTGCTTGCTCTCTTCCCTAACCTCGACCCCACGCTGCTGGAACTCTGCAAGCTGGACTGAAGGCCATGAACATGGTGAGTGCTCTTCCTCCGATCGGGCCTGACCATGGGATTTCTGCTGTCTCTGCTTACTGAATTTTTTGTAATTGTATTTCTGTCGTGTGTGGTTCCTTTTTTTGGTTGTATGAGACATTAATTACGGATGGATCATGGGTGATCCATATTTCGGTAATGAGAAATTACAATGTAGATAGGCTGTTAGGCACTACAAGCAGAATCCATATTAGCTTTTTCTTGAGGATTGGATTGGTAAATGTTCAGCAGCTTCTCTGATCAGAATAACAATTAGCTGCCATCTCCTGGCTGCCTTGGTACAATATGGCTCACATTGGATTGATATTAGAACATATTTGGGTTGGTTTCACAGACACACAACCTTGGATCTGAAGAATTCAGAATGTTGTAGGAAGGCAAATAATATACAATACACTTGTTATTTGCCTATATGTGGTGTGTATCAATCTGTAGCTGCCAAAGTTTACTACTGAATGTTGTGTCCATTGAGCATGATCTGTTTGATTTTTGGACTAATGTTTGGTTTGGTCATGCATGAATCAAGAACCCATATTAGCTTTCTGACATGGGTCATGTTATGGTAAACATTATGGATCATGGGCGATTCATGTTTCCGTAATACCAGGTAGATAAGCAAGTAGGCACTACAAGAAGCCATATTTGCTTTCTGTTGAGGATTGGCTAGTTAAATGTTCAGCAGCCTCTGTGTGGTATGGCTTGGTAGACGAACTTCATATTGTGTACCACAGTCTATCAGAAAATGGGTGCAAAAGTAGTACAAACTGTGACCTTGTTGCTTACCAACTGAAATGCTAACCTTTTATTATGATCTTAAAGTGCATGATTGTTAAGCAAAATTGTTGAGAATGACAATACCAATTAATAGCTGTCAATTCCAGGATGCATCGGTAAAATATATGGCTCACATTTGTTTGCCACCAGCAAGCTATAGCTCATGCATAAGTCTGTCGCTGCATATTCTGTGTTGTGAATTTTTCACAGACACAAACCTTGGATCTGAAGAATTCAGAAATTTGTAGGCAAATAATATGCAGTTTTTTTTAGAGAAAAGGTGCCCCTGCTTTATTCAAAGCAAATAGAGTTTTACAGTTCAAAGTTCTGTGGCCTCCGAGATATTCAGAGGACTTAGCACCGGATTAAATCCTACATTGTTCTGGCTCAAAGCCATATCTCCCACTCTAAGCAGAACAAAAATTTGTAGGAAAATAATATGCAGTTCACTAGTTATATGCCTATATTTGGCGTGTAACAATCTTTATCTGCAAATGTTTATTACTGAATGTTATGGTCATCTAGCATTATCAGTTTGTTTGTTGGACTAATGTCTGATTTTGTCATTTATGAATCAGGTCTCCTCACGTGGCACGGTCCTCTATTTTGTTGATCTCTTCTTCCTGCTACAGAAAGAAAGGTAAATGCTTGGGATAAGTTAATACAATAGATTATATCAAGCATCAGTTGTGGAATTCTGGGAGTGGAGGAAATGCACTCTGCTGAAGTAGCTTGAACAGCCAACCAACTGTGTCAAGATGCCTCCATTTTTCTTTAGCCAACCAACTGTCTGATGACCAAACATCAAACAGTTCTGCGAAAGATTGAATAGCGGTCGTAATATGATTACTTTTGCCATTGATGTGCCCAACGAAACAATCTATAATTAAATTTTCACTCTCAATTGTCTGTAGGGATTTTACTTCCTTCCAAACTTCCTAAATTACACAATCCATACTCATCGAAATGATATTGATGACTCCTTTCTCATCAGTTTTGCAAAACAAATTTTATTATTATGTAAAAAATAAATCGTTATCGTTAAAAAAGTGTAGGTAGCCTTGATGAACAGTGAACTCAAATTTGCTGTGACGTATTGCGAGTGTTATGCAAGAAATTTACAACACTTTGCATAGTGTCATGTTTTAATCTTGTGACACACAATAATAGAACATTTCGATTGCAACATTACTATTACAAAAAAGAAAAAAAATGAAACATTCGTTTTCGTTGTCCATTATGTACCAAGCATTTGATTAAGCCGTCTGCCAATTTAAGTAGCCTCGCCATGATTCTTTGGGTAAGCACGCTGGCATTTTTAGTGATAGTGCAGAAAAGAACCTTCACTCAGGCTTGATAATTGAAAAGGCTGCAGAAAAGAACATTGCTTCTTTCTGATAATTTTCTGTTGTTTATATGACCCATCTTATTATAGGCAAGCCCTGGAATGATGAAAATTCTTTTAGAATATATATTTTTCCTGAATATTGTAGGCCTTGTGGCAAAGAAGAGTGGCAGTATGAATTGGAAACTTTACATTCTCCTGGCAGTATGAATAGTCTCCACATATGGTTACTCTAGTGGAATCTAAATATTTTCCTTGTATGAATCCTATAGTTCACATACGTGGCATTTCAAATTTGTGGCATTCATGATTTCTTAACTATAATATGGTACATCATACGTACGGACTAAAACAGTTGGTCTACTACCAATCGTACATTTTTTTTCCGTGGGGACTATACTCGTCACGTTGATCAGCAATATTAAACTCAAGGCCCTCTACAATAACGACTTTCACATATTCCCACCTCTCACCTATATTTTCACTTCATCCAGTCCATATCAATGTGACATATAGGCTTCATGATCGCGACAGGTAATAAAGCAACAACCCAAAGTGTGGTGGATAAAAATTAACATATAGCTAGATAATAAAACGCTTATATAATTTAAAAAATTCTATTAAACAACAATTTTTACAGAAGTAATTTAGTCACATGACTGATTTAATACCTGTAAGTTTGCAGAAATCAGAGGACTTTCATTTGGGCCTACAACCTTCCATAATGTAACTATATAAAAAAATAGTAGGGGCAGCCCCGCTAATAATCTAACTCAATAAAACCAGTGGGTTTTCTTAGCAAACAGGCCGAACGAAGCTATGATTCAGCAAGAACGAAGCTATCATTCAGTAAGCAGCCTTCTGTATTAGCACTCGGGTGCCAATTAATTTCTCTTGTAGCACCTAGTGCCAAACATTCGTAGATATCTTATCAAAAATAGTTCGGGCGCCATAAACTCTGGTGCTCTTCCATGTTAAATCCATCACAAAAATATGTATGGAAAATCCCAACAAAATATGAATGAATACTGCATATACTAGACTATAATAATGGTTAAATTATTTAAGAATGCAAATAAAATTTGTGCAAAGTAAAACAAAAAAGGGGCATTTGTGTTTTTACCCTCACTTTGAACTCTAATTCTGATTTTACCCTCACTTTTTTGACTTTGTGATTTTACCCCTGGTTTTTCAACATGAAGCCAGATCTTACCCTCAGTAGGGGTAAAATCAGAATAATTCTATTGCGATTTTACCTCCAGTAGGGGTCAACTCTTTTTTGAGGGTAAAAACATAATTGTCCCAACAAACAAGGGAGAAAATAAGCTTGATTAGGCCCGTCTCAATGCATTCTTTCATAAGTATTGAATTTTATGCCACATATGCATTTTTTGCTAACTTAGCTAGGTAATTATGAGAAGAGATGATGCAAACTTTCATCTCTTGTGAGAGCCCTTTCATCCCCATGAAACGAAGTTGACTTTCTTTTCTAAAATTTGTCTTTTTTTTTGAAGCATTTCTAAAATTTGTCTTGAAACGGTGAAATGAAAGTGAGCTTGAGCAAGGCCGACAACGCTATAGCATAGACTCCAGTCCAAATCGGAGGCGGCTTAGCCAGATCATGTGCTGTATTCATCAGAGGAAACGTGGCCAAATGCAATAGAGATCTAACGGCTGGAGCCCATGGGCTGGATCCATGAGAGGAAATGAATTTCTTTTATTTTTTAAATTTCTTTTACCCCAGTATAAACGAGAGCAGATGAAATATTTTCCTAGGAAAGCGGAAATTATATTGACTAATGAATCTCTGTGAAATCCATGTATCTTATACGGGTGCAACCCATCAAATGCCATTCGATTCCTGTTTCTTTTTGCTAAAACGTATAGTCACATATCATCTCAATTTCGTCACCAATTGATGATTGTATTTGATTCAGACAAAAACATGCATGACAACAGATGAAATACATGTTGCAAGCACAGCAGAACCGCACCGCACATCTCGATGTGTACAAAGCTGCTGATCCAGGCAGATTCAGATGCTCCTATCTATCTAAAAATCTGCGAAGAACATTGGAAGCATAACGAAGGCAGGAGTAGGCATGATCAGCCGGTGCAAGCACTCCATGCCGTCGCGCACATCCGCGGGCCTGTACCCCGTCATCTCCTCGAGCTCCCTGCCCCATCGTCGCGCCTGCTCGCCAGGTAGATCGCCGCAGCGGCCACGGCCGACGCCAGGAGCTAGCTTCGGGCAGCCGTAGTCGAACAGCGAACAACGTGGCGCGTCTCGTTGAGAACAACGTGGCGCGTCATCCGCCGGGAGAGCGCGCGCTGAGAGGAGACGGCGCGGTGGACGATGGCAGCGTCGTTGAGGTGGTAGAGCACGGAGAAGTCGCGCATCCACTGCACGAGGGAGGCGCGCGTCGTGGGGGTCATCTTGGACACTGCACTCGCGGCCTGCAACTCGGCCGCGCGCGCGCTCCTCGCCGGAGCACCTCGCGACGCGGAAGGAGCATCTCGCTGCAGGAGTAAGCGCCCGCGGCGGCCCAAGGGGCAGGCGCGCGGCCGTCAAGCTCGCACGTCTATCGGGCGCAGCACGCCGTCGACCCAAGACAACCTGTAGTGGACCTCAACTTTATACAGCTATTATTATTGTGGCTTCATAAAATAGTGTTTTTGTAATTTACAAAAAGGTCAGGCGATTTTTTATTTTGCCTTGAGGAAATAACAGCTAGCATGCTGTTCACCGATGAACCATGGCGCAGGGGCAAAATTGACAATAAAAGAAAAAAGAGAGGAGAAATGTCTTCAATAATGGTGTATGTTGGCTCCTCATGCTTAGGCGTTGTGTTCTTTAGATCCTCAACTTTATGCATGGTGGTGATTGAATTCACCCTGTTAGGGATGTCAGTTTTAACCATAGGTGCCGACTCCTGATGGGCGTGGGCACAAATGTAATTTTGTGCCCATGGGTGACACCCACACATGACCCACTTAGACTTCGGTTGGGGCTAACTGTCATTTTTCATCCATGAGTGACCCGATTATAGCCCATCAAATTAACAACACCCTCCCCCCCTCTTTATTTCAGAGCTCGCCACCACAAAATCAACCCAGCCCACCTCCGAGGCGAAACCCTAACCAGCCCTAGTTCACGTCTTTACCGTGCCTTCCTACTTCCAAACGTGACACCACCACCCCGTCCCCCACTCCCACGAAGCTAACGTGGCACCACCACCCCGCACCGCACTCTGATGAAGACGTTTAATTGTTGTGACAGATATATTGTGACTTTATAATATCTAATATGTCGAATTTTAAAGCTGTGAGATGATAAACATGAGTATATTTGCGGATTCTGATTTTATAAATGTGTTTATGTATTTTTTTTCATCTGTGGGTGTGGATGCGTGTCATTTCACCCGAGGTCTTTTTTTGTCTCGGATGAATTTGTGCTCCACCGGACCCATTGTCATCCTCGTCCGTAATTTGTGCAGAAAAGGACTGTGGTGTTGAATGCTAGGAAGCGTGAGCACGTATTAGTCTGCTTTCAATGGGAGTTTCATGCTCATCAAATTAGGTGCCATGTCACTATTTTTGTTGATGTGGTAAGAAGTTAAGGAAGAGAGAGATGAAAGATACTCCCTCTGTTCATTAATAGATGTCGTTTTGGATTTGGGCACGGGAATTAAGAAAGTGAAAAAGGTGGGTGCACTGAAAACGAGGAGGAGAGAGATAGAGATAGAGGTGTAGTGAGAAGAGAAAATATTGTATTGAGAAGAGGGAAATGTGCATTGAGAAGCGAGAATGACATGTAATTTGAGAAAAGTGGGTAAGGCTAGAATGACATGTATTGTTGAACGGAGGGAATATTTCATCTATTAGATGAAACCATGCTTGCACTGTTTACAAAACACTTGTGTCTTAGATGTATGTCTTGAAAACAACAAAAATGAAATGATGCATTGTAGAACACATTTCAATAGACTATTTCATCTTATGTAGCACCTAGGAAACAACAAAATGAAATAGTCCATTGGGACTAGCCTTATTGGCACAGTTACTACGCCAGGAGGGGAGGGGCGCCGGCCACCAGCTGATTCGGACCCTGACTGGGTTCGTTTCCTCGCCTCTAAACTTTAGGCATGTCACATCAAAGAAAATCTTATCATTTAAGAGCATTAAATAAAATCTAATGATAAAACCTTTTTGACAGATGGATGCTAATTTACGAGACGAATTTAATGGTCCTAATTAATATATGTTTTGATACGGTGATGCTATAGTAACCATCGTCTAATTAGTAATGGCATAATTATCCTCATTAGATTCGTCTCACGAATTAGATCAGGGGTTCTGCAATTAGTTTTCTAATTTGACTTTATTTAATACTATTAAATGACAATATTCTCTTTGATGTAACAGCTTTAAAGTTTAGGGATTAAAAAACGAACAGACCTACGCGTTGGTAGTGTAGCTTCAGAAGAGCTGAAGGTGGGAGCAAGGCAATAATGAGAGGGGCTGCAACTGGCATGAAGTTTTTTTTTTTTTTTTTTTTTTTTACCTCTCAAACCGAGTATAAATATAGTATCTTTTTATGCATACAAAGATCACACAAAAACGCACATTACACGACCAAACCTATACCTATACGCAGATACAAGACAGCGTCCATCGAGAGATCATCGGACTCAACTGAATGCGATGTGCGACGAGGAGCGTCGCTTCCCTTGGTGTCTTCACGCGTGAGAGGTACCAAAAGAGAAGTTTCTAACAGGCTACAGAGGACAGCCAGTTTTCCTGGAGCCCCCAGCTCTGTCACCGCAAGACGCTCTTCCGACCGCCGAGAGCCGTTGTCAGCGGCCACGCCGCCGACCACCACATCTCCGCCGTTGCTCGTCGCGTCGCCAACCGCAGAAGCATGAACACAACCTGCACTGCTGCAACCCCGGACGATCTCCCCTGATGATGGCCCCCCCAAGAACCCCTTCTCCACAAGCCCACCAATGGCGCCAGAGAGGAAGACGTCATCGGCACGGCGAAGGCTCGGAAGAGCTTATTCCCACGGACGCGCCGGCTCCGCCGCATCACCGGCGTCGCAGGGCATACCACCCAGCGCTGACATAAAGTCAACACTGGTAAAACCAATCAACGCCCACACCAACCTGCCCTCCGACAAGGAAGAGCATGCTCAGGACGATGGACGCCGACACAAAAAAAAAATCCTCGCCACCGTCGGCCGTCGACGAGCACAATGATGTAAGGATTGACTACCTCAACCCTAGCCTACCTAGAAGAAAGGAAAAAACCAGGGTATATACACCGCACGGCCGATCCGCCTCTCCCGCCCATCTCCAACGCCTCCCTGGCCGCCGGAGACAAGAGGGAGGCAGCGAAATCGCCGGCGGAATCATAGATCGCCCTCGGTCGCCTCCTCTCTATTGTAGATAGGGAAAGGGGAACTAAGGGACCAGAAGCGTCGAGGAAAACCGACGAGTATAACTGGCATGGAGTTGGAGTCAAAGGGGTGCGTGCATGTCGCTGGGCAGGGCGTGTTGTGCAGACCCGGCACAGTGCAGCAGGTTTCCAGGAGAAAAGCAAGATTAACTATGGAACACGGATTAATGTCGCACAGCTCACCATTTACTTGTTTCGTTTGACTGTGTCTATCTAATCCCTTAAAGAACCAGTTTGGAGAAAAATCAGTTCTACCCTGCTGTCCTATCTACCCTGTCATCTGAACCGTCCTACCATATTGTGGGCCCAAAATCCAACGCACCGAATCGTTCCGGGAATCCCCCAGCGTCACGCCCCCCTCCTCTCCCCTCCACGTTACGTTGAAAACTCCTATTTGTTGCGTTACAGTGACGCCCCAACGAAATATTTTTGTCACCCGCGAGGACACCCCGTATCCCATGGTTTTGGAAAGATTTTTGTAGCCATCGTGGCCTTCCATCTGGTGACGTCGTGAGGTAGAGGACCATCGCAGTTACTTTCCATCAATTACTTTCCCTCAATTACTTTCCCTCAATATTTTCCCTCAACCGTACAGAACATGGGATACTTTCCCTCAATACTTTCCCTCAATTACTTTCCCTCAATACTTTCCCTCAATACTTTCCCGGCACCGTACAGAACATGGGATACTTTCCCTCAATACTTTCCCTCAATTACTTTCCCTCAATACTTTCCCTCAATTACTTTCCCTGAAGGCGCGCCTACATAAAGGCCTAACCTGCGACGACGCAATGCCTTGTTCGAGTGAGCTTCTACTGTCTCCCGTGCTGATGCAGCCAGCCATGGCGGACGACACCATCGCCGGCGCAGCCGACTACCGCGGCCAGCCCGCGTCACGTGCCGCCACCGGCGGCTGGAAATCGTCGGTATTCGTCATGGGTACGTTTCGATCTCTCGTCATTAGCACACGTGTGCGGCATGCATCGTGTTAATTGGCCGCGGCGAGGATTTGTTTGTGATCTTTTCTTGCGTGCAGCGATGGAGATCGCGGAGAGGTTCGCGTACAAGGGCGTGGCGGCGAACCTGATCACCTACCTGACGGGACCTCTGGGGCAGCCGATGGCGCGCGCGGCCGCGTCCATCGACGCGTGGAAGGGCGTGTCCCAGATGCTGCCGCTGCCGATCGCGTGCGTGGCCGACGCCTGGCTCGGGCGGTTCAGGGCAATCATCCTCGCCTCCGTAATCTTCATCGTGGTCAGTCTCGTCACACGAACGTCTCCGACCATTCGTGCTTGTCCATGGGTCGTGACCTCCTCGTGTTGCAGAGCATGGGCGCGCTGTCGCTGTCGTCGGCGTTCCCGGTCGCCGGCTCCGGCCACGTGGCCATCTTCTACGTCGCGCTGTACCTGGTGGCGCTGGGCGAGGGCGCGCACAAGCCGTGCGCGCAGGCGTTCGCGGCGGACCAGTTCGACGAGAAGGACCCCAAGGAGAGCGTGGCGCGGAGCTCCTTCTTCAACTGGTGGTACTTCGGCATGTGCGCCGGCACCGCCGTCACCACCATGGTCTCCAGCTACGTCCAGGACAACGTCGGCTGGGGCCTCGGCTTCGGCATCCCCTGCATCGTCATCGCCGTGTCGCTGGTCGTGTTCCTGCTCGGGAGCCGGTCGTACAGGTACTACACCACCAGGGAGGCCAGCCCCTTCTCCCGCGCCGGGATCGCGTTCTTGGCGTTGATCAAGAGCTGGAGATCAAGTTGCCGTACCAAGTATGTACTGATACTCTGTTTTGGTTGAATTGAATCTTGCTGCTCTGCAACTTGTGTGACATGACCGTTCGTGCAGTCCTGTGAGCAGCAAAGGTGATGGAAACACCGCCGCCGTCGAGGAGGTCAAGACCGTGCTCCGCTTGCTCCCTATCTGGGCGTCGTGCATAATCTACGCGATCATCTTCTCACAGACGTCGACATTCTTCACGAAGCAAGCGGCGACGCTGGACCGGCGGATCGGCGCGAGGTTCAAGGTGCCGGCGGCGGCGCTGCAGACGTTCATCAGCGTCAGCATCGTGATATTCATTCCGGTTTACGACCGGCTGTTCGTTCCCCTCGCGCGGCGCTACACGGGCAGGCCGACGGGCATCACCAAGCTGCAGAGGATCGGCGCCGGCCTGGCCATGTCCCTCGTCGCCGTGGCGCTGTCCTCGCTCGTGGAGATGAAACGGCTTCGCGTCGCGAGGGACGCTGGCCTTGTGAACAACCCGAAGGCGACGCTCCCGATGAGCCTCTGGTGGATGGTGCCGCAGTACGTGCTCATCGGCGTCGCCGACGTGTTCGCCATGATCGGGCTGCAGGAGTTCTTCTACGACCAGGTCCCCGACGCGGCGCGCAGCCTCGGGCTGGCCCTGTTCCTCAGCATCTTCGGGGTCGGGCACCTCCTCAGCAGCCTGCTCATATCCGTCATCGACAAGGCGACGGCGAAGGGCGGGACGAGCTGGTTCTCAAACAACCTCAACCGCGCGCATCTAGACTACTTCTACTGGCTCACCGGGCTCTGTGCCGTGGAGCTGGTGGCCTTCGTGTTCTTCTCGCACATCCTTTTTTGTATTCAGTTAATTTTGACGAAAGGTATTTTGAGATTTGGAAGATGCATAGACTGGAAGTTTAATGATCATGCTTTGGTATTCCTGCATTAGCTGTACCCATTGGGTATTCCTACATCCTTTTTCAGGCATTCTGGATGCATGTTGTTCAACCTGATTGGCTTTTCATATCTTTATTTCAGTACAGATTTGCGAACTTAAAAAATTATGGGTATAATAAGACTGGAAATGGGCATCTAAAACTTCAGTCGATCAACCAGTGAGAAGACTTCTCTTTTGCACTTTTTTTCAGTATGATATGTGGCCAGATTCACTATATGTGATCTTGCCTGTGTTACCATGTTCTGCAACTGTGGCACACCAGTTACTAAGAAATATGGTCAGATAGGAACATTGCAGGTACACTTACAGGCTTGGCATAGGCTAATGAACGGAACACGCGTCCGGAGCAAGTCATACAGCTTCAAGCATCATGTCCCAGGCAAGAATCATTGTAACAACTAAGGACAAGCACTAAGCATAATTAACCAAATCTATGACCTGTGACCTGTACGAACTTATGTGTGCAGCATCACCGTTGCTCCAGCTCAAGACAAGCAACAACTTCTGAATGCCTTGAGTTGGTGACGAATATGAACTAATTAAGAAGACCACACTGGTTTCCCAAATGCTATGGCACGACCATGGTAATTCATTTGAGAAAATGTAAATATGAATCAATGAGAAATTATTTAGTCAGGATCGCTTTTTGAGACAATCATGATTACTTGAAGTTAAGAACTGGGGTAATAGAAAGGAATAAAACTATAAATCACAAAAAAAACTAGGAAAAACTATAGAGAAAAAAAACTATGATTAAAATAAGAGGAAAGAAATGAAAGAATATGAGAAAAAAGAAACTTGTTTAACGAGGTTTGTTGGTGCCTTACGAAGAGAAAAGATTAAAAAAGGGTTAATTTACTGAAAGTAAAATTGGGATAAATCAACCTCAAACATTATAATAGTTTGGCTTATGGTGTTATCCATATCTAATATGTTATCGGTTACATCTAAATATCACTTTGCCTTTTTAGACATGCACATGCAAATAGTCCTGCCAAGTGATGCCATTATTTAGACACGTGCGTGACGTACGTGCATTTTTACTAGTCAATCTAAAGTTCGGACTGACATGCTGGCACCAGCTCAGCCCCTCTTTGGAACAACGCGAGGGCATTCAAGTATCGCACATAACCTCCGAGCTAATACGGCCTGTCAAGCAGGATTCCTGGAATTGATACAGCGCCATGAAAATTAAGTGGCCACCATTTCGGCCGCCATAAACTCTGGTGCTCTTCCATGTTAAATCCATCACAAAAATATGTATGGAAAATCCCGACAAAATATGAATGAATACTGCATATGCTAGACTATAATAATGGTTAAATTATTTAAGAATGCAAATAAAATTTGTGCAAAGTAAAACAAAAAAGGGAGAAAATAAGCTTGATTAGGCCCGTCTCAATGCATTCTTTCACTACGGGAAACCCAATGTTTGCCGAGTGCCAAATACACTCGGCAAAAGTCAAAATACACTCGGCAAACATCACACGGCAAACAACTCTCAGCAAAGAGCTCTTTGCCGAGAGTTTTCTGTCGGACACTCGGCAAACAATTTGCCAAGCGCCAAAAACAACACTCGGCAAACATTTTTGGAAATATAAAAAAAAAACACCCGCCGCCTCCGCGGCCCCCACCACGCCACCCCCGCCAGGCCACTACGCCACCGCCGCCCGCCGCCAGCACCGCGCCGCCCAGTCCAGCCGCCGGCGCCACACGCCGGCCGAGGGAGCTCCGCCGCCCTGAACCCGTCGCTACCGCACGCGCCCTGCCGCGCTGACGACCCTGATGCGCGTCACGGCCGCCGTGCCAGGCCGGGGTCGCCGCCGCCGCCGCATGCGCCGTGCCCTGCTGCGCGTCGCCGTGACGTGCTGCGCGTCGCGGCCGCGGCCACCGCCTCCGCCGCTCCAGCCAACGGTCATGACCGCCGCCTCCGCCGAGCCGGGCCGGGACCGGGGTCGCGGCAGCCTCGCCGTGCTGCTCCAGGCAGGGGTCGCGGTCGCCACCTCCGGCGAGCCCCGGGGGCGCCGCCTCTCCCGCACCTCGCCGGCTTGGGAGCCCCTGGTGAAGTTGAGAGAGAAAGAGATGAGGGAGAGAGATGCATGGGAGAGAGGTGGAAGAAGGGAGAGAGAGATGCGGGAGAGAGAGATGAGGGAGAGAGATCAGAGAGAGGTGGAAGAAAGGAGAGAGAGTTGCGGGAGAGAGAGATGAGGGAGTTACGGAGAGAGAGAGAGGTGGAAGACGGTGGGGTTTTTTTTTGAGAGATTATGTGAGGAGGGATTCTGGTGCATTGGATTGGACCAATCAGAAGCCACGGTTTGGAATGGGCGGATCGCTGACGTGGCAATTTGTGTTTTCTTATTTTCTTTATGTGTTTGTTTTGAGATGTTAAACAATCTCAAATACAAAAGTAGCCAACAACAAAGTTTTAGATTTTGTGGAGGTCTACAAATTTTATATTGGTAATTTTTCCATCCGAGGTCGTTTACAAAAGTTGAATTTCAAATTTGAGAAATTCAATTAGTTTTCGATAACAAGATAATTTCAAATAAAAAAATCATCAACAACAAAGTTTCATCACTTCTTGTGATCTACAGCTCTCATTTTGGCTATTACTTCATACAACGTCATTTGAAATAAAAAAAATCAAATTTCAAATTTGAGAACCTTCAAATATACTTTTTCAGTCGACAGTTGAAAAAAAATACCAAACAAATTCAAAAAATCACCAAAATTTGTGTAAATACATTTCCTATGTTCTATTAACTAACAAAAAAGAATTAGAGTGAAACAATAATGTCACCGTTGTTTTGACTCAAAATCTAAACGATCACCTCATAACTCTATGGATCTTCTTCGGAGAACCTCCGGTTTGTAAACAACACGCGTCACAACTTTTGAGAAATTTTTTCTATGATTTAGCACGGCTTCCACGTATGATTTCATGATACCAGCGCGAGTTTCGTAATTTTCAGACTTTGTTTGAATTTTATAAAATTAAAATATTATTTCGCCCCTTGTTCAACCTCATATTTCATGTAAAAGATGCGCGATTTTTCCATTCATTTCATGGTTACACCCTCACATTGTACTCAGGAACATGAATATCATTTTTTGAGTATCTACATTTCAATATTGTAATCACTTGTAGTTTAAATTTGAATTATCTTCAATAAATACTTTAAATGAAATAATTTACTTAAATATAACAAACAAATCGAGAAAAATACCAAATTTCAACATGAAGTAACATGCATACATACATTCATGGCTGAAAAAAAGAGAGGCCAAAAAAAAAAAAAAATAGTTTGCCGAGTGCCGTTGTAGGGCACTCGGCAAATGATGGAGTTTGCCGACTGGCACGGTGCTGCACTCGGCAAATGCTGGGTTTGCCGAGTGCCAAGGCTCTTTGGGTTGCCGAGTGCCACCATTTTGCCGAGAGTTTTGGTGTCGGCACTCGGCAAATCCGTTGTTTGCCAAGTGCCCGACAAAAGGCACTCGGCAAACCTCGGAACACACGGCATAGAGTCAGTTTCCCGTAGTGTTTCATAAGTATTGAATTTTATGTCACATATGCATTTTTTACTAACTTGGCTAGGTAATTATGAGAAGAGATGATGCAAACTTTCATCTCTTGTGAGAGCCCTTTCATCCCCATGAAACGAAGCTGACTCTCTTTTCTAAAATTTGTCTCTTTTTTTTAAGCATTTCTAAAATTTGTCTTGAAACGGTGAAATGAAAGTGAGCTTGAGCAAGGCCGACAACGCTATAGCATAGACTCCAGTCCAAATCGGAGGCGGCCTAGCCAGATCATGTGCTGTATTCATCAGAGGAAACGTGGCCCAATGCAATAGAGATCTAACGGCTGGAGCCCATGGGCTGGATCCATGAGAGGAAATGAATTGCTTTTATTTTTTAAATTTCTTTTACCCCAGTATAAACGAGAGCAGATGAAATATTATTTTCCTAGGAAAGCGGAAATTATATTGACTAATGAATCTCTGTGAAATCCATGTATCTTATACGGGTGCAACCCATCAAATGCCATTCGATTCCTGTTTCTTTTTGCTAAAACGTATAGTCACATATCATCTCAATTTCGTCACCAATTGATGATTGTATTTGATTCAGACAAAAACATGCATGACAACAGATGAAATACATGTTGCAAGCACAGCAGAACCGCACCGCACATCTCGATGTGTACAAAGCTGCTGATCAGGGGCGTGTCTAATTCGCGCGCGCGAGCAGCCGTCCGCGCGCATCCGTTCCGACAGGAAACAGACAAGCTGTCGACGCGCAACTTCCTTCACCCTGCTTTCCTTGCTCGGTGCTCCTGCGCGCGTCGCGCTCGGGTGGGGCCGCGTGGGGGCCAGCACATGGAGGCAGTGGGATTAGCCGCACCAGTGATGCATGCGGAGCCGCGTGGGGGCCAGCACAAGGTGGAGCCCACGTCCGATTGTTTCCTCACCTGCGCGCATGGGTGTACGCACGTTCAAACAAGTTTCCTTATATGTTTGCATTTGTACAAAAGTTGTACAGTATCTCATACTTTCATACAAAAGTTATTTCGAAAGTTTGTATCTCATAAGTTCGTACAGAAATTGTATCAAAAGTTTGTATCTCATAAGTTCGTACAGAAGTTTTTTCTAAAGTTTGTATCTTATAAGTTTGTACAAAAGTTGTTTTGAAAGTTTGTATCTTATAAGTTTGTACAAAAGTTTTTTCGAAAGTTTGTATCTCGTAAATTTGTTCATAAGTTCGTACAAAAGTTGTTTCAAAAGTTATATCTCATAAGTTTGTACAATAGTTCACTATGTAAAAAAGGCTGAAATAAGACACCACAACTCTGAGACGCGGGTTTCTTCCGCGTCTCCGACATTAGTTTGCAGACGCGTTTGTAGTAAACACGTTTTCTATGTGCTTTTCCTCACTTTAGGTAGGTCAAGTAGCAGACGTGTTTGGTTTCTTCCGCGTCTCCGAATAAGAGGCCGTGTTGTAGCAGACTCGGCTTTACAACCCGCGTCGCCGAACCAGATACCCGGACCCGAATTTTTGATTCGCTTTGGCTCATTCGACTTCGCGTCCGCGGGCCAGGAACCCCCCGGCATTCATCGGGCTCGCGTACGCGAGCCGAAGCGAGCACTCGCGCACCCTCCGAGGCTTCGAGCTGTAGCCACACGGCGTTGTCCGTTTCCTCGTATGACACGGTGACGGTACTGCCCAATCACGAAGCCTGTTGCATCACTCCAACAATTGTTGTGGGTGGCATACGTTCACCGTTCGAGTTTCTGACTTTTTTATCCTTGTCAATTTACTTTTCTAGTTTTTTTTTTCTCCGTTTCTTTCATCATGTACGTACTCCTCTTTTCTTTTTTTTTTCTTTTACTCATCTTGTATTTTTCTAATTCCCAACTGATTACAATTATATTTGCCAGTTTTTGACATTTTATGCACTTGTCCTTGTCATTTCTTCTGCCGCATTGTATATTTTCTAATTCATAAACGAATTCAAGTTATTTTTTTATTTCATATAAGACTTTACAAGGAAAGGGTGATGCGTTTTGTTATCTGTTTTTTTTTTTCTTTCATGACGTTGTGACTATATTTTGTTTTTCTTGGGTTGTGTACTTATGTTATCCTAATAAGACAATGATACTCTAGTGATAAACTAGCATAACATTATTAATGAACTAGTGGAACATTAGTCATCAATTAGCAGAACATTGTTCGTGAACTAATGGAACATTTGTGGTAAACTTGTGGAACACTAGTTATCAACTAGCTGAACATTGTTCGTGAGATAATAGAACATTTGTTGTAAAATTGTGGAACACTAATCATCAACTAACAGAACATTGTTCATGAGCTAATGGAACAATTTTATGATAAATTAGTGGAACACTAGGAACAATCCAACAGAACATTTCGCATGAGCCAATGGAACATTTTTCATAAACCAGTGGAACATTGGTCATAAACTATAGAACATTGTTTATTTTTATGAAATAACAGAACATGTATCATAAACTATTTCTATAATACTCTAAAGCAATCGATGCATGCTCTGATTAGCATATCAAGAGTACTAAAAATATGTAGTTTTCGAACTTGAGGAGCTGTCATAAGTACAAGGCAAAATAAATGATGGATATGAGTGCTCCGTAAAGATAACGAGCACCGCTCCATCTACGAGATTGGATTGAGCTGAACCACAGGGCCCACAAAGCATCATGTTGGACAGAACGATGACGCAGCAGAGCCGGCCAGTGCATCCAAGTAGCGCGCGGAGGTGGGCGAGAGGCGTCCTTTAAAGGCGCGTTTGGCTGGGCTTATATGCCCAGCTTCACCACCGGCTTATGCACTGTAGCAACACTGTAGCTACAGTGCATAAGCCGGAAAAAGCAGCTAAATTGCTGCTTGTGCCGGCTTCTTCATTTTCGTGAACAGTAATTTCACTATTGCTACAGTGCTAAGCAGGGGGCATAAGGTGGGCAATAAGCCGGCGCCAAACACGCCCTAACTCGCCCATGCGAGTACGATGCGCCGCCGGAACCCCCACCCCCACCCCTAGCCGCACGGCCCCCCACTTGCGCCACTCCCGTGCCTGCCCCCCACCGCTCCCCCACAGCCTTCCCCCAAACCCTAGCCGCCTCCCACCGCGCCGTCGCAGTCGTCCCCGAGCCGCGCCCTGGCCGTGGGTCGTCGTGGTCGCAGTCTCCGGCTGCCTCGCTCTCTCGCCGCTGCCCTCGCAAGCTCCCTTCTCGCAGCCGCTCCGGCCAGATCTAGCAGTGCCAGTGGCAATGCCCCGCCTCCCGGGCGGCGGCGGCGTCCACGGCGGAGGCGTGGTGGCAGCGCTCGGCGTGAGAGGCTTCCGGTCGTGCCTCTACTCCCTCCTCTTCGGCGCCTCCACTCCATGCGCTCCGTCCAGAGCCTCATCAGCTTCCTCGAGTACCAGATCTGCGGCGTCAAGGACCCCGCCTTCGTCGCAGCACCTCGTCTCCACCTGGATCTGCCGCCTTGTGCATCGGAGGCTGCAGAGACCGCGGGTGCGGCTCGTGCATCGTGGGCGACGGCGGCTTTCCCGGCGCTCGACCTCGGCATCACTCTCCGCCTCCGCGTCCGCAACCACGGCATCGTCGTCTCGCTCCTGTACCACGCGGTCTCAGCCTCCAACTCCTGCAACGTGCTTCTGCTCGAGTCTGCTCGCGCGTGCCGCTGGTCCGCCGAAGTCACCACCAGGAGATTGGGGGCCACGCTGCTGCTCCAACAGATCTGCGTTTGCTTCCTCCCACCCCTGCTGCGGCTGAGCGATTCTCGTCCTTCGCAGCTCAACTTCTCCACGGCCAACCAACATGTAAGTGCCCCTACCTTCATTCCTTTCCTCGTCTGCAAATAAATATGGCCATTATTTGTCAGACATACACCTGAATGTTCTTTTAGTTTGAGTTCATTGGAATTCTAGGAGTATATGCGTTTAGGAATAAGTCTACTTCACCCCCTCAACTATGGTCAGTAGTCTACTTCACCCCCTGAACTAAGAAACCAGACATTTCACCCCCTCACCTTTGCAATACCGTCTAATTAACCCCCTCAGCCGGTTTTGAAGAGTGGTTTTGCCATGTTGAATCATGGCTGACAAGCGGGTCCTGCATGTAAGTGACAGGTCGCACACATGTATGCATACGAGCCCGTGAAGAATTGATATGCTGCGATAGCACCGAGAGCAGAGGGGCTGGCCACTGGCGGCTACGCGTAGCGCAAGGGAAGGGCTGCGGGCGTCGGCGGAGGTTGCAACGCTAAGAGCGGAGCAGGGCTGCAGGGGCCGCGATGGCACGGAGCTGCCTGTCGCTGTATTCCAGGCGTCCAGGCCTGCGGGGGGCACGGATGTAGAGACGAGCCATCAAGTGAATCCTCTGTTCCAGCCCAGGATGATCAGTGCGTAGTCGGGCGCCACCATTGCTCCCCAATTTTTTTTCTACCAGCCGCCACCCACCATTACTGCCTTGTAAGCTTCTACTATAACGTATTTGCTGCTGCAATCTTTGACCGAGCACCGCTGCAAGAAGCGAAAGGAACTTTCCTAGCTGATCCCAGCCTCCGTTTGCTCCCTCCTGCTCTGAGCGTGTGGATTGACGCCGTTCTTCTCCAAACCGGCTGCAGCTGGACCTCGGACCTCGCCGTCGATTGCTCCTGATCCAGTGAGTTATTCTTCGATTAATCGCGGCCACAACTTCCTCTCCCTTGCGCGCACCTCCCTGAGCACATGTTTGTATAGATTAGAGCAATTAGTTGCTGGATTCCATAACCTTGTTACCGCCGTTTTCCGCTGATGAGATGCTTTGGCGTGTTTTTAGCTCTGTTTCGGTTCCTTCTTCTCGCTTACAAATGGACCCTACTTCTGTCATGATGCACCACAGCAATCATGGCCACCTCAGCATGCACTGTAGCAAAACTGCTATGCAAAACCGCCTAAGGGGGTTAAGTAAACGGTATGGGAAAGGTTGGGGGGTTAAATACCTGTTTTGAAAGGTTGGGGGGTTAAGTAGACTACCTACAATAGTTGAGGGGGTGAAGTAGACTTATTCCTATGCGTTTATTTGTTCAAGATTCCTGGGAGTTTTAGTTAGTAATTCCTAATTCTTTAGATATGGCATCCATGAGTCTTAATTTGCTATGCTTTCTGGGAGTTTCAGGTTACTCCACTGGCTTGATGGGCTTCAGGATTACTATGCCATTCTTGTTTTCTTCCATGTCGTGTCTGATTGAAGTTAGCTTCCAGGAGGTTACTTGGTTGCTCTAGTAGCCATTGAGCCAATCATTAGATGTTTATACTCTTCATTTTTATCATGGTAGGAAGAGAAGTATATAAGTAGCAGCAGCTTAATCCTTTTGCTGTTATATGTAGTAGGTAATAATAAAAATACACACACTATTGATTCAGTGTCATTGTTAATCTACATTGTACCGCATAATTTGTTATAAGTAGCTTGTCAGATCTCTCAGTGTATATTGAGAGATTAAGTAGCTTGAGTAGGTTATAACAAAGATTAAGTAGCTTGAGATCTGACAAGTATATATTGAAGTAATGAGCCTAGCCCTTGTAATAAAGATGTATGCTGTTGCTAGTTCATGACCGATATTGTGCATTGGTTGGTTTCCCTTATTAGCTTTTATCAGAAATGATGGTTTTTAAAGCTTTCTGACAGTTGCAAAGTTCTGAATAATCTGACTGTTGAATGTGCTTCCATCCTCCGTTTTTTGCGATTTTGATGTGCTAGCAGCTCCTACTGGGCTACACAGTTGTCTTTGTTTAAGCTTATATGGCCTACCTTGCCCTTTGCAGGCTTCCTGCTGGTGAATACTAGTTGTCTTCATTTCTTGGAGGCACCAAACCAAAATATATATGCTGCCAAGAGGTTGTATGTAGCTTCCTGTAAGATGCTCCTCACATATAATTTGCTAAGCTTCCTTCTGGTCAAGCTGCATCCAATCAATTTAGTTTGATCTTATAATTGCATCTTTGCTCTGAAATTCCCTCCCTCTACCAGTTAGTGTGCAACTTTTGGTTTCATCTCTCTGTCATCAACTTTTGTTATCCAAGAACTCTTATTTTTCAATTTATCCTAATGTGAGTAACATGACAGTAATTATTTTTCAATTAATTTTGTGCAGATTTGATGAGCATTAATATTTACTTGCCTGTATAGAGGGTTGCCAATGCAACCAGCGAGAAGACCTTCAATGCTCTTCTCCTGAAGGTAAACTGATGGTGCTTTCTCATCTACTCCATATGGCTAATTGGTCTTTCTTTGTCTTGCCATTGTGGAGGTTGCCACTAAGTTCTGTTTGCGAAGTTCCTTAATTAGATGTAGCATGCCTGAACAAAATTGTTGGACGTGCATGTTTGCTAGTTCTTCCTGTTACTTGGTATAAGCAACACTGTAATATATATTTCTGGGACACATGTCAAGGCACCACATGTTTGTCTTGCTTTTGCAGGTTTGCGTGCTATCATTTTTTTAATACAAAACCCATTCTTCTATGTTACACTAGCTAATGTTAAACCGCATTTCAGTTAAGTGTGTGACAGTTATGTTCATGAAAATTCAGAGTAGCATTTATATCTTTTTCCACATTGCCAAGTTGCTGAACAAACACTGAGAAAATTATGTACCTTCATGAGATCCTGGAGATGACTAGCAAGTTCATGACTGAACAAGTTAGGACACTTGTGAAGCGTGTCCTATAGGTAATTTCCATATTGTAAACAAATCTATACATTGTGCAAGGTAACATAGATTTTTAACCTCCTGCATACTGAAGTAGTGAATAGTGGCCTACTTAACTGACCCGCATTGTGATAGTGCAAGCTAACATGTACTTGCTTGCACAGTGCTATGTTAATAAAATCTCCTCCTTTCCAAGCCATCGAATGCATGCATTACTGAACATTATAAGGAAAACATTTCAGTATATGTAACTTTATATTTATACATGTTTAGTATAACCTATGCCTTACCAGCATATTGATTGAGCTCTTCTCCTGCTAGCACTTTCTTTCCATTGAGTAGCTCTTCAGAATTCGTGAATGTTGGCTTCTGTGTGTATGCTAACTTGCACAATCATTTTCTTTCTTTTTATCAATGCAGGCTCTTACTTCTGAACCTGAACTTCCAACACAAAATGGCAATAAGTCTTGATGTTCTAGATTACTTGAAAGGACTTCTCATGTTTTCCTGTTTGTACAATCCACAGAGGTAATTGCTTGCTAACTTAAATAACTTGAAGCAATCTGATTGTGATTGGAGAAGTACTTCTATATGCAGCAATATAACTTGTCATGTTAGTCTTTGAGGTAAACTGTAAGGATGATATCCATGTATGTTCGGTGATCATAAATGTTAGCACATTGTGCCGTTTCAGATTTATCTGCTTACCATTTTGTTTATCAGTTTCGATTGAACTGCATGTTTACCATTTCAGATTTATCTGCTTACTAGTTTGTCAGAGTGGTGGAGAGCACAGCTCCAGGGAATTCTTTAAGCAGTGCAGTTTGTTTCTTTTACTGCATACTAAGTAGTGAATAGTGGTGGTTTGGTTTGTATATCACTCCAATGCATTGATGCACTGGATTTGTAATGTATACCATAGAAAAACATGTGTATTTATATTGTATGAAATGGATGGAAACGTGTATTTGTGGTGTATATAAGGTATATTTCATATCCTGTTTTATTTTTTTATTTTTTTTATTCATCATAGCAGACGCGTTTTGACTTGTACGCGTCTTCAATGACCCCTCATAGCAGTCGCGTTTTGGCAAACGCGTCTGCAATGGCCTATCATAGCAGACGTGTTTTGCCAAAACGCGTCTGCTATGAGGTGGTCATTGGAGACGCGTTTTGTCAAAATGCGTCTGCTATGAGGGGGTCATCGGAGACGCGTTTTTCCGCGTCTGCGATTAGGCCTCTTCGCAGACGCGATTTTGGAGACGAAAAAAAATTTCGTCTGCGATTAGCTTTAACCCGCGTCTGTAAATGGCTTTTCTGGCATAGTGGTTGTTCCAAAAGTTTGTATTCATAAGTTTGTACAAAAGTTGTTTCGAAAATTTTGACCTTATGAACAAGCTTTTCTTAATTATATACGAAAAAGTTTGATTAAAAAACTTATACAGAGATCAGACAGTAGACTGCGAAGGCCAACGGCATGTGCCCATGCGTAGGCCCCATGCATGCAGCGCAGAGCGCACCGCGCGCGACGCGGCTCCCAGCGTTGGCCCCATGCGCTGGCCCCGCGCGGATGCGCGAGGACACGAACGCGCGGGCGCGCGTGGAACAGGAGTTGCAGATTCAGATGCTCCTATCTATCTAAAAATCTGCGAAGAACATTGGAAGCATAACGAAGGCAGGAGTAGGCATGATCAGCCGGTGCAAGCACTCCATGCTGTCGCGCACATCCGCGGGCCTGTACCCCGTCATCTCCTCGAGCTCCCTGCCCCATCGTCGCGCCTGCTCGCCAGGAGCAGCCTCGCCAGGTAGATCGCCGCAGCGGCCACGGCCGACGCCAGGAGCTAGCTTCGGGCAGCCGTAGTCGAACAGCGAACAACGTGGCGCGTCTCATTGAGAACAGCGTGGTGCGTCATCCGCCGGGAGAGCGCGCGCTGAGAGGAGACGGCGCGGTGGACGATGGCAGCGTCGTTGAGGTGGTAGAGCACGGAGAAGTCGCGCGTCCACTGCACGAGGGAGGCGCGCGTCGACCCGGCCGGCCGCCCTGCGTCGTGGCCTGGTAGTCCGGCGAGGGACGCTCCGTGGCGCCCTTCTCCGTGGCACGGAGGCTGGCGTCGATTTCGGCGTCGTAGGCCGCGCGCGGCGGGGTTCACAAAGGCGGTTGCGGCGTCTCTGCTGTTGTCGGTGGTCCAGGATGTCGCCGTTGGCCGAAGGCGAAGAGGTTGCCGTACGTAGTAGCCGTCCTTGGCGTCGGCCTGCTTCCTCACGTTCGCCGTGGGGGTCATCTTGGTCGCCGGACATGGTCGCGCGTGCGTGCACTGCACTCGCGGCCTGCACCTCGGTTTCATAAAACTAGCCCATCAACCCGTGCAATTCTTGCACGGGCTAGCAACAATTTGAGCATATTAGTTAAGCATAAGAAACATGTTTGTTGTGTTCCTACTTTTGGCTATAGGATATTAATTTGTTTCCTCTACGTACCACCTCAAAGTAGCACCGCCGTTATAACTTGAGTGGTACAAAACATTGTACCACAGGCAAGTTATAATTTTCAAACCACTCAAGTGGTACAAAACAATGTACCACCGGCAAGTTATAATTTTCATACCACTCAAGGATAATATAATAACTCATAGAAGTATATAACTCTTTGGGGGTTTTTTTTGTGGAACATCCTAACTCTTTTGTTGTGACCATAGATAAGTATATTTTCATTGCACTCTGTCACATTACCCAATAAATGCGACAATTCATTTCCTCACATATTAACATTAATTTGATATTTTATAAATTAAATATGTTGGTCCTTCTTTTCTATATTTTCATGCCCCTCCAGTCTGGCATGCAAAGTTGACACCGCCCATGCAAATGCTGCACATGTTTTGATGGGCTTGTTCAGAATATATCTGTTTTCTACCCATCCAAAATCATGTGAATATTTAAACTTAAAGTTACATCCTACTACTCCAATTGAATTATTTAGAAGCTAATTTACTCATTGATTATTCTATCAACCTAAATTTTCATGAAAATATATAATGTTTCCTCAATGTTTGATGAACAATAACCTTCTTCGATAATCGATGGGATTTTGGTAGATACCTAAACATTTTTTTCTATAGAAAAATGAAAATACAAAGCTTCACATCACTCCTTGTTTTTCTTACTAAGATTAGTAGTATTCTTTCACTTTTATATGATATTTATCACTTATTTATAATTTATTCACTTGCACATGGTTTTATTACATGCCTACTTAATGTGAATGTCTGGTCTGTTCGTGTACATCCTCATTCAAATCTGTCATAATTCGTACTTACCAAAATATTAAACAAATAGAATTTTCTTGGTATGCCTTTCCCAAACATAATATGCGATATACCATAATCTAAAGATAATGACATATCATTACAGAGAGATATATCATTTGAAGAAGTCATATATTTATTTGAATAAACTTTAAATAAGAGGTACCAAGAGAGGGGTTGCATACCATTTGGTCAAGATAATGCATCGTCCATTCATCCACTGTATTGAAACCTCCTTGATCCATGCATTTAGCTCTATTAAAAAAATCCTGCAGAGTAATAACCTGAACTGCAATGTGTGGAAGAAGGACCTATACACGTTTTTTTGGGAGGGGTGGTGTGAAAAGGATATGTGATAATATTACAAAAATACTCATAGGGATTATAAAATAGGTAAGCCAAATAGGGATTAACATGAAAAACCCTCACCATATAGGGCAAAGAAAAAGAAACCTGAAGAAATAGCAAATGTTTAACAGTATAAAATTCCTCATTAGATCGTAATAATGAGAAAGAATAAAGAAAACACATAGATCTCACCAAGTTGTGCAAAACATATAAGTAGAGCAGTTAATTGTCTTTGTAAAATCCAAGTACATATATTATGGTACTTCCAGACACAGTATACACACAAAAAAATGACAAAGTTACAAAGCAGCCATTTGACAATCTACTAAGATCTCTTTAGTTGAAGCAGTAGTAAAAAGAAAACTTTTTTAGGTAAGCTAATGTAAAAATAATTGAAAATGGGTTAATTATATGTTATGACCCCACACGTAGTACATATATCAGAAGGAAAATCCTTCTGTAACAAAGGAAGCTTTTTGGCATGTGAGTAACCATATAAATTGATTGGGCACAAAAAAAGTTGGTCGAGTTTTCCAAGAAAGGGGCAAAAAGATTTGAAAAAAAAAACTTGATGTTTTTATTTACAAATTATTCAATCTTTGTGTCTAATTGCACAAAATGAGTTTCTCATGAAAGAATCGGAAATCGTTTCACTTACTTTAACTGGAAGCAATACATGTCACAGTAAGTAGAAAAATATTAAAGTAGTACTACGATAGAAGCAAGACAGAGCTTTGTAGAACTACTGAATCCATAACATCCAAATTGACTCAAATAACTGACCAACTACTTAAAAATTAATGGATAAACTATGCCTCCACTTCTCCTTTTATTTGTCGATTGACTGTATGTTGATAACCATGTACACATAAATCGTTTCTTATTTAGAAAGAAAGATTGTAGTTCTCAGATGTAATTTACTTATTGGAGCGCTACATTCACATGCATTTAAGGAAATATATGTCGAACCGGATCACGGTGAGAGGGACATGCAAGTAATGATATGCCAATTCGAGAAAAAACAAAAAAAAAAAGTACTTTTGTGACACAGAGAAATCCGATACCACATTGATGACCAAATAGTTTAATATGCTAGTATAAAACCTGTAGTACGCATGAGTCCTTGAAACCTTTTTCTTTCCCTGCAGGCCAAGATTAAGAAAGGAATTAAATTCAGATCATCAAAATCCCAGAAATCGTAAATGCGTGTGGCAGAATAGCTTGTAGAGATTATGCCATCAGCAGTCGCACATGAGGCGGTTAGCAATGGCCCATGAATAATTAGCGATGAAGGTGATCCATGATGGCAGGCAAGTGAGAGATTGAAGGTTCAATTCTTGTTGACTGTCCTACACCTCGCATCTTGGTGGTAATGTGGAGCAGCGTGAGGCTGGACGACCCTCTGTACTTAAGGTCAGTCTCAATAGGATCTTTCAGTTGCATTAAATTTTATGCTATGTGTGTATCTTTTGCTGATTTGGCAAGTGAGTTATGATGAGAGAGATGAGAAACTTTCATATTTTGTGAGAGGTCTTTCATCCAAATGAAATGAAGCTGGCTCCCTTTCCTAAAACTAGTCTTGGAAAGAGTACAATGAAAAACCCCATTGAGACTGGCTTAAGTGCTATCCATGCCTTCCTCCATTGCGTGCCTGGAATACACGTACATACTTCTGTGTTCCGCTTCCGCTGCCAATGACCTCCCACGCAAGAGCAGACAACTGCAGACTCACAGTGAACACAATGACGACACAACAGTTTCAAATCATGTACACAATGGCGCTCGGAAACTGTGGAAGAGAGATTGGAGGCCGCAGAGTCGACGCGGCTTTTCAATGCTGGTAGATCGAATCAATCGTCGCCAGAGCTGCGAGTATCCAAAATTTGGCTATTCCGATGTTGCAAACAGGGGCAGCTCTGATGCGTAACAGTGAAAACGATTTATTCACTAATCTATTGATGGACATCGCACCATCCCGGGATCCTACCAGACAAGATACGCATCGTTCCTCATCACCGCCTTCTCTGCCATGAAACGCATCCTCACGAAGCTCAAGCTGCTCACCAGCCCAATCTGGGAGACGGCGCGGCCTTGCCTAGGGACCATGGCGTGCTCCTCAGCCACGACGAATCCTACAGTGGGCGGAGGAGGCCGTGAGGGGGTCACAGAGAGGCAGGCTTCCTCTTCCAGTGGACGGTGGAGAGAACCCGCGGCGGCGTGACGTGATCTGGGGAAGGAGTGGCAGCGGGTATACTCTTGCTTGGTAGTTCTTTCGCTCCTCCCTCCATGCAGCCTGAACGCATCCTATACTTTGCTTCTTCAAGATGTGGGTGCTAGATAAGATGACTTGCTGATTGCTTGCAAATTCTTGTAGGAACAACGAAGAGGATGTCAACAGGCAGACAGATCGAGAGAAGATGCAAGGAGAGCGCTTGGAAAGATGAAAGGGCATCGGTGCTATAGGCGGCTAGGGTAAAGGTAGGGAAGAATACGTGAGGTGGGAAAGAATACGTGAGCGTGCAATTGTTGATCAATGGTTACAGTTTGTCTAGCATCCAAATCGACGGATGGATGTTTTGCTTTTTTCTGAGAATTTCTAGAATTTTTCCTCCGATTAACGTGGAGGCCTCAAAAGGAGCCTCCAATTAGTAAATAGAAGATAGTGTTTTTGTAATTTACAAAAAGGTCATGCTATTTTTTATTTTGCCTTGAGGAAATAACAGCTAGCATGCTGTTCACCGATGAACCATGGTGCAGGGGCAAAATTGTCCATGAAAGAAAAAAAGAGAGGAGAAATGTCTTCAATAATGGTGTATGTTGGCTCCTCATGCTTAGGCATTGTGTTCTTTAGATCCTAAACTTTATGCATGGTGGTGATTGAATTCACCCTGTTAGGGATGGCAGTTTTAACCATGGGTGCCGTCTCCTGTTGGGCGTGGGCATATATGTAATTTTGCGCCCATGGGTGTCACCCGCACACGACCGACTTAGACTTGGGTTAGGGATGGCTGTCATTTTTCATCCATGAGTAACCCGATTATAGACCATCAAACAATGCCCCCCCCCCCCTCTCTCTATTTCAGAGCTCGCCACACTACAAAATCAACCCAGCCCACCTTCGAGGTCGAAACCCTAACCAGCCCTCTAGTTCACGCCTCCACCGTGCCTTCCTACTTCCAAACGCGACGCCACCACCCCGTCCCCCACTCCCACGATGCTGACGTGGCACCACCACCCCGCACCCCACTCTGATGAGTTTGAAATGATCATAAACTGCTGTTTAATTGTTGTGACTGAGAATGTGACTTTATATTATCTAATTTGTTGAATTTTAAAGCTGTGAGATGATAAACATGAATATATTTGCGGATTCTGATTTTATACATGTGTTTATGTTTTTTTTTTTTGCTAGACCCGATGGGCGTTGGTGTCAATAATTTTCATCCATGGTGTGGATGTGTGTCATTTCACTCAAGGTCTTTTTTTTTGTCTCGGATGAATTTGTGCTCCACCGGACCCATTGTCATCCTCATCCGTAACTTGTGCAGAAAAGGACTGTGGCGTCTGAATGCTGGGAAGCGTGAGCACGTATTAGGCTGCTTTCAATGGGAATTTCATGCTCATTAAATTAGGTGCCATATCATTATTTTTGTTGATGTCACAAGAAGTTAAGAAAGAGAGAGATGAAAGGTATTTCATCTATTAGATGAAACCATCCTTGCACTGTGTACAAAACACTTGTGTTTTGTATTTATGTCTTGAAAACAACAAAAATGAAATGATACATTGTAGAACACATTTCAATAGACTATTTCATCTTATAGTGTTTATGTAGCACCTAGCAAACAACAAAATGAAATAGTCAATTGGGACTAGCCTTATTGGCACTGTTCAAGTGCATATATATTGGACACGAAATGTGTCTCTGGCAAGAAGTTACTGCACCAGGAGGGGAGGGGCGCCACCAGCTGATTTGGACCCTGATCGGGTTCGTTTCCTGGCCTCTAAACTTTAGGCATGTCACATCAAAGAAAATTTTGTCATTTAGGAGCATTAAATAAAGTCTAATGATAAAGTCTTTTTAACAAATGGGTGCTAATTTACGAGATGAATCTAATGGGCCTAATTAATATATGTTTTGGTACAGTGGTGCTACAGTACCATCGCCTAATAACAATGTAATTACTCTTATTAGATTAGTCTCACAAATTAGACCAAGAATTCTGCAATTAGTTTTCTAATTTGACTTTATTTAACACTATTAAATGACAAAATTCTCTTTTACGTGAGTGTCAGCTTTAAAGTTTAGGGTTTAAAAACGAACAGACCCGCGAGCTGGTAGTGTAGCTTCAGAAGAGCTCAAGGTGGGAGCAAGGCAATAATGACAGGAGCTGCAACTCGCATGGAGTTTTTTTTTTTTTGAACCTCTCAAACTGAGTATAAATGTACGTAGTATCTCTTCATGCATACAAGGATCACACAAAAACACACACTACACGATCAAACCTATACCTATATGCAGATACAAGACCGCGTCCATCGAGAGATCATCAGACTCAACTGAATCCAATGTGCGACGAGGAGCGTTGCTTCCCTTTGTGTCTTCACGCGTGAGAGGTACCAAAAGAGAAGTTCTTAACAGGTTACAAAGGACAGCTAGTTTTTACATTAAGGCCCCTACCCAAAAACAAAGAAAAATCCATGGAGCCCCCAGATCCGTCGCCGCAAGACGCGCTTCCGATTGCCGAGAGCTGTTGTCAGCGGCCACGCCGCCGACCACCACATCTCCACCGTGGCTCGTCGCGTCGCCAACCGCCGAAGCATGAACACCAGCTGCACTGCTGCAACCCCGGAGTGATGGGTCCCCCAAGAACTCCTTCTTCACAAGCCCACCAATGGCGTCGGAGAGGAAGACGTCATCGGCACGGCGAAGGCTCGGAAGCGCTTATCCCCACAGACGCGCCGGCTCCGCCACATCGCCGGCGTCGCAGGGCACACCACCCAACGCCGACATAAAGTCAACACCGGTAAAACCAATCGACGCCCACACCAACTCGCCCTCCGACAAGGAAGAGCATGCTCAGGACGATGGACGCCAACACCAAAAAAATCCTCGCCACTATCGGCCGTCAACGAGCTCAACGATGCAAGGATTGACTACCTTAACCCTAGCCTACCTAGAAGAAAGGTAAAAACCAGGGTATATACACCGCATGGCCGATCCGCCTCTCCCGCCCATCTCCAGCGCCTCCCTGGCCGCCGGAGACAAGAGGGAGGCAGCGAAATTGCCGGTGGAATCAGAGGTCGCCCTCGGTCGCCTCCGCTCTACTGTAGACAGGGGACGGGGAACGAAGGGACCAGAAGCGTCGAGGAAAACTGACGAGTATAACTGGCATGGAGTTGAAGTCAAAGGAGTGCGTGTGCATGTCGCTGGGCAGGGCGTGTTGTGCAGACCCGGCACAGTGCAGCAGGTTTCCAGGAGAAAAGCAAGATTAACTCTGGAACAAGGATTAATGTCGCACAGCTCACCATTTACTTGTTTCGTTTGACTGTGTCAATCTAAAGTTCAGACTGACATGCTCGCCCCAGCTCAGCCCCTCTTTGGAACAACGCGAGGGCATTCAAGTATCGCACATAACCTCCGAGCTGATACGGCCTGTCCAGCAGGATTCCTGGAATTGATACAGAGCCATGAAAATTAAGTGGCCACCATTTCGGCCGCCATGCACGTATCTCCGGTTCTGAAAAAAATCCATCCACCTCTGCATGTCTGTGGACATGCATGTCTCCTCTCATGCAGCGGCCACCTGTTGGGACTTGGGAGGTGGAGGCGGCCGAGGCAGCGGGGTTTGTCTCCCGCGTGGCCGGCAATACGTTAATCGTCATGCATGCTGAGGTTCTTCATTGTGTTTAACATGGTCCACCACGCCGGGGCGAGGAGGGCAGCCGATCGACCCCAGCCAGCCAGTATAAGGGCGTGTTCGGCGTTTAGAGTCTAAAATTTAGAGGGGTTTAAACAAAAAGAATTTTGTCTTAAATAAAGTTTAATTATAAAACTAACTGCAGAACCCCTCTCTAAATCGCGAGACGAATTTAACAAGGGTAGTTAAGCCGTGATTAGACGATATTTACTGTAGCATCACTGTAGCAAAACATAAATTAATTAGGCTCATTAGATTCGTCTCGTAAAGATGTACCCATCTGTAAAAAGGTTTTGTCATTAAACTTTATTTAATACTCCTAAATAATAAAATTCTTTTTAGAACTAAATTTTAGAGGGGTCTAAACAGGTGCAACGAACACACCCTAAATATTGGGAGTTCGGAAGCAGAGCCTCTCCTCCTCATTTTCCAACGATTGGCAAGCAGCGAGCCACCACCATCTCTCCCTCCCTCAAGAAAACTCAAGAAAGCAATGGCAGGCCCCTCGTCCTACTCGGTTGTTGATGCCGACGCAGAGGAGGTGGTCCTCCTCGGCGAGGCAGCCGACCTTGACCCAGCCACCCACACCAAGTTCTTCAGCGACGGCGACGCCGCCGGCGTGGAGTTGGCTTGGCCGGAGGCGGAGGCGATCGTGTCCACGCTAAGCGGAGAGGAGATCAGCGCTCTGTGCCACAAGTACCGCGTTCCCAACAACGTGTACAGGCCGTGCTTCGCCGGCGACCTGGCCAGCTCGACGACGCAGGCGGCGGGCAGCTGCGCCGTGTGCGTGTACGCCGCGGCGCTGGCCGCCGGCATGCGGTTCCCCCTCCACGACTTGTACGTCAAGGTCCTGAACCACTACAGGCTGGCGCCCGGCCAGCTGACCCCCAATTCGTGGGCCTACATGGCGGCGTTCGTGCGCCTGTGCGAGGACGCCGGCGTCGATCCGCTGGTGTCCGTGTTCAGGTACTTCTTCATCATCAGCGCCCACAAGAACAAGGGCTCGCAGTCGCCGTCGGGGTGGCATCACATCCAGCCGCTCACGCGAGGCGCGCGCCGCCGCCTCTTCACCGGCGGCAATCTGCTGAGCTACTGGAGCGGGTGGAAGGCGCGCTTCTTCTTCCTCCAAGCCTCCTCCTCGCCGGTGGCCAAGTCGTGGAAGTGCCCCATGAAGTGGGGCAAGCCGAGGAGGGCCGACGTCCGGCCCCGCCGCAGGACGCCGTGGACGCGGCCATTAGAAGGCTGCTGGAGCAAGCCGGGGAGACGGGCGTCGACCTCACGACGTTCCTCTCCCAGCGCGGCTTTCCTGCTGGCACGCATGACAGCGATCTGTTCGAGCTGCCGGCGGCAACCGTGAAAAGGGAAGCTCGCGTCGTCGCCGCCGCTGGGACTGGAACCAGTGCGAGTGCGACTGCATCAACGGGGAATAAGCGCAAGTCGCCGGAGGAGCCCGTGACGCCGCCCGGATTCCCCGCAGCAACAACGTTCGCCGCAACGTCCACACCGCCCACAGCGCCGGGCTTGACCGCCGGCCTAAAGCTGCCGGGGTCCGATTCGGGGACATTTGGCGCTCAAGGCTCGTACAGCGAGCGCTCGGCGTTGCAGTCCTGGAACACCATCACCGCCGGCGAGAACGACAAGACCCAACTGCAAGACGCGCTGCGGGCAGCCAACGGCGAGGTGGCCAAGCTCAGGCGCGAGCTGCAGGAGGCCAAAGACATGGCCACCCGGCTCAACAAGGACCAAGCTCTCCTCATGGACCACCTCACCGCGACCGTAGCCAAGAACAACCAGCTGGAGGAGGACCACGCGGCCGCCATGGCGCGGGTCAGGGACGCCGCGGCGAAGGAGGTGCGGGACGCCGAGGTCAGGGCCAAGAAGAAGGCGGTGCTCGCACTCTTCCCCAACCTCGACCCTACGCTCACTACGGGAAACCGCCAATTTGCCGAGTGCCCACTGGTTTGCCGAGCGCAATCCCTCGGGCACTCGGCAAACAGCGAGTTTGCCGAGTGCCAGAGGCTCGGCACTCGGCAAACTCCTGGCACACGGTACCAAAAAGGTTTGCCGAGCGCCGAGGCCCTGGCACTCGGCAAACAGAGAGTTTGCCGAGCGCCAGAACCGGTGGCACTCGGCAAACTCCTGGCACACGGTGCCAAGGGAGGTTGCCGAGTGCCTCCGTTAGTGACGCTCGGCAAACTCCCTGTTTGCCGAGTGCCTAACGTGGGCCCTCGGCAAAATATTTTTTTTTTCATTTTTGTCCACATTTTCCATTTATGTGGTGGATGTATGTATTAATGTTGCTTCATGCGAAAGTTTGGTGATTTTTTCAATCCGTTTGGTATATTTAAGGTGTTTATGACATATAAAGTATATATTGAAAATAATTCAAATTTGAACTTTAGGTGATTCAAATAAAAAAAATGTTCACACAAAAGTTGATATACATGTTCTTGAGTCCAATGTAAGGTGTCAACCATGAAATGAAATGATAATTCGTTCATATTGTACATAAAATATAAGCGAAAAGAATCGGTTGAATAGTATTTTAATTTTATAAAATTAAAACAAAGTCTAAAAATTACGAGACTCGCGCTGGTATCATGAAATCATACGTGGAGACCATGATAAATCGTAGAAAACGTTTCGCTAAAGTTGTGACGTACGTTGTTTACAAACAGGAGCATCCTCGAAGAAGATCCATAAACATATGAAGTGATCGTTTGGATTTCGAACATAAACGACGGACATAATTTGGTTTCACCTTAAACATATTTTTTATAGGTAAAGGATCATATGAAATGTATCATGGCAAAATTTAGCATTTTTTTGAATTTATTTCGATTTTATAAATTTTTTTTGAGTTCCAGCAGAAAATGTTTGCCGAGGGCCGGCCCGGGGGCCCTCGGCAAACAAATTTGTGCCGAGTGCTTTGGGTTTGCCGAGTGCTTTCAGATCTAGCACTCGGCAAACCTTATTTTTTTGACTTAGCTCCGCGCGCGGCCTTCCTTTCTTCTCTCTTCTACCTTATCTTCTTCCCTCTGCTACCTCACCCGCAAGCCGCGCCCGCGCCTCACCCGCCCCCGCACGCCTTGCCGCCGCCACTCGCCGCGCCGCCGCCACTCGCCGCGGCCCCGACGACCCGCCGCCGTCGCCCGCCCCCGCGCCTCACCCGCCCCCGCCCCCGCGCCTCGCCCGCCCCCGCGCCTCACCCGCCCCCGCGCCTCGGCCGCCGCCACTCGCCGCGGCCCCGACGACCCGCAGCCGTCGCCCGCCCCCGCGCGTCGCCCGCCCCCGCCCCCGCGCCTCGCCCGCCCCGGCGCCTCACCCGCAGGCCCGGCGAGCCGCCGCCGTTGGGCGCCGCCTTCCCCGCGCCTCCCCCGCTCCTTCCCCGCCGGCGACGTCGCTCCGGCCTCGGCCCCCGACCCCCGATGCCTCACCTCCGCCTAGGACCCGGACCGAGGCCGCTCCACCCGCCCCCGAGCTCGCCGGCCCCCCACCCGCCCCCGAGCTCCCCTGCCCGACGACCTGCGCCTCCCCAAGCTCGGCAGCCCTCCACCGACGCCCTCCACTGCCCTGGCCCTCCACCGACGCCCCTCCACTGCCCCGGGCGTCCATCCAGATAAGGTAAGCTTCTTTCTTTTTTTTTTTTTTCATTTTGTCAACATATGAAATTGATTGGTTGTTGTTTTTTGTTTTTCAAATGTTAGTTATGAATTCGATGTTAGTTATGAAATGCAAATGCAAATATAATTGCAAATGAAATTTAAATTTCAATTTAGAAGTGAGCTATGTAATGCAATTGAAATGAAATTGGTACAAAAAATAGACAAGTGATGTGGTTGTTTGAATTGGTCAAAATGCCATTGTTTCAATTGGACCGAGCGATGAGTTTGTTGGAATTGGATGTGAAATGAGAAATTGTGTGGAATTATTTGATCGGTCTATGTCATTGAACTTGAAAATCAAAATTGGACCAAGTGATTGTTTAAATTTGATGTGGTATCCGGCCATCGTGCCGTTGATTTGTTGGATGTGCTTGCCGGCCATCGTGCCGTTGTTTTCTTGCAGGTTTTGGGAACCTCACCGTATAGGGGAGGTGCTGCCGAAATTTTGAATTGACGGTGTTATGTTTTATTCTTTGTAGGAGAGGAGAGGCTTTTCCACCGTCTTTCACTCGTCGCTTTGCGGGAGAGCAAGGTGAGACATCAAAAAACCCACATTTTCCATTTCTGTTTGTAGGTAACGCGTAACCTAGTTAGGCGTCTCCCGTTCGAAATAGATACAGTTGGAGATATGCCCGATGGTTGCATATCTATGATTGTATCTGTTTCGAATTGTCCACGTTTTTTGGACAGCCCGAGGATGCGTAGATGAGGCTATTTTCCATTGTCTATTCCTGTTCGAGACCGAGTTTCGGCCGCGCCTCCCTGTTGTTCTCCGGATACACAATCTCCCTACCAGGACGTGTATTTGGAGAACAGCGGGGAGGTGCTGCCGAAATTCCGTCTCGAACCGGAGTAGACCGTGGAAACTAGCCTCATCTACGCATCCTCACCGTATAGGAGGAGATGCAGCAGGAGATGCAGGAACGTGATGCAAGGATGCAGGCGGAGATGCAGCGGCAAATGCAGTTGATGCTTCAACAGTGGCACAACAATGGGATGCTACCGCCGCCACTACCTCTGCCTCCTATCGGCACTCCGAGTCCGACTCAAGGCACTCCCGTGAGTATTTCTAAATTCTTGTAGTTTCAATCCTCGTCCTGTCGACACTTCTAACTGAAAACTTGCGTTAATCATGTAATATCTTTTTTCTTGCAGAATATATCCGCTGGATCCAACAATCAGCCGGTTTCCCCTCCAGCTGCTTGGTCACCGTTCCCTCCTTATCCCCGTCCTCCTCCGATGTAGCTTGTAGTTGTATATGTACTTTAATTGCATGAACCAACTAGTTGTCGACGTGTTTGTGAACCATTTCATGAACTTGTGCTTGTGGACGTCAAGTTGAGCTATTTCTATGTGTATTTGGAGACAAATATGTGTTTGTGATGGATTTCAATGTGTTTGTGGTGATTTCAATGTGTTTGTGATGATATATATGTGTATGTGATGATGGTGAGCATGTATGTATGATTTGGTGTGATTTTGGTCCAGGTTGCATCGATTTTAGACAATTTATAGCGTTCTGCGAAAATTTTTTGCCGAGTGCCTCAGAAGTTTGCCGAGAGCCAAACCTGAGGCACTCGGCAAACTTACCATTGTTTGCCGAGTGCTTGTGCCTGGCACTCGGCAAACTGGCCATTGTTTGCCGAGTGCCAGGCTCAAGGCACTCGGCAAACAAGAAAGTTTGCCGAGCGCCTGGCACTCGGCAAATTTTTTTGTTTGCCGAGTGCCAGACGTCATGGCACTCGGCAAACTTTTCTGACGCCGTTTTGCTGCCGTCACATTACTTTTTTTTGCCGAGTGTCTTCCTGGCTCTCGGCAAAATCTTTGCCGAGTGCCCGACAGAAAACACTCGGCAAACTCGTCTTTGCCGAGAGCTGGCTGCCGAGTGGAGTTTGCCGAGTGTTACCCTCGGCAAACTATTTGCCGAGTGTAAACAGGGCTTTGCCGAGTGCCTCTGGCACTCGGCAAAGCATGGGTTTCCCGTAGTGGCTGCTGGAACTGTCCAAGCTGGACTGAAGGCCATCAACATATGGTGTGGGTGCTTCTCCTTACTTCCTTAGGTCCCGACCATGGGATTACTGTTGTCTCTGTTTACTGCTTATTTACTGAATGTTTTGTATTTCCCTAGTGTGTGGTTCCTTCTTTTTAGCTGTGTAATGAGAAATACCTGGTAGTGTGGTTCCTTTTTTGGCTGTATGAGAAATTAATTACGGATGGAACATGGGTGATCCATATTTCGGTAATGAGAAATTAGAATGTAGATAGGCAGTTAGGCACTACAAGCAGAATCCATATTATTAGCTTTTTGTTCAGGATTTGGATTGGTATTAGTACATATTTGGGTTGGTTTCACAGACAAAAAGCCTTGGATCTGAAGAATTCAGAATGTTGTAGGAAGGCAAATAATTAACAGCACACTTGTTATTTGACTAAATGTGGTGTGTAGCAATCTTTAGCTGCCAAAGTTTTTTACTGAATGTTGTGGTCATTGAGCATTACCTGTTTGATTTTTGGACTAATGTTTGGTTTGGTCATGTATGAATCAAGAACCCAGATTAGCTTTTTGACACGGTTCATGTTATGGTAAACATTATGGATCATGGGATATTCATGTTTCGATAATGAGAAGTTACCAGGTAGATAGGCAAGTAGGCACTACAAGAAGCCATATTTGCTTTTTGTCGAGGATTGGATAGTTAGGGCATGTTTGGCGGAAAGGCTTCTGCTTCAGCTTATTCTACTGTAGAGTACTGTAGCAACAGTTAAAAAGCGAAAAGCACCCAAATACCAGCTTACCCGGCTTCACCAAATTTGTGTCAGATGAACAGTACTGCTACAGTAGCAAATAGTGCATGAACAGTGTTATAAGCCGGCAAAAAAAGCTCCGCCAAACATGCCCTTAAATGTTCAGTACCATCTGTGGTGTGGCTTGGTAGACGAACTTCATAATGTGTACCACAGTCTATCAGAAAATGGGCGCAAATTAAAGTAGTACAAACTGTGACCTTGTTGCTTACCAAATGAAATGCTAACCTTTTATTATGATCTTAAAGTGCATGATTGTTAATCAAATATATTAAGAATGACGATAACAATTAGTAGCTGCCAAGTCCAGGATGCATCTGTACAAATATATGGCTCACATTGGTTTGCCAGCAGCACCAGCTATATAGCTCATGCATAAGTCATACTTTGTGTTGTGAAATTTTCACAGACACAAACCTTGGATCTGAAGAATTCAGAAATTTATAGCCAAATAATATGCAGTTCACTAGTTATATGCCTATATTTGGCGTGTAGCAATCTTTATCTGCAAATGTTTATTACTGAATGTTGTGGTCATCTAGCATTATCAGTTTGCTTGTTGGACTAATGTCTGATTTCTCATGTATGAATCAGGTCTCCTCACGGGGCACGGTCCTTTATTTTGTTGATCTCTTCTTCCTGCTACAGAAAGAAAGGTATATGCTGTTTGGATATGTTAATACAATAGATTCTATCAAACATCAGTTGTGGAATTCTGGGAGTGGAGGAAATGCACTCTGTTGATGTAGCTTGAACAGCCAACCCACTGGGCAAGATGCCTCCGTTTTTCTTTTGAGCATTTCATGGCTCTTTTGGCAGCTCATGTCGTCAATTTGATGACTTGATGTGAACTAATATGTGAAGTATGCTCCAGCATTTTAACATATTCTCCCTTGAAATGGTCCTTGCAGTTTTCACCTTATTTTGATTGTACTACTTATTGGTAGGTTGTTTTCCAATTAAAAGCTAAAGGGAAAAAAATCTCAGATGGAAACATGGTAAAAATTGGAACAACAATCTTGAAAGAAATAGAAAATTAGCGCACCAAACCTTTCTTGTTGGCGTTGAGTGATTCTTACTTGTTTAATGGACATCAAACAGTTTTGCGAAAGATTGAATCACGGTCGTAATATGATTACTTTAGGCATTGTTGTGCCCAACGAAACAATCTATAATTAAAGTTTTACTCTCAATTGTCTGTAGGGATTTTACTTCCTTCCAGACTTCCTAAATTACACAATGCATACTCATCGAAATGGTATTGATGACTCCTTTTCTCATCAGTTTTGCAAAACAATTTTTATTTTTCTGTAAAAACGAAATCATTATCGTTAAAAGTGTCGGTAGCCTTGATAAACGGTGCACTCAAATTTGCTGTGAAGTATTGCAAGTGTTATGCAAGAAATTTACAACGCTTTGCATAGTGTATATGTTTTAATCTTGTGACACATAGTAATAGAACATTTCGATTGCAACATTACTATTACTATTACAAAAAAGAAAAAAAAAATCAAACATTCGTTTTCATTGTTCATTGTGTACCAAGCATTTGATTATGCCATCTGCCAATTTGATTCTTTGGGTAAGCACGCTGGCATCTCTAGTGATAGTGCAGAAAAGAACCTTCACTGAGGCTTGAGAATGAAAAAGGCTGCAGTATGAAACATTGCTTCTTTCTGATAATTTTCTGTTGTTTATATGACCCATCTTATTATAGGCAAGCCATGGAATGATGAAACTTCTTTTAGAATATATATTTTTCCTGAATATTATAGGCCTTGAGGCAAAGAAGAGTGGCAGTATGAATTGGAAACTTTACATTCTCCTATCAGACAAAATTTATGAGTAAAGACACAGGTGCTAAAAGTTGTTCAGGGGTAATATTCACTTTTCTACCTATTTTTGTTTACACAAAAATACACCGGAAGTTCCCCACAATGCATTTTTGAGTAAACACAACAGCTAAATATGTACCAAATGCTGAAAAATAAACTAAGGAACAGAGTTAGAATGGAAAATACTATGTCAGTTGACTTGGCCATTAGACACCATTTTGTTTAATGCCTTCTGGAACCCTACAAAGGTAATAAAGAAATACTTGTTCCTTGTATCTCAAGACCCAAAGACCTATTGTTGGCCACTGATAAGAATGCAATAATGAGCACCTTCATAAACAAGTTTGTGAACACTGAACACCAATCATCTCCAGAAGAACCTACATTAGCCGCCAAGTCTGAGCTGCCTCGGTACAATGGCTCACATTGAGGTTGTTTCACAGATACAAACCTTGATCTGAAGAATTTAGAATGCGGTAGGAAGGCAAACAATATACAGTACACTTGTTTTTTGACTATATTTGGTGTGTAGCAATCTTTATCTGCCAAATTTTAGTACTGAATGTTATGACATTGAGCATTATCTGTTTGATTTTTGGACTAATGTTTGATTTCGTCATATATGAATCTCAGGTCTCTTCACATGGTTCCCAGTTTTGATGATCTCTCCTCCTGCTACGGAAGGAAAGGTTTTATGCTTGATACATGTTGATACCTGGTTGATACAGTAGATTATATCAAACATCAGGTGTTGAATTATGGGAGTGGATGAAATCCATTCTGGGAGTAGCATGAGCATCAGACCAAATACAGTTCTAGATGCCTCCTTTTTCTTTTGAGTATTTGGTGGCTCAGGTCATCAATTTTCTTTTGAGTAGCATATGCTTCAGCATCTCAAACGTACTCTCCCTTGAAGTAGCCTTTGAAGCTTTCACCTTATTTTGATAGTACTCCTTATTAGTAGGATCTAGGTAAATCTAAAGGAAAAGGATGTTTTACCGTGCATGTTATTTTGTCGAAGTTCGTATTATTCGTGCAGAATTTGACAGAGGAAAAGGGCCGAGGTGCTTGCAAACAGTGTGTGCACACAAATGCCTGATGTGCTTACTCACACAACAACAGAAACCTCCTGTAGCGGCGGGTGAAAATGCACTATAGCGACGGACCCAGACAACCGTCGCTATGCTTGTGTCGCTAGAAATTAAGAACTGCAACAACGGTTCTAAATAACCGCCGCTACAAATTGATTAGTAGCGACCGATGGTAGCAGCAACTGTTGCTACAAATTGATTTATAGCGGCGGACACTGCTATCACCCGCCGCTACTATGGATTTAAAAAAACAAAAAAAAAACGAGGAGCCCGACGCCCTAGTGGCTGGACGCCGATGCCCTCCGCCGCCGTGAACGCACACCGGCGTCGCGCCGCGCCGGCCGGTCAGGAGAGCAGGTGGTCGCGCCCGCCCGACGCGACGCCGTGCCGGCGCCAGCCTGATGCAGCGCCAGCCCGCCGCCCTGCCGCGCCATCCCGAGCCGCCGCCGCGCCCGCGCCAGCCTGGTGCCGCGCCGTCCGACGCGACGCCGCGCCTGCCCGAGCCGCCGCCGCACCCCATCAGCCCGACGCCGCGCCCGCTCGACGCGCCGTGCCCACGCCGGCCTGGTGCAGCGCCCGCTCGAGGCAACGCCATGCTGGCCCGAGGCGATGCCGCGCCCACGCCATCCTGGTGCCGCGTTGGTCCGACGCGCTGCCGCGCTAGCCTGAGCCGCCGCCGTGCCCACGCCGGCCTGATGCCGCGCCAGCCGACGCAACGCCACGCCCACGCCAGCTCGATGTCGCGTCCGCAGCCTCCGCCGAGCCGGGCCGGGGCCGGGGTCGTGGTTGCCTCGCCGCGCCGCTCCAGACAGGGGTCGTGGCCGCCTCACCGCGCTGCTCCAGGCAGGCGGCGCACGGGCGCAGGTGGCGCGCGCGGGCGCTGTGCGCGGAAGCTTGTTGCACGGTGCAAGCGCGGCTCTGCAGCCGCGGCGGGCGCGAGCGGCGCTGGACGAGGAGGCACGGAGGCGTGACCTGCGGGCCACACGGGCGCGTGCTCGAGCGGGCGTTGGTCAGCGCATGGGCGAGCTGCTGCTGACTTGCTGCCCGTTGCTTGCTGCCGTGCATTGCTACATGTGGATGATTGGGGATTGAAGAGAGAGAATAGGAAGAAGGACGATTGGAAAAGGCTGCTGATGTATGGCCGGTGGAGTGCCGTGGTGGAGCTGCTGATGTGAGTTGCATCCTGCGGGCTGCTGCTCGTGTGAGAGAAGTGCAGGAGAGAGATCAGAGAGGTGGAAGAAGAGAGAGAGAGAGAGAGTTGCAGGAGAGCGGTGTAAGAGGAAGACGGTGGAGGATCCTGGTGGCTTGGACTGGACCAATAAGAAGCCACTATTTGGAATGGACGGATTGCTGACATGGCCATTTGTGTTTTCTTGTTTCTTTTGTACGTTTATTTTGAGGTGATAAACAATTTTAAATACAAAAGTTGTCAATTAAAAAGTTTTATATTTCGTCGAGGTCTACAAATTTCATTTTGGTAACTTCTCCATCCGAGGTCGTTTACAAAATTTAAAATTCAAATTTGAGAAATTCAAATTTAAAATGTATTTTTTGTTAGCAAAATTAATTTACATTAAAAAACGTTGAACTACAAAGTTGTATAGCATCTAAGGATATGCAATTTTTATTTTGGCCATATATTCATCCGACATAGTAGTAGTAATATGATTCACAAATCTTATATATTTGTCTTATATTTTCATACAACTATATGATAGATGTAGATTTTATGAACAAATTTACAATTATTTTGTTGCATCAAGAAATGATCGAAATAAGAGTTGTATATCTTGAGAAGTTATACAACTTTGTAGTTCAACACTTTTTATTTTGAATTCATTTACGGCTTCAAAATATTGTTTGAATTTTGCTTTGTCAAGTGCTAAAAATAATACACTCGGTAAACATAGGTTTTCTCGCAGTGAAACATGAAAACATACATTATCACATGAAAGAGCATGATTTTAGAAAAATATAGAAAAAAGAATCATCAAATTCGGAGTTCGTATGTGAGAGAAATACTACTTACAATTTTTAACTCTGGATTAAAAAAAATCATGAAATATTCTTTTGTTTCATGGTTTTTTATTTGTAGCGCGGTTCACATTACGAACCGCGGTTAAAAACCGATTTTGTAGCGACAGTTCGTAATGTGAACCGCGGCTAAAAATCGATTTGTAGCCGCGGTCCGTAATGTGAACCACGGCTACAAATGCTCTCTTTGTAGAGACGGTTGATGGCGTCAACCGTCGCTACAAATCATTTGTAGCGACGGGATTTGTAGCGACGGTTGACGCCATCAACCGTCGCTACAAATGATTTATAGCGACGGTTCATTTGTACAGTGCCCCGCAATCCACTGTAGCGGCGGTTGAATTTCAAAACTGTCACTACGGGATTTTGGGCACTGTCGTTAAAGAACGTTTTTGTTGTAGTGTCAACCATTAGCCTTCTGCAGCACAGATGATCGGGCAATCCCTTTTTATCTAATAAAAAGGAAAAATAATCAGGCAACAAGGGGCACAGAATACTCTAAAAAAAAGGTGCACAAAAATAATCAGCAGTTTTTTTTTAGATCAAAAAATAATCAGCAGTTGGGACTTGTTCATAGACGCAGATCGACTTCAAGATTAACATGCATTTTGCTTGGTCATTTTCCCAGGTGCAGTAACCTCCTGTCGTTTGCTAGCATCCGGCAATTTCTCCTCTGCCTGGGAGCCGGAGTGTGAATGCTGCATGCACCAGCAGAACGCTTTGTTGACTTGTGCACTCGCTTCGCTCGGCTGGCACACGGCCTACACGACGCAAGCAGCGCCGTCTATGCACTGTCCCAGAAGGCCAGAAGGAAGGGGGTACTGCACACACCAACTGACGTGCTATACGCCGCCCGCTCGTCCTTTGCTGTCCCCATGGACCCTGCGGCTAATCCAGGCCGATGCGCCAAGAACAACAGTACTCCATCCGTCCTATAATATAAGAGATCGGGGGAGTTCCCGATAAAAAGAACAGAGGAGTAAAAAGACGATATTGCCCTTCAGTAATTGCTCTGTATCCTCCATTCATCCCTCATCGCATGGCCAGCCCGTAGCTTCCGGCTGCAGCCCGAGGTCGCCCTCGTCGCCTCCCCCGCCCGACGCCGACCCCAGCTGCCTTCCCCGTGCCGCCGCGACAGTTGACCGTGCCCCGGCCGCCTTCCCCGCGCCGCCGCGAGCCCGCGACAGCTGACCGTGCCCCACCCGCCTCCCTCGCATCGCCGCCCCCTGGCCGCCTCCCCTGCGCCGCCGCGCTCCGCTTGCTTCCCCAGCGCCCCGGCAACCACCCTCGCGCTCCGGGCGCCTCCCTCGCGACCTCGCGCCTAGGCTGCTTCGCCCCTCTCGCGCCGAGCTCAGCACTGACCGCGCGGTCCTCTTCTTCCCCTGCCTGGCCGTCTCCTTCAAGTTCAAGCTCGCCACGACGGGCTGCTCGTGGTGCCCGGACACCACGAGCTTGCGCGCGGTGGAGATGGAGGGCACCCGCCGCGGCCACGGAGACCACGAGCTCGGCACGGATGGACGCCCAGCGCCGCTGCAACTTGGACATCGTCGCCTTTCTCACATTTGCTCCCCGCCGACACCTCCCATGCTGCCCAAATTCGGAGATTCGCCCTACCATCCCCATGTCGCCTCGCCGGAGCACAGAGGAGGGCAGCGCGCAGCTCATGTCTCCTCACCGGAGCACAGAGGAGGACCCCCGCGCCTCGCCGCGATTTGGGCGAGACGAGCGGCAATGGCGGGGAAGACGCGACCCGGCCGGCCGCATCCACCCCGCCGGAGCTGCGGCAGGGGAGCGGAGCGCCCGATGGGCGAGATGCCGAAGGAAGAGATAAGATTCTGGGTGCGTGGCTGAGGATTTTTTTTGATTTTTTTTATTAGGTGTGGGGCCCGCTTGACCTCCCAAATCCCTTATATTCTGGGACAAAGAGGACTCCCTCCAATCCCTTATATTATGGGACGGAGGGAGTACTCAGGAATGGCGACAGGGAGCTCTCCCCGCCTGCACCGCAGCCGATGCAGTAGCGAGAGGAGCAGCATTCACTCCAGGCCGAGGAAAAGGAACAAAGAGATTTTTCCGGATCTCTCAGCAGCGACACCACGAAAAGCACTTGCTCGCTACAGCATCTAGGAGTATGAAGAAGTCTGAACTGCAAAGTAAAAATTTTCCTCCTTTTATGCACCTTGATGCCTGATTATTTTTTCCTTTTTTATATTACTCCTAGACAGTACTAGCGATTGCCGATCATCTGTGCTGCAAAAGGCTGGCCTTGTTTGGAATAGAGGAATAAAAAACATAGGAATAAGAAAAAACACAGTAACGGAGAAAACACAGGAATGTGAGAAGTCACAATACCATAGGAATCGAAAACAGAGGAATTGAGAATTTAAGGTGTTTGGATTGCAGGAATAGAAACACAGGAACAAAAATGTTAAGGCAACAAAATAAAATCTCATGAAGCAATAGTGTCATTATTTATTCCTTTCTAAATTGAAGTAGTAATCTTCATGGAATGGCAACCCTCTTGCCTATATTGCCATAAAAATAGTTTTTCACTCCTTAAAATGTGCCTTGCCTAATCTCTTTTCATCTCTTTTGTCCTCAACTATTTGTTTCAAAATTTTAATCCCTAATCGAGCTTCTCTCTCCCTGAATATCTCTGCTCCTTGGCCACCAGTCGTAGCCACCGCTCCCAGCTGCCAGGTGCAGGTCCTTGGTGCCTTACAATTCAACACGGCAGCGCTTAAGGGAGCATGAGCGGCTGATTAGCTCTTCCTTCACACGCAAGAAAGTTTTCCAAGAGTTCGAAGTGGATTATTTCATTCCTCCATTCTGTGAAGGAAAGGAAGTCGTTCCTACGGAAAGGAAAGGTTGATTCCTCTGTTCCAAACGCATGTGATGTCAGCAAAACATAGGAACCAATTCCTTTAAAGTTTCCTTTAAAAATCCTCTATTCCAAACGCCCCCTAATGGTTGAGTACGCATGCACACTGTTTGCAAGCACCTCGGCCCTTTTCCATTGTCAAATTCTGCACGAATCATATGAACTACTACGACAAGATAATGTGCACGGTAAACCATCCTTTTCCTTTAGATTTATCTAGAAAACATCCTACTAATAAGCAATACTCGTACGCTCAAAAAAAGAGAAAACTTGAAAGGTTATTTCAAGGGACGATTCAAAATCCACACCACTGCCGCCTCAAATCGGACCAGCCCCCGCCCTCCTTTTCCCCGTGGCATAGCGTGCAGCTGGGCCTCTCTCCCTAGCAACAATTGGTTCCCAATCCGAGGCAGTCATGGAGTTTTTTGGCAATAACCAGAGGCGGAGCTTGAACACTTTTCCAGAGGGGGGCGTTTAGTTAAACAAATTTGCAAGGGGAACCATATTTGCATGTTTCCTCTCATTTACATGGCAAAAGCAAGGACTTGTACATAATTTTACAAAATCCAGGGGGGCCACAACAACGCTATGTACGAGCCCGCTGAGAACTACCAGCTTGTTCGCCTCGTTGCTTTGCAGTAACTGTGATTCAGCAGCTACAGTGTCCTAGTTTTTTTTTAGCAGCCGCTACAGTAAAACAGCTGCAAAACCGCCTGCCGAACAAGCCGTACATCGTTGGCTCGTCGTTTCTGGTTGGGTATTTCAGACTTTTGTCATTTAAGCTGGCTTCTTCCTTCTTCCTCCCTCACTTCATCACAGCTGAGTTGAGCCAGGCGCTCATGGCTGGCGCCAGATGGCCACGAAGGTGGTGTTACATGCCGTCATAGCCACTAGCCAGTACTCAGGAGAGGCGGGAATTTATCTCGACACAACATGCACGTCGAGCGAGTCGTGCGGCGTCAGCGGTGCCTCACGATCCAAGTTTGCTATGTTTCGGTTATAACACAAATAAACAAAGTAAAACAGAAAATGCTGTGATGCGTTGAGTTGCGTTCGTTGCAATCTCGCCTGAGTTCAAGTCCGACGCCAACAGTAGGAAGACATGACCAAGAGGAGCGGCCAAGATCCAGCACGCTTGAGGACCAAAGGACATGGAAGGCCCCTGGAATGACATGGACAGGATGAGATTCATGAGGCATCTTTGGCGCATGCTATCCTTTGTTGGTCCTCGCAGGACTTCGCTCTGAGGAGGAAGAAGAACAAGATAGCTTGGCGCCTTGGCCGTTGGATGGTATTTGGACGGGTGAGGATTGGGGACTGCTTAACTGCACTGGAAAACTGAAAAGGTTATTTCAAGGGACAATTCAAAATCCACACCGCTGCCGCCCAAATCGGACCAGCCGCAGTCTCAAAAAAAAAAAAAAAATTGGACCAGTCGCCGCCCTCCTTTTCCCTGTGGCATAGCGCGCACCTGGGTCTCTCTCCCTAGCAACAATTGATTCCCAATCCGAGGTTGTCATGGAATTCTTTGGCAACAACGTTATGTACGATGGACGAGGAAGATTTCTGGGCATGGCACTATGAACGAACGGGAGTGTTCTCTGTTCGGTCAGCTTACCAGATGTTAGTACAAAACAAGGAGCAAAGAACTGCCTGGATAGAGCACATGCCAGGCTGATCAGATGTAAAGGCAGAGGAGAAGGAATGGACAAATTTATGGGGGGTCAAAGTGCCATCCAAAGTACGTTTGTTCTTGTGGAGGCTTGCTCGGCATTCTATCCCCACGGGTGATGTTTGCCATCATAGGAACATGGCACCTAATAGCAGATGCACTATCTGTGGAGCTGAGGATTCGTGGAAGCACTTACTCTTGGAGTGCAATATGTCAAAGTCTGTATGGGAACCTGAAAAGGAGGAAACTACAGAATTCTTATGTCAAGTTCAAGAAGAAGACGCTCGAGGCTGGCTAGTGGCAGTGATGGAGTCATTGTCTCATGAAGAATTAACTCCTAGTGGTAATCTGGCTCTGGGCTATCTGGCATGCACGCAGGAAAGCGATTCATGAAAATATTTTTCAGAGCCCTTTATCCATACATTGTTTCGTTGAAAGGTATATATCTGAACTGGACTTGGCAATTCCAAAACCGAGGGCGAGACAGCCAGGCCATGTCTCACATCCCCCTCGGATTCCCCCTCCAACTGGTTTCATGAAGATTAATGTTGACGCTGCCGTGTCGAAGAACTCCAACATATCAGCCATGGCTGCAGCTGCTCGGGACGAATATGGAGTGTTCCAGGGAGCTTCGGTACTAGTGATGGAAGGAATCACAAATGCTGAAACTGCGGAAGTCATGGCATGCAGGACTAGCGTTGGCAAGGGACACACTCATGCAAAAGATCAGAATTGCTAGTGACTGCTCTAATGCGGTCAAGAATATCCAAGGTGCTGGGATGAGCAGATATGGCTCAATTGTTTGACAGATCAGGGCAAGTTCGGAAGGTTTTGTTTCAGTTAGTTTTTGCTCATGAGAATTGAGCTTCAAATGCCGATGCACATGGTCTAGCTAGGAGTTCTATCTACAGAGATGTAGGCCGGCATGTTTGGCTCTTAACACTACCCGATGTTGTTTGTAACTCTTACACTCTTGTTGATTAATAAAGGGTGGTGTCCTGTGCTAAAAAAAAAACAACGCTATGTACGAGCTCGCTGAGAATTAGGGCAACAACATCATTGGCTCGTCGTTTCTGATTGGGTATTTCAGACTTTTGTCATTCTGGGACAAGAATCCAGGCAACCACAATCCAAGCAAAAATATACACTTGCAGCTTCTGCTTTTCAAAATTTGGACTCTAGAATCAAATGCTCAAACAAAAGTTTGTTGTGTTCGTACTAGTTGGCACGTAGGACTGCAGCCTTGGAGCAGCTGATGGTTTCAACGAGACCCATGACAAGTGAAATCATCGTGATTGTTTTGTGTGAAAGCACGTTTTTTTTTCAAATTGTATTTATGGGACTTGGTTGTATTCCATTTCACAACAATCATAGAACTTCCTAAAAATTTTCATCACCATACCACATAAGAATTTAGGGGGCTTTGGAACGCGGGATTTTTTCCCGTTCCTGCGTTTTTCTTGTGAACAGTCAACTGATTCCTGTGAAATTCCTGTACAATTCCTGTGAAAATTCTGCGTTCGAAAAAAGCCCTAAAAGTCCGTTGTTTCCATAGATCTAGAAGTAGGGAAGGAAGTTTGTTCCTTTCCTTCCAGAGGAGGCAGCAATGACGATGTGTGCTGCATTACACTGTGCCAGCTGGTGCCGTGACGTCTTAAGGTGAAATGGTATGGCAGCAGCAGGAGGGAGCTACGCCGTGTCTCTCTCCCTTGTGGGGTGTGAACCGGGACGGGGTTCCGCTGACTTATAGTACACGCGTGCTCCACTGCTATACTAGTACCAGGACTCCAAGATCAAAGGCCGAAGCCCAGGAAAAGAACCCAGAGGCTCCCCAGCCGGCGAACGGAGATGGCGACCTCCTCACCAGTCTTGGTCGACCTCACCACGGAACCGGACAACTACGGTGTTTCAGTAGCAGCTACAATATTTGCAGTTATTTTTCTGTAGTCGCAGCCGCAATTGCTTTCTCTCTCCGTTTCTCTCTCTTACACCTGGCTTTATGTATAGTGGCAACAGAAATTCTCAGGCTTTGGATATATGTGAGCAGGGGCGGCTGATCGTTTCTTCAACGTGTGATTATCTTATGTGAAAGCATTGGCCTTTTTTTGATAAATGATGAAAACATAGGTTAAATGGGTTTCATGCACAAGGTTTTCGTAAAAATTAGACTAATGAATTTAGCATACACCCTAATGAATTAACATATTTGATCAAATTCAAGCACCATTTGCGTATTTGCCTGATTTCTCTCCAGCGCAGCGCACGCACGCTCGCTTCGGCTGCATTTAACAGCGTTGCGTGCTGCTCCTTTGCTCGCAACTCTTGCGAGCTGCTCCGCGCGCGCCGTGCTCGCTGTATCGCCACATGGGTAGCCAGCACGCAAGAATGAATTTTCTTTTGTGCGAGAGCCGGCGGCACGCGGCTGCAGAAAAATAACTACGAATACTGTAGCGGCTGCTGAAGAAATAACTGAAACACTGTAGCTGATGCAAAATAGCTGCTGCAAAACAGCCAGGCAAACACGCTGATGATTTCAACGAGACCCATGACAAGTGAAATCAGCGTGATTGTTTTGTGTGAAAGCACCTTTTTTTTTTCAAATTGTAATTATAGGACTTGGTTGTGTGCCATTTCACAACAATTATAGAACTTCCTAAAAATTTTCATCACCATACCACACAAGAATTTAAAGTCCGTTGTTTCCATAGATCTAGAAGTAGGGAAGGAAAGGAACAAACAGTAATCCCGAGGAGGCAGCAATGACGATGTGTGCTGCATTACACTGTGCCAGCTGGTGCCGTGACGTCTTGAGGTGAAATGGTATGGCAGCAGCAAGAGGGAGCTACGCCGTGTCTCTCTCCCTCGTGTGGTGTGAACCGGGACGGGGTTCCGCTGACTTTATAGTTGCTCCACTGCTATACTAGTACCAGGACTCCAAGATCAAAGGCCGAAGCCCAAGAAAAGAACCCAGAGGCTCCCCAGCCGGCGAACGGAGATGGCGACCTCCTCACCAGTCTTGGTCGACCTCACCACGGAACCGGACGACGACACCGTCATGTTATTTCTTCAGCAGTAACTATAGTGTTTCAGTAGCAGCTACAGTGTTCGCAGTTATTTTTCTGTAGTCGCAGCCGCAATTGCTTTCTCTCTCCGTTTCTCTCTCTTACACTTGGCTTTATGTATAGTGGCAACAGGAATTCTCAGGCTTTGAATATATGTGAGCAGGGGCGGCTGATTGTTTCTTCAACGCGTGATTATCTTATGTGAGAGCATTGGCATTTTTTTGATAAATGATGAAAACATAGGCTAAATGGGTTTCATGCACAAGGTATTCGTAAAAATTAGACTAATGAATTTAGCATACACCCTAATGAATTAACATATTTGATCAAATTCAAGCACCATTTGCGTATTTGCCTGATTTCTCTCCAGCGCAGAGCACGCACGCTCGCTTTGGCTGCATTTAATAGCGTTGCGTGCTGCTCCTTTGCTCTTGCTAGCTGCTCCGCGCGCGCCGTGCTCGCTGTATCGCCACATGGGTAGCCAGCGCGCAAGAATGATTTTTTTTTTTTGCGCGAGAGCCGGCGGCAGCCTGTTCGGCAGGCTGCAGCTGCACTGCGGCTGCAGAAAAATAACTACGAAAACTGTAACGGCTGCTGAAGAAATAACTGAAACACTGTAGCTGATGCAAAACAGCTGCTGCAAAGCAGCCAGGCAAACACGCTGATGGTTTCAACGAGACCCATAACAAGTGAAATCAGCGTGATTGTTTTGTGTGAAAGCACCTTTTTTTTTCAAATTGTAATTATGGGACTTGGTTGTGTGCCATTTCACAACAATCATAGAACTTCCTAAAAAATTTCATCACTATACCACACAAGAATTCAAAGTCCGTTGTTTCCATGGATCTAGGGAGTGTTCGTTGCTTTAGCATTTAGCATTTAGACCTGTCACATCAAAAAGAATCTTATTATTTAAGAGTACTAAATAAAATTTAATTACAAAACCTTTTTACAGATAGGTACATCTTTACGAGACGAATAGCCTAATTAATTTATATTTTGTTACAGTGATGCTACAGTAACGCTACAGTAACCAGCGTCTAATCACGGCTTACCTATCCTTGTTAGATTCGTCTCGCGATTTAGACCATAGGTTCTGAAGTTAGTTTTGTAATTAAACTTTATTTAATACTCTTAAATAACAAGATTCTTCCCTCTAAATTTTAGACCCCATACAACGAACACCCCCAAAGTAGGGAAGGAAAGGAACAAACAGTATTCCCGAGGAGGCAGCAATGACGATGTGTGCTGCATTACACTGTGCCAGCTGGTGCCGTGACGTCTTGAGGTGAAATGGTATGGCAGCAGCAGCAGGAGGGAGCTACGCCGTGTCTCTCTCGCTCGTGTGGTGTGAACCGGGACGGGGTTCCGCTGACTTTTATAGTACACGCGTGCTCCACTACTGGTACCAGGACTCCAAGATCAAAGGCCGCCGCCCAAGAAAAGAACCCAGAGGCTCCCCAGCCGGCGAACGGAGATGGCGACCTCCTCACCAGTCTTGGTCGACCTCACCGCGGAACCGGACGACGACACCGCCATGTTCTTGGACGACGGCCGCGGCGGCTCCGACCAGTACGGGTGGCCCGCGGCGGAGAAGATGGTGTCGTCGCTGACAAGCGCCAAGGCCCTCCGAAGCCTGTGCGACGAGTGCGGCGCTGTACACGCCGCGGCGCGCCGGCGCTTCCCCGCCGTGCGAGACGCGGAACGCGGCGGCGTGCGTGTTCGCCGGCGCGCTGGAGGCCGGGATGCGCCTTCCCCTGCACGAGTTCTACGAGCGTGTGCTCCGGCACTACGGACTCGCCCCGGGCCAGCTGAGCCCCAACGCGTGGCGCTTCATGGCGGCCTTCGTGATGCTCTGCGAGGAGGCCGGCGTGGAGCCGATGCTGGAGGTGTTCCAGCACCTGTTCCGGCCGTTCGCGCACAAGGGAAGCATGGCTGGGTGGTACTTCTTCGCGCCCTGCTACGGCCGCCACCGCAATCGCCATATCTTCGTCTCGGCCGGTCTTCCCTCCAACGACGGGTGGCGGGCGAGGTTCTTCTTCCTCGAGTCCTCGCCGGAGAATGCGCCGTGACGATGCCCCGTGAAGTGGGGAAATCCAACCGAGGAGGCCGTCGTCCAGCCGGCGCTCAACGTTGCCGCGAAGGATGCTTTGAGGAAGATGGAGGAGGCAGCCGGCGCGGACGGCTTTCATGTCATGAAGCGCCTCGCGCTCGCGGAATGGAAGCACAGGTTGCCCGTCGGCCAAATCCAAACCGAGCTGAGGGCAGCACCGACGATGAATTCGGGCGCCGAGAGCCCACCGGCGGCGCCAACGAATGGCGCGGCCATCACGCCGCCGCCGCGGCACTGCGTCGTCGTCGGGGTCCAGATGGCGCAGCAGAACGTCGAGGAGCTGGCGGCGGCCAAAGCCCAGCTAGCGCTTCTCCAGGAGGAGAACGCACAACTCAAGGCCGTCAAGGTCCAAGCCCACCTGGACCTCATCACCGTCAAGGACAACTGCAACAAAATGCTCTCGGAGATGTACGCCCAGGGCATGAGGGACATGAGGAAACTCGCGCTCACCTTGTACCCCGGGGTCGTCGATCCAGCAGCGCTCCACGGTGGCCCTCCGGGATTTCCTCCTCCAGCGTGAAGTACGTACTAACAACATGTGTCTATGTATCCTTCCTTAATTTCAACTATCATTCGGAAAATACCTCCTTGCTCTGACTGATGAATTACTAGCTCACAAGTAGTATGTTCTTCAATATGCCTGCCAACCACTTTTGGTGTGCCTTCAGTCCAAATAAGCTTTTTGCTGAGCTTATCTATGATACGATAGATCATCATATGCTAAAAAGAAATACTCCATATTAGCAGAACTTGAATGGGGATTTTTATTCTCTGTTCTTACTAGTAACAAGTACCGTGCAAATTTATTAGAACTATTTTGCATGTTATTCTGAAACTTGCTTTTTCGTACTTGTTTTTGCTATCTTTTTTTTTTCAGAAATGTTTTGGAGCTTGGAACCAGGGGTACGATGTGACCAAGGCCAGAAGTACTAACATGTATGTATCCTTGCTTTCTACTACTATCGTTCGGACGATACCTTGCTTTGACTGAATTACTAGTAGCCATGCATAAGTACGTTCTTCATCATCTGTGAGAACTTCTTGACAGACTTTTGGTGTGCCTTCAGTTCATGTGATTTTGCTTCTTCATCAAGTATGAGCAATGATTTTGGATACTCCGTTGTTTGAACTTGGTCTTACTGTTACTAGTACTTCGAGCTTATAGCATCAGCTCTTCTGCATTCTGTCATGGTTAGAAAAGCTTTAATTTAAATAAACTGTATGGTAATATGTTGAACTAATGATCATTGTTTTATTCAAGCAATGTTGATTGACATGCTGTAGAAGTTGAATTGAACATCATTTTTCTCGATTAATTTGATGTGTGCATGAAAGAAAGCAACCTAACGAAATCGTATTTCAGATAGTTATCATTAGAATTTCTTCTTCATATTCTTTTGGCTACAGATTTTGGATTCTTTTTCCAGGCTTCGGCTAAAAAACGAATGCTTCGTTGCACCGCTTGATTTTTTTTTTTCCAATAGTACATTTTCAACTAGGCAACCGACAAAAGGAGGGGATGTTATGAATAGGGATTTTTCTTCTTTAGTTCTTACTAGTAACAAGTACCATGCAAATTTATTATGAGTAACTATTTTCTCTGTTGTTCTGAAACTTGCTATTCACATTGTTTGTTTTTAATGTGTTATTTGGTTTCTGAAACTTGCCACTTGCTTCGTACTTGTTTTGGCTTCTTTTATTTTTCAGAAATGTTTTGGAGCTGGGAATCAGGCATGGTGCGATGTGGCCAAGGCCAGAAGATCGGCTGCATTGTTACCAACTTCCCAAGCCTATTTCAGCAGTTGAGGTTCCTTTTGTGCTTTTGCTTTGTTGAGACTTGTTCAGGTCCAGATACAGTAGTCTATTATCGTCTTCTATACTAATTATGAACTTGTGATACCTGTGCCCAAACGGTTACATTCTTATCTGAATGTAATGTATGTCTTGCCTAAATCTATAAATTTGATTTCTTAGTAAAGAGAGGATAATATCTTGAAGATATATTATCAGCTAGTGAAATAATTCACTTGTTGAGTTTTCTTTCTTTTATTTGAAAGAAAAAGAGTATGGAATTATGTTTCCATTTTCTCCTTTCTTGTTTGTCTTTGTTTATGCTATCAGGTAAAGGAGATTGAGGCTGTTTTCCCTCCGACGCTCTTGCAACTGCAGATGACAGTGCAGCTAATAAGTTGTCGCTTACATGCTCTGTGCAGTCATTTCATTGTGCCCTGTTTTGTGATACTATTATGATTTATTTCTTAGTGGTAGTAAGCTTGTCGTCTTCTTTTTTTTTTGGGAGGATAGTAAGCTTGTCTTGAAGACATCCTTTATCATCCATGCTGGGACCAATGTATGCTGTGAGCAGAGAAGTGCCACTTTAAGAAAGCCTGAGCTTGAACTCAGTGCTCAAGCGAGTACTATTGCACAATAATTTTCTTTATTACTTACAATACATTACAGAGTAGCTCTTTTCATATTTGATTGCATCAAGTGAAAACTTTTGTGGAAAATCTCACATGTTTCGATGTGATCTCTATTGAAAATGGAAGGGAAGTGAACATAATTTATTCTGTTTGGTTGTGTATTTTTTTGCATTTCATACCTCAGTCAGTTTGTACAAAAAATGTTGCGTAAGATTCTTGAGGATGTTTGTGGTCTTGTTCAGTATCCTTGGTACACATGCATGCCATCAAGTGGCAATGTTTCCGGAGCTTTTAGTTGTACGGGCTGTTTGCTGTGGTAATTTTTCACGAATTCAGGTTTGTTGTATGTGTCTGATGGTGCCCAATTTAAATTTGTTCAGAGGCTGGTGGTGCATGCCTACATGGAGTGCAATTGATTAGGAACATACTATGCGATCTTCCAGACTGGTAAAAAGTTGCATAATGCGTTCTGATTTTGCTTGCGTACCAGCTGATGCTCCAGAAACAAATTCAAGAGGAAAATGAATCGATCCAAAACAAACCAATGATGCAAGTAGAAGCTGAACTCAGTTCTTAAATAATATTAGCATAGCCAGTTATACATATATGCCTCAAGTTCACAACCATTACCATCTAAACAACTCCCAGAGGAGCTTAGCCATCAGGTGCCAGAAAATTGACTAGACAAAAACCAAAATAATTCTGGACCTGAGCAAGAGACAAAAGAAAAAACACCAAATCCTCCTTGCTTGCACGAACAGAATGCCAGCAACTTCCACCAGCTTCAGAGATGCCATGAAATTTCCCTATCCATGGCAGGCCAATGTTGCCAAGAAATCAGCTGGTAGCAACCCACGCCATTCTAATTGCTTTCGAGCTCCAAAATGTTACTAGTCCTCATCTGATTCTGAACAAGGATCTGAAAGGCAGAGAGAGTTTTCAGAATCCGAATACTAGATAAGGGATGGCAGCAATCCAAGGAGATTTTTGCTATTTTGCCCATCCAAGTGGTGGACTAAAGTTTTCAGAACACAAAACAAATTGCCCTCCATCGCACGGTGCTAGTAGTAAAAAGACCATAGCCAATCAAAGTCATGGAACAAGAAACCATTTCATTCCCTGGTGGTGACTTACCTTGATAAAAGAACCATGGACTCTAATCCTTGGCAGGCGCTTCAGGCGGAAATCCCTGGTGGTCAGAATTGGATAGCAGCTTGTGCTTGAGCTCGGAGGGCTGCACGACATCTGGGTACACGTTTACAGCGAGATCCATCATGTCCCTCAAGCCTGTAGCGTATGCCTCGTCCCAGCGAAAGGCGTTCTGTTGCTTGAAGCTGATGAGGTCGCTCTGACACTGGACTTTGACGGCTCGCAACTCTGCCGCATGCTCTTCGTTGAGCCGGGCTATGTCGGCCTCGAGCTGCTCTGTTGCCTGCTGCCAAAGCTTCTCCCCGAGGTTGTCCATGCTGGCGGCGTGCTTGTCGATGAGCCGGGCAATGCCGGCGTCGTGCTTCTCCTCAAGCCTGGCAATGTCGGCCGCGTGCTTCTCTCCGAGCTGGTACATGTCGGCTGCGTGCTTCACTCTTGCCTGCCGCAGCTCCTCCACGAGGCGGGCCATGCCGTCTCTCCCTGCCAGGACCTCCTTGTTGAGTCGGACAGCCTCGCCGTTGGCCGCCTGGAGCTCCTGGTCCTTTCCTTGAAGCTCCTCCACGAGCCAGGCCACCTCGTCTTTGGTCGCCTGGAGGTCCTGCTCCCACAATTGTGCTATCTGGAGCAAGCTCGGCGTGGCGGCGCCCACAGGAGCAGCAGGACGCAGCGGCGTTGTCTGCACCCGTGGCGGTTCGGGCGACTTGCGCTTCCTGCAGGACTCAACAGGGTCGGCGCCGGCAGGAGGTTCCAATTTCACGGTCGGTGCCAGATTGGGTTGGCGGCCGAGGGGCAGGTCGCGTCCGGCGAGGAACGCAACGACCCTGTGCTAGGCCCAGGCGGCGCATGTGCTCGGAGAAGTCCTCCCGCCCGACGCCGTTCATGTCGTTGAACCGCTTGACCACCACGGCGGGGCCCTCGCACAGCGTGGCCTTGTACGACGACCCGAAGTCACGGGCAAGTTCACCATACTGTATCGCGTAGGTAGCAATTGCCTTAAAGACAACTGGTTCCATACGAAACGCTACACAACAATCCTTCTCATGTCCATTGAGAGTTTCTTCTCCCAGTGCGGCTAGATGTGTGTCTTGGTCTTTTCTCTCTTCTTCTGCTACTACTAGTTAACAGATACAAACTAGGTAAGAGGAGCAAAATTAATTCATCATCGTCCTCTTCCCTCCTCCTTTTCACAAGCTCCCTTCTCTCCATTCTGCTACAAAGTAACTTAGTAAGGTTAGTATAGCAGGGACATATTCTGTTTAAATATGCCTATATAACTTTTAGTTGACCCATATACAACCAACCTATATTCTGTTTAAATATGCCTATATGGCTTTTTTATAAATTTTTTGCAGACAAGAATGGTGAGCTGAATAATCCCAGCGATGGTTTGTTCCATGAGTCCAGACCCTGGTCCGGCTTTACGAGTGATAAACTAAATGTTAAATGGACCGGCACTAATGACTAGAAAGCAGTACAAATATTGACACATGTTAATGGAATAAAACCTAATGGCCTGCGAAAAATTGAGGGCCGTGCTCTCAAGTTCAAAACACACAAGGAGTATCAACCCACAACACACACACTTGGATGAAATTTCAGAAATCAATGGACATTCGGTAAAATTTCAGAGAACACTACAAGAAGCAGCACAAATTTCAATCCTTCATGATCTGAAAGTGAAGGCCCCCCGCAGCACAAATTTCAGTATTGGCAACATAGATCAGCAAGTGATATTTTGAATGCCCATTGTTCAAAACTACCATAGCCACACAATCTGCTCCGAGTGCAGTAATATTAGCAATCACCTAAATACATATTGATCAGCAAGCATATCACCTAAATATTGGCATAAGCAACCAACATACTAGGGATTAATCCATGACGCATCCGCACTAGCACCAGCAGCCAGCCACATCTATATGGTCGCATCCATTCACCAATAAATTTTTAGCTCGCAATGACCAGGCATGGAAAAGAAAAAAGAGAGCTGAGATGGCAGGCAGCGGTGGAACCACATGGGCATCCAGAGTCCAGACCTGAATGTATCAACGAAGATGGCACATCGGTGCAACAGCGTCACCACCATCCCCTGCCATGCTCGCACTTGTCGCGAATAAGATTCACACATGCTACCATCAATCAAACCCTAGGTTGACGGAAAACAGGGGAGCGAAGGAGGGGACGGAAGCGGAGGGGAGGAGGAGGAGGAGCAGGAGCAAGGGTTGCACCGTTGCCCGGAGAAGCACCGCCGTCGCCGTGGGTTCGTCCGGTGAGCGCGCCGTCACCGTCGCCAGGAGAGAGCGAGCGTGAGTGAATAGTTCCCGGCCTCCGAAGGAGTTGCTGGATTCCCACGCCGATCGGCGTGGGTCGGGAGCGGGCCGGGCCAATCCACATCGGTGCCAAACACACTTTTGCCCGCGACGGGATTTTCGTCCGCGCGGGGGTCTGGACCCTCTCCACGGCGTGGATTAGGCCGCAATCCACGTCAATACACGCCTATCCAAACGAGGCCTCACAGGGAAAGGCCAAGGCGCCGTCGACGGTGCTTGGAGGAGGAAGAACCTGGACTTCCAACCCCGGTCCCTGTCCCGGAACATGCCGGTGAAGAGGGGGACGGAGCCCGGCGCGGCGTAGGCAGCCCAGGGAGTCGGCCTTGTGGGCGCGGACGGAGAATAAATGGTTGAACACCGGCAGCTGCGGCTCGACGCCAGCGTCCTTGCAGAGCAGCATGAAGGCGGTCACGTAGCGCCAGGCGTTGGGCATCAGCTAGCTTGGCGCGAGGCCGTAGTGCCGCAACACCGCTACGTAGAACTTGTGAAGCGGAAGCTGCATGCCGCCGGCGAGCAAGGCGTCGGCGTAGATGCAGATAGAGTTGGAGCCTTCCGGCGGCGCCGAGCAGGCCCCCTTTGCTCCTGCGAGGAGCGGCATGTACACCTTGGGGACGCCGCAGAGGTCACACAGCTGTCGCAGCTGCGACGGTTCTCTCAGCGTCGACGTGGTCATCTCTGCCGCGGGCCAAGAGAAGTCGGCTCCGCCGTCGTCGAAATAGGCAGAGCTGGCGGTGTCGCCCTCCGGTGCCGCGCTGAGCACAATGCAATCGTTGGAGGACGATGTTGCAGAGGATGATGAGGCGGCCATTGCCATGGCCCTGGACTGGAGGGAGCTCAAGCTCCCCCCTCGCCCGCCGCGGTAAGCCGGGCCGCCGGCCTCGCACGCGCGCCGTGGGTTGCCTCAGCCCTCACCCGCATGCGCCGCGCGTTCAGATCGGGCCGCCGCCGGCGGTAGCTAGGGTTGGGTACTTGGGTTCGTGGGAGGGGAAAGGGGATGGAAGAAGCAGGGGCTGTGGATTCTGAAGAAATGTGGCCACATCGGGTTCTGTCGAGGGAATCGACGGGCAAATCGATCCCTTCCTGTGTGGTGTGCTGCTGGTGCTGCGCGTAATGAGCAGCAGCTCTCGTGTTGCCGATTTTTTTACCAATAAATAAAGGTAAACTGGAATGTTAAAAGTAGTATAGTAAATCAGGATGGTATTTAGAAATGGGAAAATTGGGTTCTTGTCGAGGTTATAGGACCTCGATAGATTTGTTATGGGGGCGAAGGGACCAAGAATACGATGGTGAACACGAGACAAGGAGTTTAGACAGGTTCGGGCCTCCCGGAGGATAAAAACCCTACGTCCTGTATGTCGTGGTATTGATTGTGTATATTTGAGAGGAGATCCCTGCCCGCCTTATATAGTCGGGGGTACAGGGTTACATGGAAAGTATCCTAGTCGGTTACAACATGGAAATACTTGGAGTACAAGTCAAGAAACCCTTTGCGGTCACGCCGAGTAGTAGAACCTTCCAACTCTGCATCGTGGGCTACTCGGTCTCTTCTGGGCTGGTCCGACTACCCTTGTCAGGTTACTCGGCCCTTGGTCTTGAGGGTACCCGGGGGTCATGGTAACGACAGTAGCCCTCAAGTGCTTTTTGATTGATCCAGTAGATTGCTTCCGACTAGTCTTCTCTCCATGTAGGAATTGATCTCAAGTGATATTGAGAAATTAAAAAGGACTTGACCTGAATCAAGTTTGAGGTACTTGACCTCGGGTGGACCAAGGCCAACAGGGCCTTGAATTAGGCATGCTGTCAGTTGACACCCAACTCTGAATAATATCAGAAAAATTAGATAAATGCTTGTTGAAGCAAGTTTGTTTATAAATGTCGTGTATAAAACAGCACTCAGCTCTCAGAGCTGATTAAGTCCATTGAGGGGATTTGAATAAAGTCAGCATCCGAATCTGTCGGCTATGGCTGAAAGCATACTATGTAAATAGTACCCAACTGACTGAGTTGGCCTAGGCTGAAAAGCATGTTTACTAATTTGAAAATTATGAATGCACGATCAGTGCATCATACTGATGTAGCCCCCGAGTTACTGTGTAATTCGTAGAATTGTATAGTAACTCAGAATAAGCTGAACCAAGAAATAAGATCTTGATCCGAGTGGAAATAAATTCAACATCCGAATCTGTCGGCTAGGGCTGAAAGCATACTATGTAAATAGTATCCAACTGACTGAGTCGGCCTAAGCCTTGAAAAAGGCATGTCTACAAATTTGAAAATTATGAATGCACGATCAGTGCATCATACTGATGTAGCCCCCGAGTTACTGTGTAATTCGTAGAATTGTATAGTAACTCAGAGTAGGCTGAACCAAGAAATAAGATCTTGATCCGAGTGAATGAATGTACGATCAGTGCATCATATTGATGTGTTGAAAAGTAACATCCATTATATAAGGAACTCATGTTTTCCTGCGCACAAGGCAATTAGAACAGGAATTCACAATGAGTCTCAGCCAAGAATTTCTCATTCCGAGCTGGTGTCTAGGTCCATCCAGCTAATCAGCCAGGGATGATTACAACACGTAGCCCCCAAGCTGTCTCTCAACGAAAACAATTGAGATTCAGAAGAGGATAAATTCTAGGTATTATCCGACTTAAATGGTCAAGGATATAAGACAACCCGTGTGCCTGGCAAGTTTGCCGAGAAAATGGTGGAACTCACGCAAGTGAGTCCACGTGGACTAGCCCCCGAGTCTGCGGATAATCAGAATGATTATATATGCGGACTCAAAAGAGACCAGAAGCACTAAGATTACTGATAAAACAGTTGCATTGGTTTTTCGTGGAACTCACGCAAGTGAGTCCACGTGGACTAGCCCCCGAGTCTGTGGATAATTAGTATAATTATGTACAGACTCAAAAAGAACTAGAACTCACGGACTGAAATCTGTATTGTTAAACAAAAAGGTAGCTGAGTGTTATACAAATAATCTGAGAGATTAAGTGTATACTCTAATAATGCATATTTAAATTTTATCCGAGTCATTCATCCTTATCCACCGAGTCACAAGTTTACTGTGACGAATTTGTCGCTGATGCAGGAATCTGGACAGGCGCTTTTCAGATCCTGAAGCAGAAACGTCAGATCATTTTCGTCCTTTCAGATTCTTCATCTGGGCCTTTAAAACTGAGCGTTGGTGTTGGCTATTTCCTCATTCCTTCGGTATCAAACCATGGCTGGCCGTAGGGATTCGAGGCGTAGGGTTCCATCCGCTGCATCGCCACCGGCTCCGGGCGACTTGCCGCCGCCGCCAGCGCCTCCAGCAGCTCCAGCCCCAGCGCCACATGTAGTTCCAGCACCTGCTCCTGTTCCCCTGGAGATCGTTGAAGTGTTCAACGAACCTCCACTCGCGGTGGTTCATCCTCCAGCGGAAGCTCCAGCTCTGCCGGGGTTCATCGTCATCTCCTCTGAGGAAGAGGACGAAGGCGAACCACGCAGGAGGTACCTGCCAGGGCGCAAGGATCTTCTTGCAAAGCCGTCCTGTGTTGCTCACAGGACCCGCAGCCGTCGTGGTGGGTAGATGTAGATCTTTTGTAATAGGTTAGAGCAATGATCCTCACCGGAGTCTCCTGTAATGCATGTTGTTCTTGTTCAGTATTGTTAATCTGCATCTTCACTTTTTAGTGAAGCATCGTGTTTGCATTGTACTGCATTCTGTTTTCAGTGAAATAAAGAGACTCAATTTCCGATATGACCGAGTCATGTTTAAGTCAACTGAAAAACTCAAAATCCGAGTGATCTTCCTTGAAGAAAACCAAACTGTTCTTATGTGTTTTCCGAGTAGTTTGGCCGAGTAATCTGGCCGAGTAATCTCTAGGGTTCCAAATTTCCCGCCCGTTAGCAGCCCTAGCGTATAGGAGAAGCTAAACGGTTAGTAAATCTGGGCCGCAGAGGTAAACCAGGCATCTTGGGCCGTCGGATTTGAATCATCCGCGTATATTATTAGGTCTCGCCGCAATCGAAACTCCTCTTCTTCCTCTCGCCACCATTCCTCATACTGTTCGTCGAATCCCTAAAAATCCCACGAAATCCTCACAACTCAGATGGCCGGAGAAGGAGATCAGAGGGAGATGGAGGCGATGATGGCTGCTATAGCGCAGCCATTCGATGCTTCTGCGGGTGCAAGCTCATCTCAAGGAGCCATTGTTCCAAGGAGCAATGAAGGCATATCTTCGGGTCCCTTGGTCATCGTCCCGGATGCTGCTGAAGGAGAAGAAGCCCATCCATGGCCTAGATCAATCTCTTCGGAAAAGAGATTGAAGTACTTGGTGAAGAAGGGCTGGCTGCCGAGCAAGGAGATCATTGGCTGGCGAGCGGCGGAAGGGGAAACATTCCCATCTCCAGGGCCAGGTGAAATCGTAGTATTTGAATCCTTCTTTCGGCGCGGATTTGGGTTGCCGACTCACCGCTTTCTCAGATCTTTGCTACATTTTTACAAGATTCAACTGACGGATCTTAATCCGAATGGAGTCTTGCATTTGTCAATGTTCATCACTCTCTGCGAGTGTTTTCTGGGGATTGAACCCCATTTCGACCTTTTCCGAGATTTGTTCTTCCTGAAGCCACATCCTTCGGCCGAGAAACCTCAGTTAGTGGGAGGCACCGGTATCCAGCTTCGGAGGAAGAACAAATATTTCGATTGCCAGTTGTCCACCTTAAACAAAGGGTGGCACTGTGAGTGGTTTTATTGCGCAAATGTTCTTCCGGCCTTGCCCAAATTTCAGAACAAATATCCAGTGTATGAAGACATTTGGAAAAGTAGGCCGGGCCCTTCAGTTGCTGCCGAGTTATCAGAACTGCATAAGTTAATCGCAGCTGTGAAGGAGCCGAGTAAAGGGGTCCTCGGTCCAGCCATTGCGCTGAATTTTTGCTTGAGGAAGTTCTAGCCTTTGAAGGCAAGATATTTTCCAGCTTGGCTGTGGAGAGGTCCTAAGGATCCTAACCAAGAGCCAATTCCTGGGGGATACAGCGAGGTGAAACGCCGAGTCATCAGCCCCAGGAACGATTTCTTTGTCGTAAGGGACGCTGTCACCTTGCTGAAGCCTTCAAGTGATGAGTATCAGTGGTTTGGCTACTGGCATAACGAACCTCGCCCTGAGGTTAGTTTGCTCTTTACTCAATAAATCTCCGAGTTATTCTCTTAATGGAATGTTGATCACTTTGATTTATTCTTGCAGGGCCGTGATAAGTTCAAGAACCTTGGTCCTGAACCTCCGGTGATTACTGACAGCAACTTGGTGCCTCTGCGAATCAGGGAGCAGAACATCGAGTTATGTGAAGATGATGAGGAAATCACTGATGCTGAGCTCGAGGCCCTGTTTGGGGACTCGGATGACGACAATAACGCCAAGGCCGAAGGCGATGATGAAGTCCGAGAAGGTGGCGAAGAGATTGAAGATCCTCTGGCCACCAGCAGTGAAGATGGAGATCAGTCTCCTGGCCATGAGGAAGTCCCTGCTGCTAGCGTTGTCCCAACTGCCGTTGCTACTCAGCCTGCCTCTGCAGGTGAGTTGTTTTATAATCGTGAAAGGCGTAGTAAGGCTAATCACGACCGAGATGCTCGTCGATTAGGTCTTGAATATGCTGCAGGCCAAGGACTCCGCCAGCAGTTGCCTGAGGGTCCAAAGCGTAAACGGAACCCCTCCATAATCATCTCTGATTCTGATGAAGAGAGGACGCAAGCGGACCTGGGAGATGCCGAACCTTTGCCCGAGAAACCAGCTGACTCGGAAGTCAGAAAGGTTAAGAAGACCAAGGCTCAGGTCCGACATCCTTCCTTAGTTGCTCAAACTTTAAGACAGGTATTATCCTTTTATGTGTGAGGCCACCTTGCTTCTTTGTCTTGCTTAATAATTGAGTATAATTCTCACAGGCTAAGGCTGTGGCCGAGGGAGAAGATAGCTCCCAAATTCCAGATGCCAGCATAGTGAGGGGGCATGCTGAAGATGTTGATGCCAATGCTGGGCAAAGCATAAGTGTGGCTGTTGCCACTCTTGATAAAGAGTTGGCAGCTATTGATGTTCTTGCTAAGGGAGGTGATGGTGTCAGGGATAAGGATCCTGATGAGCTAGCTACCAGGGAAACTACCTCAGTTCCCGACCCACCCACACACCAAACTCCAGCCCCTAGCAAGAGGATCAAGCCGTTGAAGAGGATGAGGGTTTCTGACAGGTAAGCCGTTTATGGCGACCTTTAATTTATTCTTTTAGCTGCTAAATAGCTTTAGCTGACTAAGCTTGACTTAATCTTTTCGTCTGACAGCCTTCCTACTGAAGAAGAGCCAGTGGTGACAGCTGAGAAGACCGTTCCCGCAGAAGGGGAACTAAATGTCGAAACAGGCATGGAGAAGACTGGAGTGACGGAGCCAACACTCGCCCTTGATGGTGATGGCCAAGGAAACCCGGAAGAGACCAATCAAGAGATCGCCGAGTTATCAGCTCTAGTGCTCCATCCTTCTCCATCGCCTGCAGTAGAAGTTCAGATGATGAGCCGAGAAGACCCACTAGTCAACCGGCCTCAAGACTTGGGTGGCGCCAGCTCTTCTGGGCTTGTCATAGAGGTAGAAGATCTTCCTCCTCCTACTATTGAATTTAACCCAGCCTTGTTCGAATTTAAGGAGAGCCAGAAAAGATCTGGGAGCCTCTCTTTCGAATTTGCTGGAGAGAAGGTAATCATCAACGAGGAGGAGGATGAAAATGAGTTTGATCTGTCGGAGAACCAGTTGATCGACTTGATCGACACTCAACAGGTGAAGTTTTTGACTTGCCTTTCCTTTTACACTCAAAAGGAGTCAATGCTTATCATGTGTAACTTTTGCAGAAAATCATTACTAAAAGCCGAGAGAAGACTAAGTTCTTCAAAGTTTTGAAGTCTGCGGCCGACTCACTCCATGAAGACCTGACTGCTGAGCAGCTGAAGATCCAGGAGCAACAGGAGGAGCTGGCTAGACTGAAGGCTGAGTTGTCAACTGCTCATAAGGAGAGAGCTGAGCTTGAGCTTACCCTCGCAGGTAATGTCTTGGAGCCATTACTTGTCATGTTTTCTGAGTGCGTGGACTCATGTAACCTGTTTTGTTTTGTAGCTCAACCTAAACTGACCAAGGATGACCTGGACGAGTTTGAGCTGTTGAAGAGGGATGCTCCCTTGCTGAGAGAAAGCGCGGCTAAAGCGAACCTTGAAGCTGAAAGCACAGCTAAGGCCTTGTCGGTAGCCCTCCGAGAGAAAGACGCCCTTAAAGTTGAACTGGACGCCGCAAAGACTGACTCGGACCTTCTCCTTGCTGAGAAAGAAGAGGTTCAAGGTAAGGATCATGAATAAAGGTCTTTGACCAGTTTCTTATATCTTTGCTGAAAGACTTTGATTTTGCAGTTGAACTGATGACTTTGAAAGGAGAAAACACTTCTCTCATTCAAAGTGCCAGAGCTGTTTGCCAGTTTACTTGGCCAGTGCTTGAAGAGATGCCTGAAGGTCCTCTGCCTGCTACGCTGGCACAAGTCCCTGAAGCACTGAGAGCTCATTGCAAGTCGGTCGCCGAGTATGCTGCTCGTCATTCTTTAGGAGTGGTGAAGTCACTGTACCCCAAGATTGACTTGGCGTCTTGCAAGGAGGGCTATGCCAAGGGTACAACCATTGAGCGGGCAAACCAGCTGTCAATGGAGGCTGGTAGCTGCGCAGAGGAGCTGGTGAAGGATGTTCCTTTGTCACCGTAGTTAGGGCTTGTAAGAATTCCTGTAAATAAACAATTAAGTAGTTGTATGCAGGATTGGATACTGAATATTTTGGTGTCACTAAGTCTTTGTGGTGACCAAGTGGTTAATGATTGATATTTTTGTTGTTAACTGTCTTATGTTTATGCACTCTTAGCCATTCCAGCAGTAGTAGACTATGAGTCATTATATGCACAGAAGTTAGCGTAGGAGTTTCACAATCAGAGCAGTTATAACAATTTATATTTGATATGAGATGAGTGTTTGTCAGTCGGAGTTTTCTGTAGACTGTTTTCAGAGACCAATTGCCTCCTTATGTTTATGCACTCTCCGTTGGAGCTTCACAATCAGGGTGGGCAAGGCTTACTTAGTCGTTCAGAAGAGATCCGAGACGTATACTCGTGTATTGATTAGCCCCCTGGCTCTGTTATGTCTAAGGCAGTTAGTCATAACAGAGTCAAAGATGAAGTAGGCAAAAAGAAATTTCATTTTATTCATGTGGTGCACAAATAAGGCAGTTGTACAAGTAGGAGTTGTAAAAAGGCATTAAACAAAAAAGCGACGTAGCTGATCAATGTTGTGTGTATGTGGTAGAAGATGCCCATTCTCTCGGCGCAGTTTGTACGATCCAGGCCGAGTGACTTCGTGTACGACGAAAGGTCCTTCCCAAACTGGTGATAGCTTGTGTCGGCCTTCGGTAGACTGGATCTTCTTGAGAACGAGGTCACCTACTGAAAAGGCGCGATCTCGGACTCGTCGTTGATGATAACGTCTAAGCTTCTGAAGGTACACCGCAGACCTCCGAGACGCGTTCTCTCGCAGCTCTTCTAGCTGGTCAACGGATTGGGTCAGTTGTTGATCGGTTGGCTCCTCTCGATAGTTGGTTACTCGGGGAGATCCAAATTCGAGTTCGGAGGGGAGGACCGCTTCTGCTCCGTAAACCAGGAAGAAGGGCGACTGTCCCATGGGACGGGTAGGAGTGGTTCTGAGTGCCCACAATGCCGCTGGGAGCTCTTGAACCCATCTGGAAGCATGAGATTTAAGTCGGTTGTACAAGCGAGGTTTTAGTCCTTGCAAGACCATACCATTGGCTCGTTCAACTTGCCCGTTGCTTTCAGGATGGTAAGTGAAGGCGTGGCACAATTTGATGCCAACGTCCTCGCAGAATGCATCAAACTCTTTGTTCTTGAAGTTGGTGCCGTTGTCGGTGATGATCCTGTTTGGAACGCCAATCCGGAACACTATGTCTCTGACAAAGTCGATTGTTCGGGAGGCGCTTAGATCACGTATGGGCACAGCTTCGATCCACTTGTTGAATTTATCCACCATAACTTGGAGGTGAGTGAATCCACCCTGAGCCTTTTTCATAGGCCCAACCATGTCAAGCCCCCAGACCGTAAAAGGCTAGGTGGGAGGTATGGTTTGTAATGCTTGTGCTGGCATGTGTATCTGCCGTGCATAAAACTGGCAACCTATACACTTTTGAACAAGGCTGGTGGCGTCAGAGACTGCTGTTGGCTAGTAGAATCCTTGCCGATAAGCTTTTCCCACTATGGTGCGAGATGCTGCGTGGTTACCGCATACACCCGAGTGGATATCTTGGAGAAGCTGCTGGCCATCTTTCCGAGTGATGCACTTCATGTAGATGCCGAGTCCTTCGATATCTCTTTTGTCAGCACTTTTTCGGAATAACTCGCCGTTGATGACTTTATACGCCTTGCTTTTCCTGAAGAGAGGTTCATACTCCTCCTTTTTGCTAGGGAGTTTTCCATGTTGTATAAAGTCAAGGAACGGGAGTCGCCAGTCTTCTTCTTCCGGGTTCTCGGAGACGTCTACAGCCATGGCTTCCGCATCAGGCTGCGGTTGCAGCGGTTCCTTTGGAGGGGTTTCTAGATCCTTCTTGATGGAAGAGGCGGTAATGACTTCCATGAAGACTCCTGGGGGGAACAGGTTCCCGGTCGGAGCCAATGTTGGCTAGTTGGTCTGCCTTTTTGTTATGGTCCCGGTGAACGTGGACATAATCAAGTCCTTCGAACTTGTCCTCAAATCTGTTGACCGCTTGAACGTAAGCAATCATGTCCTGGTGAACACAAGACCAGTGCTTCTTCAACTGATTGACAACCAGGAGAGAGTCGCTAGGAGACCTCAAGGGAATCAGCCTTGCTCTTTGCACCCATCGCATTCCCATAGATCCCGATAGCACACCTTCTAGGGAACCTCAACGGAGGTTGAACAATGCAATGAGGGAAGTCGTTAAGAAAGAGGTCTTGAAACTTTTGCATGCTGGTATTATCTATCCTGTTCCACACAGCGAGTGGGTGAGCCCAGTGCAGGTTGTGCCCAAGAAAGGAGGAATGACGGTCGTTCATAACGACAAGGATGAATTAATCCCTCAACGAACCGTCACGGGGTGGAGAATGTGCATCGATTACCGAAAACTTAACAAGGCGACAAAGAAAGATCATTTTCCGTTGCCCTTCATCGATGAGATGTTGGAACGGCTGGCAAATCATTCTTTCTTTTGTTTCCTTGATGGGTATTCGGGATATCATCAAATTCCCATCCATCCCGACGATCAGAGTAAGACGACTTTTACATGCCCTTACGGAACTTATGCTTATCATCGAATGTCTTTTGGGCTATGTAATGCGCCTGCTTCTTTTCAACGATGCATGATGTCTATCTTTTCTGACATGATCGAAGAGATTATGGAGGATTTTATGGATGATTTCTCTGTCTATGGGAAAACCTTCGATCATTGTTTAGAAAATTTAGACAAAGTCTTGCAACGTTGTCAAGAAAAGGACTTAGTGCTCAATTGGGAGAAATGCCACTTTATGGTTAGAGAAGGCATAGTCCTTGGGCACTTGATTTCTGAAAGAGGGATAGAGGTGGACAAGGCGAAATTAGAAGTTATAGAAAAGCTTCCACCTCCCGTTAATATTAAGGGTGTTCGCAGTTTTCTTGGACATGCGGGGTTCTATCGCCGTTTTATCAAAGATTTCTCTCAAATTGCTAGACCCCTTACAAATTTGCTTGCAAAAGATGCACCCTTTAATTTCACTGATGAATGCATGAATGCTTTCAATACTCTCAAAAATGCACTCATCTCCGCTCCAATCATCCAACCCCCTGATTGGACGCTTCCGTTTGAAATTATGTGTGATGCTAGCGACTTTGCTGTGGGGGCTGTTCTTGGTCAAACTAGAGATAAGAAGCATCATGCAATTTCTTATGCTAGCAAAACTCTGTCTGGAGCTCAGTTGAATTATACTACCACTGAAAAAGAGCTCCTTGCTGTTGTTTTTGCTTTTGATAAGTTTAGATCTTACTTAACTGGAGCAAAAGTTATCGTTTACACCGATCATGCTGCTTTGAAATTTTTGCTCTCTAAGAAAGATGCTAAACCCCGTTTGATAAGATGGATTCTTCTGCTCCAAGAGTTTGATTTAGAAATTCGTGATAAGAAAGGAGTAGAAAATTCTGTAGCGGATCATTTGTCGCGCATGCAATTCACTAACCCGCAGGAATTACCCATCAATGACTTCTTGCGCGACGACATGCTACTCCACGTCAAGGACTCACATCCGTGGTACGCCGACATTGTGAACTTCATAGTGACGGGGTACGTACCACCGGGAGAAAACAAGAAATGACTCATCTATGAGAGTCGTCGTCACCTTTGGAGTGAACCCTTCCTTTACCGTGTCTGCGCCGATGGACTGCTCAGAAGATGTGTGCCAACACCCGAGAGCACACAAATCATCGAGAAATGTCATGCAGCTCCATACGAGGGACACCATGGAGTGTTTCGTACTCAGGCCAAGATATGGCAAAGTGGTTTCTTTTGGCCGACAATGTACGAAGACACAAAAGAATTCGTCAGACGATGCCCACAATGTTAAAGATTTGGAGGCATCACGGCAAGGGATGCAATGCCCCTCAACTTCAATTTACAAGTCGAACTCTTCGACGTATGCGGCATCGACTTCATGGGGCCATTCCCCAAGTCACAAGACTGTGAATACATCTTGGTGGCAGTCGACTACGTGTCCAAATGGGTAGAGGCAATGCCGTGCCGAGCTGCCGACTCCAAGCACGCTCGCCGGATGTTCCACGAGATTATCTTCCCAAGATTTGGAACACCGAGACTAGTGATAAGCGACGGAGGGTCTCATTTCATTGATAAGACCTTCCGAAGCTTCCTTAGAGAACTTGGAGCACGACACAACATAGCCACTCCATACCATCCTCAAACAAGTGGGCAGGCCGAGACTTCAAACAAGCAAATCAAACGGATCCTGCAAAAGACCGTGTTAGAAATGGGGAAGTCATGGAAAAGCAAGCTACCCGATGCACTATGGGCATACCGGACAGCATACAAGACACCCATAGGCATGTCACCATACCAACTCGTATATGGAAAAACATGCCATTTACCCATCGAGTTGGAACATCGAGCATATTGGGCCATTAGAAAATGGAATATGGACCTTCGAGGTGCCGGATGGAAGAGAAAAATGGAGATAGCTGAGTTGGAAGAATGGAGAGACAAAGCTTACCACAACTCAGCCATTTATAAGGAGAGGACTAAACGGTGGCACGATAAAAGAATAAGAGTAAAAGAATTCAAAGTTGGAGACAAAGTCCTGCTATTCAACTCACGGGTGAAACTATTCGGGCACGGAAAATTGAGAAGCAAATGGGACGGGCCATACACGGTTATTGAAACTTCGCCACACGGAGCAATCACACTCCAAGACGACGAAGGTAAAGTATTCAAGGTAAATGGCCAGCGTCTAAAAATTTATTTTGAACCCGATACGAATAAAGAGTTTGATGTCATGCACTTAATTGAGTTAAAATCTTTATCATGATATCCTCTGATTTGTTTTATCACCCGTAGTAGCACTTTCCTTAAAATAAATATAGCAAGAAAATTCAATCAAATTAGTGCTCCCCGGGCTTGCATACCGGTAGAGCAATTGGTGTTTCCAAATATTTTTGTCTATTTTGAAGGAAAGAGGCAAAAAGGCAAGTGTGGGGGGAGAACATCGCGAAAATAGAAACAAACACGAGCAAATCACTCAGAACCATCACGGGAAGGACAACACCAACAATTGTGCAAAATTTGGGCACCAGCAGGGGCCACACCAGGTCGGCCGACCCCCCCTGACCTGGTCGGCCGACCCCTGGTGGGTCCCACTGGCCCTCTGCCTCCTCGTGGTACTCAAGTTTGTTTCCCACACCCCCTTTTTGCCTACATTATCTGTCAAGAGACGCGAAAAGAAAAAAATTAAAACTTGACCAATTAAAACTTGGGAAAATTTCTTTTACTTACATCCTTATGAATCCCAATGCTCTCCCTTTTTGTTCTCAACATGAACTTGCACACTTGTTATTACTCGCTTCATCACCACTTGCTTGTGAACAACCTATCCATAGGAACCCATGTTTTTCTAGATAATTGGCGAGTGTGATATGGTTCGATGAAATGATCTTTTGCTCAATCTACAAAGTCCTTGGGAATTTTATTTCAAAAAGTTAAAATAGCATGGCTCGCTGCTCCTCTTTTGGTATATGATTTCCTACCAATGCCATATGTTGATCACAATTTTCAAACTTACACACATATGCTGCTTGTGTTGCAATGAGCTTTTCCAAAATTTTGTGACCCTAATGAGATACTTGTCATGCTCTCTTGATCAAGATCACGTACACGATCCACCAAAAATGCTAAAACTCCTACACCGGGAGTTAGCACATCCACCCATCCAAATAAAGACACTCCTCACTTTTATCCCATTTTACCTCTCTCTCTCATAAACAAAAGAGGGACATGGCTATGCAAAAGAAAAAAAAAAGAGAAGAAGGCTCACAAAAAGATGAGCAAGATAAAGAAAGAGAAAAAAAAATGCTCATGTACAGAGCATGAAAAGAAAAGAAAGAAAAATGATAGCCATGTCTCGAAAATACAAAACAAAGAGAGGTAAAAACCAATAAAGGAGTCGTCACATACAAACTTTCCACATCCATACACACATGCACTTCTTGATCATGGTTGTATGATTTGAATTCTCCGTGGATCCACTCTTTTGGTTCAGCAATATTTGTGATACAAGTATGCTCCTTTTTATCCCTACCTTGAGCCCCACATACAAGCCTTAGAAGTAGGATAAAAGAGGCAAATCAATGCCTTGGTGAGGAAAATACACTTTTAAGCGATTCGGGAGAATCAATAGAGAAGCAAGAGCTATATTGCTTTATTTTCAAAACTCTTCCAAAAACGCCAAGGTACTTAGTGGATGAAAGCGAGGTGATTTGAGTCGTGAACCGTTCCACTTTTCAATCATCCAAGAATACATGTTAGCCACCATCATGTTCGCAGGTAAAAAGGTGTGGCTTGTAATAGCTTGTGTGCAGGTTTCATTCATCAAAAGGGATGAGTCCTCCCCAAATTCCACTCATAGCTTTACTCGAGGACGAGCAAAGAGCTAAGTGTGGGGGATCTTGTTGACGGTCCTTACGACCCATTTTTACCGTCAACTTTATGCACCTTTTTGAACCCAACACCATCACCAAGTGTAGACATAGGGTTTATTTCTAACAAATTCCACTAGTCTTGGTGAATTATGAAGTACAGGTGCAATCCATACAAAAACAAGGGAAAACATGCACTAAACGTGGACTTTGCAATCGACGGATTTTCCCCGGACTGAAGAACTTAGTCCAAAAGCCCAAAACCACAGAATCAGGCTTCAAGATCAAGCAATGCACGTGGTTTAGGCAAGTACACAGGCCAAGGAAGCAGCCAGAGGAGGACCAGGCCCAGAGGGGCCCAGGACAGGTCGGCCGACCCCCTCTGGCCAGGTCGGCCGACCTGCCAGGGAGGCCCCACTGGCCCATCTTTTTATGGCGGTTCATCACCGACTTCTGGAGGTCGGTTCCCCCTGCATTAAATGTCACCGACCTCGGGAACCGCCTCAAAGTTGCCGACCTTCCAAGGCTATAAATAAAGGGGCACCTCTCCCTCTCAACACACACCACAAGACGCAAGACTCTCCAATAGAGCTCCACTCCAATCCTTAGGCTGAGAGCCTTTTGTACACTAGTAGAATAGGAGAGAGGGCAAGGGAGAGAAAGGAATACTCCTTCCATTTTGGTGGAGGTTTAGTTCTATTTCTTTACCTTGGCGTGTAAACACTCTTTGTGATTTATACGTGGTGATTATTTATCTAGCGAGCAATATTACTTTTCTAGGCGTAATTCCTGTTATACTTGTTTACGGGATCATCGCTCCGCAAGGGGTGCTCTAGCCTTCTAAATTCAGCTTTGGGCCGAGGTTAGAGTAGTAATCAACGGCATAGACGTGGTGTCTAGGCTAGAGGTTACCTTTGTTTGCTGTGTGCTCCACGGTTTGTAGAGGTAGGCGGCAGGAAGTGACAGCCCTGTCCGTCTAAAGGAACCCTCCACGTTCGGGTACATAGTAGAGCTACAGGTCGGAGTGGCTTGGCAGACCAGGCCTAAGCCGGCGCCCGAAGTAGACAAGTAGAGCTTGAGTTCGTCTATCCTCTAGGATAACTAGATATAATCACCCTCTCGATCCTAATTTGCTAGTTGTCTTGGTTGTCCTTGGGTAAAACTTGCCCTGCGGTAGAATAACTCCGTTCCTTGGGGAAAACAAATACGATACCTTGGAATACTCCCGGGCGAAGTGCTACAACGGTATTCCGTGCGCTTGCGGATTTTATTCGTGTCGTAAGAAATACCAACAGTAAGACAGCCTCATACTCGGCAGCATTATTGGAAACTTTAAAACGTAGTTGCAGGGCATAACTCAGCTCGTCTCCACTAGGGGAGATTAGTAGAATGCCTGCACCACCGCCTGAGAGTTGCAATGAGCCGTCAAAATACATGACCCACTCTTCAATCTTTTCGGGCTTGGGAGGAACCTGGGTTTCGGTGTACTCGGCTACAAAGTCGGCGAGAGCTTTCCCTTTTATGGCCGTTTGAGGCTTAAACGAAAGTTCATAGGTACTTAGCTCAATGGCCCACTTTGCGATTTTGCCGGTCGACTATTTATTCTTGAGAACATCCCCGATCCCATGAGAGGTTATCATGGTAATTGGGTGATCTTGGAAATAGTGAATGAGTTTACGGGAGGCCATCAGCAACCCGTAGGTGATCTTGTGGATGTGCGAGTACCTGACCTTTGAGTCGGACAGAACCTCGCTGACAAAATACACCGGTCTCTGAACTTTCTGAACTTGGCCGGCTTCTTCTCTTTCTACGACAAGGGCGGCACTGACTACGTGAGTCGTCGCTGCGACATAGAGGAGAAGAGGCTCGTGTGGGTCCGGAGGGACTAAGGTTGGTGGTGAACTCAGAAACTCTTTTAACTGGACAAAAGCATTCTGAGCCTCCTCGTCCCATACGAACTTGTCTTGTTTTTTGAGGAGTTTGAAGAACGGAAGTCCCTTTTCGCCGAGTCGTGATATGAAACGGCTCAGAGCTACCATGCACCCTGACAACTTCTAAACATCACGCTGGCACTCTGGGACCGGCATCTTCAGTATTGCTTCGACTTTCTCGGGATTAGCCTCGATGCCACGATGGGTGAGGATATAGCCGAGTAATTTGCCGGACGGAACACCGAAGACGCACTTCTCGGGATTGAGCTTCATTTTGAATTCTCGCATGCATTCAAAAGTGGCTCGAATGTCTTCAATGAGGTCATCTTTGTTCTTAGTCTTGATAACCACATTGTCGATATATGCTTCGACTTTGCGCTGCTCAAGGAGACGGGCCAGGCACTTCTGGATGCAACGTTGATATGTTGCTGCCGCATTCTTGAGGCCGAAGGGCATTGTTAGATAACAATAAGCGCCAAAGGGAGTTATAAAGGACGTTTTGAGACAATCCTCCTCTTTGAGTCGGATTTGGTGGTAGCCAGAGTAGCAATCAAGGAAACTCAATAATTGACACCCAGCAGTGGAGTCTACAACTTGATCTATTCTAGGGAGCCCGAACGGATCTTTTGGGCAAAACCTATTGAGATTTGTGTAATCAACGCACATGCGCCATTATTTATTCTTTTTCCTAACTAAAACAGGATTAGCGAGCCAGTCGGGGTGAAACACCTCCTTAATGAAGCCGGCTGCTAAAAGCTTAGTTACATCATTTCTAATGGCTTCTCTGCGGTCGGGTGTGAAGCATCGCAGTCGTTGCTTGATGGGTTTGGCCGTCGGGTTGACGTGAAGAGCATGCTCGGCAATTTCCCTTGGGACTCCTGGCATGTCGGAGGGTTTCCAGGAGAAAATGTCAATGTTGTCCCGTAGGAAACTGACGAGCGCGAGTTCCTATTTAGCATCCAGGGACGTCCCGATGTTAGCCGTCTTGGTGGGATCACTCGGATCAAGAGTGATCTTCTTGGATTCGGGCTCAACAGGTTGGACGCTGGATTTGGAAGCCTTCTTTGAAGGGACCGAGTTATCCGCGTCGTTGGCGTCTTCTTCAAGGTTAAGCATTGCCTTGCCGTGTTCTGCCTCTTGAGTCGCCACGAGCTGGAGTGACTCGGATTCACAAGCGTAGGAAATCTTAACATCGGAGCGGAGTGTGATGACTCCTTTTGGAGCTGGCATCTTCAGAACTAGGTAAGTATAGTTCGGAATAGCCATGAACTTGGCCAAAGCTGGCCTGCCAATGATGGCATGGTAGGCTGACTCAAAGTCGGCTACTTGGAAGCAGATGTATTCTTTCCTGTAATTGTCGGGATTGCCGAATTGAACAGGGAGAGTAATCTGTCCGAGTGGTAGGGCTGAGGTGCCCGAGATGATCCCATGGAAGGGGGAGTTACTCGGCTGGATGCTTGACCTTGGGATTTTCATGTCGTCAAGTGTTTTGACAAATAAGATGTCAAGAGCACTCCCTCCATCTATGAAAACTTTACTCAGCTGGACTCCATCGATGATCGGGGAAAGGATCAAAGGATATCTGCCCGGCTTGGGGATGTAGTCTGGGTGATCTCGTCGGTCAAAGGTGATAGGTACTTCGGACCATCGTAGATAATGAGGTGCGTCAACTGAGATTGTGTTGACAGCTCGGCTGGTGAGCTTCTGCTTGCGTTTGGACTCATATGCGTCTGGACCACCAAAGATGTGGAGGCATTGCTTAGGTTCTTGGTAACCATCTTGGTCATCTTCATCCTCAGCCTTTGGGTCTGCCTCGGCCTTCTTGTTGGTGTAGGTCATGAGCCCCTTGAGCTTCATGCAGTCGCGGAGTTTGTGAGAACTCTTTGGACCGCCATGAAAGATGCAAGGTTCGTCGAGGAATTGCTCGTAATTGGTGGGTTCTCGAGGCCCACGCTGCTTCTGGAACCGGGACTTGTCAGCTACTGCGACTAGATCATCGCCCTTGCGCTTCTTATCCTTCGAGCCCGATCCTTCAGGTTTGTCCGACTTGTTCTTGTTATCTTGTCGTCTGCGGTAGGAATCCTTGTCACGCTCAGCGCATAACTCGTTCCCTACAGCGTATGAGTCGGCTAAGGCCAGCATCTCTCTGACAGAGCCGGGATAGCCTTGACCCATCTTGTGGATGTTGGCGTCTCTTACGGTCACGCGGGAAACACGCGACCGCGGGGAGACGCCGGGGGTTATGGAATTGTTCACTTGCACTATTTAACCAAATAATCCACAACTAGTAACAAGTACTAGATATGAATTATAAGGTTTGTCATGTTAAATAGAATATCCGCAAGCGGACGGATAACCCGTTGTAGCATTTCACCCGAGAGTATTCCAGGGTATCGTATTTATATTTTCCCAAAGGAAGACATGGTTGACAAGAGTACTTATGTTCATGGTGTTACAAACGATAAGTGATATAACCACATTCCAATGCAGGGGTAAGGTTTAATAATAATAAGGATAGTGCGACACACACGAAGGCATTCCGCTCTCTCTAATAAAAGGCGAGAGACAATCCTAAGCAATGCTAAGTTAGACTAGCGAGCTACTACTCCAAAGGTACAACATTCATATAGCGTGCACAACCTCTACCTATCATCTAGTGTCATGCAAGCACAAGCAAGCGTCTAATGCCTAGGCAACATCGGGAGATCCGGCATACGCAAGGTCTGCCTCGCGACTCCGGCCTATTTACGTACTCCTATGCCGTGCCCGAACGTGGAGGGTTCCTTTGGATGGACAGGGCTGTCACTTCCTGCCACCTACCTCTACAAACCGTGGGACACGCACATACCCAAGGGTGGATAGACTACCCCGGCACCATGCCGGCGTTACTAACCACGACTCTAGATCCCTCGAGGCACCCCCAACCCTTCGGATCGACGGGGTGATAAATCTAGAGCACCTTTGCAGGACAATGAGCCCGATGCCTAAACATGAGAACAACTAGCCTAACTAGCATAAACTAGATAAAAGGGATCAAAGCTAGCACTAAGTTATGCATAAGCGTTTGTCGCTCAAGAACGAGCGACGAACGATGAACGATTAAGCAAGTTCAAGAATAATCGATGATCGAGTATGAACGAACGAAGAACGAATGATGAACGAGCATGAACGAACAACGAACGATCATACAAGATCATGATAGAACTAGCAAGCTCATAACAACTATATGAATACTTGTATTCCATAGATTAAATAACAAGTCTTACAAAGAGAGAGGAAGGATACAAGAGCGCTATCCAATTCTCCACAAGACTTTGGGAGCAATAGGGCAACCCACTACTCAGCCTAGCACTACCTAGAATTGCCTCTAGCTCTAGTGTGAGGAGGAGGGAATGATCCTTGTGTATTGTGTGTTGGAAGGAGGGGGGGTACCCCTCCTTATATAGGCTTTGAAGGTCGGTAACTTTGAGGCGGTTCCCGAGGTCGGTGGCATTTAATGTAGGGGGAACCGACCTCCAGAGGTCGGTAACAAACCGCCACAAAAAGTGGGACCCAGGGGGCCACCCTGCCAGGTCGGCCGACCTGGCCAGGGGGGGTCGGCCGACCTGTGCCTGGCCCCTCCTGGGCTGGGCTTTGGCAGGTGGCTCCCCCTCTGGGTCTACTTCTCTGGTCCAGGTGCATTTGGCCTTAGTTGTGTTGGACTTTGACGAGATTTGGCCTTTTGTCTTGGAGTTGTATTCCCGCGGCGAACGTCGAGTTTGTAAAAGTGTTGTTTCGTCGCCTTGGGGCATGGTTTCACCTGGATTTCTCCCTTATTCCACCTGCACACTAAAATCTAGAGGTACATGTGGAAATAGGTTTTTCTTAAATAAAATGCGTGTAAAGAATGTCCAATCCTTCTTGTTTATTGAGCTAGTTGACGATCGAAATTGGTCCGTAACGACCGTCAACAACTCCCCCAAGCTTACCCCTTGCTCGTCCCGAGCAAGAAGTTGGACTTTAGGTTGTTGATCAGGAGTTGCTACAATGCCTACTTCTCAAAGGTACCAAGTGTGTAACAAAGATACTCATCCTTGAGTTGAATAAGTTGGCCAAGGTAACTCACCCTTTTCCCTTAGTCCTTATGAGGCTTTTGCTTTATACTTCACCTTGGGCGGTTGAGAGAGAGAACGGTGTACGAGCATTTGTTTTCTCATTCCTTGTCTTGCTTTTATTCTTCGGAGGTTTTCAAAAAGATTTTCAAAAATAAAACCAAGTTCCTCAAGTGATACTCTCGAATCGCTTAAGTGGTGTTTTCATTCCTCACCAAGGCATGTGTGTTGCCTCATCCTACATCTAATAGGCTTTTTGTGGAGCTCAAGGTAGGATATGAAGAGAGGCATACTTGCATTCATATTTTGCAAAACCAAAAGAGTGGATCCACGGAGATAGCAAGCCATACAATCAAAGATCAAGATGTGCAAGTGTGTATATGTGGATGGTGGTGTAAGTGACTACTCCTCTTTTTGTTCACCTCTCTTTATTTTATATTTTGGGGCATGGCTATCTTTTCTTCTTTCTTTTTCCATGCTCAAAATGAGAGCAGATAAATTTTCTTTTTCTTTTCATGCTCATCTTCTGTGAGCTTTATTTTCTTTCTTTCTTTTGCATAGCCATGCCTAATTTTGATATTTCAAGAGAAGTGATAAATTGTGAGGAGTGTCTTTATTTTGGTGGATGGTATGACATGTTGCTAACTTCCGGTGTAGAAGTTTAGCATATGAGGTGGAATGTGTACGTGATCTTGATCATGAGAGTATGAAAAGCATCTCACTAAGGTCACACAATTTTGATAAAGCTCAATGAAATGACAAGCAGCATATGTAAGGTTTTTCATTAAGTACTACATATGGCTTTGGTAGGAATTTATCATCACTGAGGAACTTATAATTTTTATGATTTTCGAAAACAAAATCTCCGGAGTTTTTCAAGCTTAATTTGGAACAAGATTGCATCAGCTCTTTTTACCATATCAACTCTCACAACAACTTAGGTTCAGTGCAAGCGTATGCTACCCACAAGTTTCAGGTTCTAAGCAAGTATTTTTCAGCCAACAAACTCAAAACTTGGAGAATACTAAGTTATAAACTAGGCACAAGAGAGAAATACGGCAGAGCAACTATTCATCATCTCAACATAGAAGGAAAAGAAACATTTTTACAGCACATAAAAAGAAACTACACTAATTATTTTTGTTCTTTTTAGTTTTGTTATTTTTATTTTGTTTTTCATATGAGAAGCAGGAACAAGCAAAAATGAAAGGAAAAGGATATAAGTTGCGATACATGATACCTTAGCGGGGGGCATGGTGTCTCCCCCCCAAGCTTGTTCTTGCTCATGGGTTTGGTGGATTGAACCCCATGTGGCGAAAGTAAGCCGAAAGATCGGCTTGTCCCCGCTCCGTCATGTTGGTGAGGTTGGTGAGCTGGGTGTCGGTGCGTTCTTGCCACTGATGGGTTTGTAGGATGTGTTGATTCAGCGCGTATTGAGTGTCTTCCGCCGTGGTCTCGAGCCTTCCCATTTGCTCGGAGAGGTTGTTCATTGCTTGCTCAAGGTGGAAACCTTGAGTCGCACCAGAGTCGGAGGAGTGTTCCTCCCATTGTTGTTGCGGAGTGAACATCCTTGGGTCATGCCCCGAGGTTTGCCACGCCGAGCCCCCGGCCATGTGCGGTGGCGGGGCTGAGTATACACCGGGAAAATACCCGGTGTGACCATACCCCGGGCCGCCATGAGCCATGGGCTGCGGTGTGGGTGCCTCGAACTTGATGGCTGCTCCGACCTGCGCGTCCTTCTGCGAGAAGAAATACTCTTGCGCGCACTCTCCATTTCTTGGAGCTCAATGGTTAGATTTTTGCAAGTATACAAGCGAAGATCCGGGTTAGGTAACCGAAACTCGTTTGTATACCTGACAAAATAAAATAAGAGGGAATCATTTGGACCACGCTTAAGTGTATGACCGCGAATAAGATAATCTTTGTTTATGAGCATGCGAGGAGTATCAATATATTCAACATTAGCATCATGCAAAGCACCTACTCCTGCAGCGATACGTGTAATCAACGAAGTGCACTCGATAGGTCCTATCATCCCAAAATTATCTAGCCATTGGTGAATCATGTATTGCACAGGAGAAATCTTAATTTTCTCAACCATAGCATAAAGAATTTTCATTTCATCCTCGTGCACAACTCTAATATCACTCCTAGGGAAAAGAGTGATGCCAATCCACATGTGCAAAAAGCGCAAAGTAGGGTGATGGATGTGATTAGTTCTAGGCTGCACACAAGTTGAAAAACCCGTAATCCTTTCCCAAAATGCAAGCTTTGAAAAATCAGGAAGGGCACTATCAATATCAACATTGCAGCGAGTATTAAAGCCGAGTATCATGCTAAGGTCCTTCCATTTCAAACGGTATTATTCCCGGAAAAACCGAAAAGTAATACCTTCATCTACTACTCGTAGGGTGCATAAAAACTGAAGTGTAAGCAAGCGGGAACCCGGCTCATCTACACTAGCAAAATCTTTCCACCCTATAGCTTTGAATACTCGAGAAAATTCAGCATCCATACCTGTTTGTTGCAGCAGCTCCGTGTCAAATGCTCGCGTAGGAGCAAAGATACGGTTTTGAAGAAGTGCGTAGGCGTTCGTCTCGTGCTCGCCCACCAAGTCGAGGTCGGTGTCGGCGAGGAGATGATGCTCGTTGTTGCTCTCTTCTTCGGTCGCATGTGGTGGACTTGGCGGTGGTTCGACCACGGGGCGCGCGCGTGCTTCGGCGTGAAGAGTTTGGGCTTGAGCTTGAGCTTAGGGACTTCTTCAACGATCCGTACAGCCGCTTCGCTCCCGACATGGCTGCAGCGAGGAGAGCAAGAACACAAGAACAAAAACTCCGAACGGGTTATGTTAGGGAAAATTGAATTGGCGAAACCGTCGGTTGTTCTTGTGAGCAAGAAAATCGCAACTCGAAAAAAAAAAAACAAACAAAAACAAATCAAAACACAAACTGGAAGAACAGTGGGAGAGGAGTTTTTTATGCAGAATTTTGAGGCAAGCACAAAGTGAGAGCAAAGGAGAACCTTGTGAGCAAGAGAGTGAAGTGAATGAGGAATGAAATGAGTGTGTGTGAGGGGGAGAACACTTCTGCCCGGCCACCCCAATTTATAGCACGAAATGTAGCCGTTTTGGAACGTTGGAGGGGGAATATGACCGTTGGGAAAAAGATGGGGGGCAGCAGTGGCTGCCACAGGTCGGCCGACCTGAAAAATGGGGGTCGGCCGACCCCCTGTGGGGCCCACTTGCTCCCCCTCTTGGCCCATGGCCTCCAACGGTCATATGGTTCATGACCTTGGTTGCTATGTCCAGTAAATCCTTGGAAATATTGCTCAGAAAGATTTCCAAATAAAATCATGCCTCGAAATTCAAATGGTTTTCGGAAAAATTGAAACTAGAAGAGAAAAAGTGTCGGAAAAATCCCAACATGTGGAAAATTTATTGTAGTGGTACAGAGGTACTCCAAAACCTTGCACAAAAGAGTGAAAAAAGTTTTGAAGAACCAAATATTTTTGGAGATTAATTTTTGTATGCATGGCGAGATGAAAATAAGTATGCTGGCGGAAAAAAGAAAATCCAAATAAAACTTTGTGAGGGAAGAATAAAATGCAAGGTGGTTTGAAAAAATGCAAATGGTGGTTTTTTTTTTTTTGGAAAAGTGTATAAAAATTTTAAAAAGAAATCAAAAAGAAATGAAGAGAAAAAGATAACGCCGATTAACCGGTCGGTCCAGGGCTTCGCCGTTTTAAGTCCGGCGAGCAAGGACTTCTCCATGCGTTTCATTCTTGAGGTGCCGGCCCCGTCCTTGGAGAAGAGGATGAAGATGGCTGCACCTTCTTTACTTGCCACATTTGTTTGATCTTGGGTTGTGTTGGTGGCTTCTCAATTTGAGGGGTTGATTTCTTGACCCATAACCCCGGCCTTGTTGTTGCGGGCTTCTTGGGTTGGTACCATGACGGGTTCTCACGTTTGTCAATTTGCTTCCAAAGAACAATGAGACTATCCGTCTTTCACGGGGTCACTTCAACTTCTTTGATGTTTGAGGGGTTTGGCCCATACTTGATCTTGATCATCGAGCATTGTTCTTTTCGGGGTTGAAACTCGAACTTTTCCTCCTTCCCATTGATGTAGAGGCGGATTTCTCCAACTCCAACATCAATTTGGGCCTTTGTGGTGCTAAGGAAGGGACGTCCCAAGATGAGGGGCGTTTCCTTGTCAATATCCATGTCCAGCACCACAAAGTTCACCGGGACGGTGTGGCCTCTTATGAATACCGGCACATCTTCCGCAATCCCCATTGGAAAGCGAAAGGATGAGTCGGCCAATTGTAGCCGCATCGCTGTTGGCGTGAGGAATTTGTTTTTTAATTGCTCGAAGATTGCCTTGGGCATAATGCTCACGCAGGCCCCAAGGTCGCACAGTGCGTAGTTGAAGTGGAATCTCTTGATTGCACAAGGGATTACTGGAAAGCCTGGATCAGCTTTTATTGTAGAAGGTTCTTCTCTTATTTGCCTGTTCTCCCCTGCATGGTTAGTCTTACGAGAGAACATTTCCCCTCTCGTAGTGATAACGTTAACTTTTTCAATGGGAGATTCTGGTTGCCCAGGAATCTGCCCGGAATTAGCAGAAGGAACGAGAGCAGCAAGCTGAGCTATTTGAGTTTCTATCATTTTGTTAAAACTCAGCTGATTTTTGAAAGCGGAAGAAAAACCTTCTAGCTGTGAATTTATATTTTCTAAAACTTTATCGTTGGCAGCAAGCTTTTTGTTGATTGATTCATTAATTTTAGCTTGGCCAAGAACCAAATCTTTCAAAGAGGGCTGATTATTGTAAAAACCAGAAAAATTGTTACCTCTATTTTGATTTTGATTATATCCTTGACCTCCGTTTGGGCGATACCCGTTGTTGTTGTTCATGTAGAACGCATCTTCTTGGGTGTGGGGGCAATTCTTCCCCATATGGCCTGCCGTATCCCCGCATTCCTCACATGTCATGTGCGAGTCCAATGCACGAACACTACCACTTGAAGTGTGTTCATCCAAACGCTTCATGAGAAGGTCAAGTTTGGCGGACAACATGTCCACTTCCTTGACAGGGTGGATGCCTTTTGAGCGTGTTTGGAGTCGATCATCGCTCCACCCTTGATTGGAGACCATCTTCTCTATAAGATCTTTTGCTTGAGTAACGGTTTTGGAGAAGAAGGCTCCTCCAGCAGCGGCATCTATATGTCCACGGGCTGTTGGTGTTAACCCGTTGTAAAAGTGTTGAAGAATGAGCCATTCTTCCATCCCATGGTGTGGGCAGGCTGATGTGTATTCTTGGAGCCTTTCCCATGCCTCGGGTATGGATTCATTTGTTGCTTGCTGGAAGCTTGCAATTCTTCCACGAAGAGCATTGGTTTTGCCCATCGGGAAGAACTTAGCGAGGAACGCCGTAGAACATTTGTCCCAAGTGTCAATATTGGCGCGGTTTGCATAGAACCATTGTTTCGCTTTCCCAAGGAGGGAGAGCGGAAACAAACGGAGCTTGATAGCATCTTGATTGCCTTCTCCCGTTTCTGACGTGTTGCATATTTCTAGGAATTGTTGGAGATGAGAGTTGGCGTCCTCGGAAGCCTTCCCACAAAAGGGTATGGCTTGCACCATAGTGATGAGGCTGGACCTTATGTTAAGTCCGGCGTCACCAACGTCGACGTTGGGTCCAATGGGCACATTGGCGACGGTGAGCGCGGAGTATTCACGAAGGGTCTTTTCAGCCATGACGTTTGACGTAGATTGTGCGGAAGATGCGGGTTCGCTTGTCGAGAGTACTTGAGGGGAGACGACGACGCGGTGTCGAGTCTTCCTCACAAGTGACTCGGGATTATCAACGAAGTTTTTCGGCAAGTCGAATCCACGCATACACTATCCTGTTTTCACCTCAAAGAGAAAACAGATCAAGGTTAGCCTGCATGGGCAATGGTTAAACCACATCAAGTGTAATCATGAACAATCATTGTATTCTTGTTAACCAATGTCTTCCCCGGCAACGGCGCCAGAAATGCTTGTTGGCGTCTCTTACGGTCACGCGGGAAACACGCGACCGCGGGGAGACGCCAGGGGTTATGGAATTGTTCACTTGCACTATTTAACCAAATAATCCACAACTAGTAACAAGTACTAGATATGAATTATAAGGTTTGTCATGTTAAATAGAATATCCGCAAGCGGACGGATAACCCGTTGTAGCATTTCACCCGAGAGTATTCCAGGGTATCGTATTTATATTTTCCCAAAGGAAGACATGGTTGACAAGAGTACTTATGTTCATGGTGTTACAAACGATAAGTGATATAACCACATTCCAATGCAGGGGTAAGGTTTAATAATAATAAGGATAGTGCGACACACACGAAGGCATTCCGCTCTCTCTAATAAAAGGCGAGAGACAATCCTAAGCAATGCTAAGTTAGACTAGCAAGCTACTACTCCAAAGGTACAACATTCATATAGCGTGCACAACCTCTACCTATCATCTAGTGTCATGCAAGCACAAGCAAGCGTCTAATGCCTAGGCAACATCGGGAGATCCGGCATACGCAAGGTCTGCCTCGCGACTCCGGCCTATTTACGTACTCCTATGCCGTGCCCGAACGTGGAGGGTTCCTTTGGATGGACAGGGCTGTCACTTCCTGCCACCTACCTCTACAAACCGTGGGACACGCACATACCCAAGGGTGGATAGACTACCCCGGCACCATGCCGGCGTTACTAACCACGACTCTAGATCCCTCGAGGCACCCCCAACCCTTCGGATCAACGGGGTGATAAATCTAGAGCACCTTTGCAGGACAATGAGCCCGATGCCTAAACATGAGAACAACTAGCCTAACTAGCATAAACTAGATAAAAGGGATCAAAGCTAGCACTAAGTTATGCATAAGCGATTGTCGCTCAAGAACGAGCGACGAACGATGAACGATTAAGCAAGTTCAAGAATAATCGATGATCGAGTATGAACGAACGAAGAACGAATGATGAACGAGCATGAACGAACAACGAACGATCATACAAGATCATGATAGAACTAGCAAGCTCATAACAACTATATGAATACTTGTATTCCATAGATTAAATAACAAGTCTTACAAAGAGAGAGGAAGGATACAAGAGCGCTACCCAATTCTCCACAAGACTTTGGGAGCAATAGGGCAACCCACTACTCAGCCTAGCACTACCTAGAATTGCCTCTAGCTCTAGTGTGAGGAGGAGGGAATGATCCTTGTGTATTGTGTGTTGGAAGGAGGGGGAGTACCCCTCCTTATATAGGCTTTGAAGGTCGGTAACTTTGAGGCGGTTCCCGAGGTCGGTGGCATTTAATGTAGGGGGAACCGACCTCCAGAGGTCGGTAACAAACCGCCACAAAAAGTGGGACCCAGGGGGCCACCCTGCCAGGTCGGCCGACCTGGCCAGGGGGGGTCGGCCAACCTGTGCCTGGCCCCTCCTGGGCTGAGCTTTGGCAGGTGGCTCCCCCTCTGGGTCTACTTCTCTGGTCCAGGTGCATTTGGCCTTAGTTGTGTTGGACTTTGACGAGATTTGGCCTTTTGTCTTGGAGTTGTATTCCCGCGGCGAACGTCGAGTTTGTAAAAGTGTTGTTTCGTCGCCTTGGGGCATGGTTTCATCTGGATTTCTCCCTTATTCCACCTGCACACTAAAATCTAGAGGTACATGTGGAAATAGGTTTTTCTTAAATAAAATGCGTGTAAAGAATGTCCAATCCTTCTTGTTTATTGAGCTAGTTGACGGTCGAAATTGGTCCGTAACGACCGTCAACAGTGGAGTAAAGGTTGGTCGGTGCAACCGTCGATAAATGCCGAGATGACTTCTGTCTCGGTGATGCTTGGTATCTCGTTCTTCTTTTGTGAAAAACGCTGGATGAAGTCCCGAAGGGACTCGCCCTCCTTCTGCTTGATCATCTTGAGATCTCTGCTTTTGGCAGGTCTTTGTGCCGTTGGCTTGTAAGTATCAATGACTGTGTGACGGAGCTCATCCCAGGAGTTGATAGGCCCGGGTAGCAAGTTAGCTAACCAACGTCTTAACGGCGGAGCTAGCATGATGGGAAGGTAGCAGGCCATGACAGCTTTGTTGCCACCAGCGATGTGAACGGCGAGGGAGTAGGTATTTAACCACTCGGCTGGATCTCCCTTTCCGTCGTACTTCTCAACTCCTGGCAGGCGCATTGACTCGGGGAATCGCGCCGAGTTGCGGAGCCTTCGGGTGAGAGCTTGCAGTCCGTCGATGTCGGCTGAGTCGTCGTCCGAGTGACGATCGTTGCGTCGGGGAGAGCCGCTGCGACATGGGGGTGTGTCTCGGCGTTCGTCGTCGCGAGGGCGCCTGTCACGGTCCTGGTCGCGGTGTTGGCGATGACCACCACGGTAACGATCTTCATCGCGGCCGTTCCTGCGTTGGCCATCTTCTCGACGATCTTCTCGGCGTCGGTCGTCCCGATGTCTGTCGTTGTCACGACGCCGGCGATCATTGTCGCGGTCCCGCTCCTCCTCCTGTCGGCGGTATTCTCTCCACGGCGCCTCTCGAGGAGGTGTGTCTCGAGGTGGAGTTCTCCTTGGTGGCGATCGCGCTGGCGGGGTTGGTGACCGATCAGGGGAGCGACGTCGCGGTGAGCGAGATCGTCTGGGTGATCGTCGTCCGGGTGAACGTCCAATGCCGAAGCGATCATAGTCATCCTGTCGGGCGCGTTCTCGATCTTCTGATCTTTGGCGACGTATGGCGTTGATATCTCGGCGAGCATCAAACCCAGGTCGAGCTATCACCTGGCGGTGAAGATTTTGCTGGGGAGGTGCTTCCGCGGCTGCCGGAGTTCGTTGGCGGTTGTCACTCGGATTTTCCAGGAGCCTACGCCTTCTGTTGGACGATGAAGAGCTGGGGGCCCGAGAGGGAGTTTGACTCCTCAGGAGGGTGGCAGCTTCGGCGTAACACTTAGCCTTGTCGAGCAGAGGCGTGATGGCTGCTGGCGAGAAGTTTGGGTCGTTTATGGCTGCCTCGACTTGGTCAAGGATGGTCCTGTTGGAAACCATGTTCTGCTCCGGTGTCCGAAAGGCTTGATGACCGTTGACGTCAACGAAAAGTGAACGTTGGAGATCGCGAGATCTGCTATTGTTCCTTCTTCTAGCAGAACGATTGTAGTCATCAGGATTCTCGTCTTCCTCAGGTATTGTGCCGAGGGCACCTTGATTGTTTAGTCGGGATTGTTGAGCCCGAGCTGCAGCTGCAGCAGAGGACTCGGCGTTCATTGCAGTTAGGGCCGCCGCAGCTGCTTCGTCAGCTGCTGTCGTAGCTGCCGGGGCAGGAACGACGATGTTTGCTGCCGGTGGTGGCCCTCCTGGTGGGGGTCCGGGTAAGTTAGCCACGTTACCGTCCTGAGCGGTCAGATCACCTATTACGACGAAGCACTCATACGGCATGGGCGAGGATGAGCCATCCGAGATGTAACCGGCGTTAGTTCCTTGATCTGTCGGCTCGTACATGGAGTCCCAGATTGAGGTATCATAGGTGTCCATGTGATCTTCCCGGATGCAAGCAACCAGGTTGAAGGACATGTCTCCCTCTGATGCTAGTAGATCCTGCACGCCTCCCCGGAGAAAAGTATCAGCAGAATTGCGCAAACCGAAGGGAAACATACCATAGCGTTGAACCGGATAGTAGATCAAGCTTGATGAGTCGGATCTGAAGCGGATGTTCTCCAGAGCAGATCTTATCTCGGCTGCCGAATAGTCCGAGTGAGACTCGATCTGAAGCCTGGAGAAGCCAGACTCTAACTCGGGAAGAGAAGAGTCCGACTCGATTTCGACCCTGGTAGTCGGCGAGTTGATGGGGACGAGGTTGCCGATGTTGTCGGCGACGAACTCCAAGCTCCCGAAGCTAAGCCGGGCACCCGGAGTGAAGTTGTTGATGGAGCAATCCATCGTAGTCGACGGAGAGGATCCCGACGCACCCCCTACCTGGCGCGCCACTGTCGAGGTTATAGGACCTCGATAGATTTGTTATGGGGGCGAAGGGACCAAGAATATGATGGTGAACACGAGACAAGGAGTTTAGACAGGTTCGGGCCTCCCGGAGGATAAAAACCCTACGTCCTGTATGTCGTGGTATTGATTGTGTATATTTGAGAGGAGATCCCTGCCCGCCTTATATAGTCGGGGGTACAGGGTTACATGGAAAGTATCCTAGTCGGTTACAACATGGAAATACTTGGAGTACAAGTCAAGAAACCCTTTGCGGTCACGCCGAGTAGTAGAACCTTCCAACTCTGCATCGTGGGCTACTCGGTCTCTTCTGGGCTGGTCCGACTACCCTTGTCAGGTTACTCGGCCCTTGGTCTTGAGGGTACCCAGGGGTCATGGTAACGACAGTTCTTGACATCGAAAGATCCCGTCTTTAGAAATTTACCATCGAACTTCATCGGTACACATTAATACCAGCGAAAGATCCCTCCGTTTAGAAATATACCATTCTGTTCATTTTGGCTGTTATTTCTACTTTCTTGGACCTTTTTGCCCCTGCCTTCTTCTTTCAGGTGACGCACGCACCCTGCTCGATACGAAACAGAACAGGTCCCAGCCTCTCCGCCGCCCAGTACTGCCGCCGCCGATCTCCGTCTACAACCACCGCCGGCCTTGGTCCCCTCAAATCACAGCCCCTCCCTCAAATCCGCCCTCAAATCGCCTCAACCGTGGCCTGCTGTCCGCCCAGATCGAGTTTGAGGGCAGCAAGACGAGCTGCAGCGACTCGATGGCAGAGTAGCAGGGCACCAACACAGAAAGCAACACACCATGGCGTAGCACCGATTTTGACGAAAGAAAGATCAAATACATGTATATTTGCAGACCCGTATAATGAAAATCTGTGCCTGTGAATGCTTGTGTCTATGTAAATTCAGAGAGGAATACACATATATGCAGAAACGAGTGGCACTTTCATAGGCCAAATACTTCATGTAGGTTCAACATAGATCAGATTTGTTCAAATCATTCGCACATACGTGGTCTGAAGACATACAGAGATAGACTGAAACTAGTACAATAATACTCTCCAAATATTCTGGAACTGAATCACTCGAGTAATAGCTGCTTCATTAGTCTCGTCTTGCGTGTTCGGCGCAGGGGGTCTAAATTTTAGAGAGGTCTAAACTCTAGACAAGCTATATTAAATAAAGTTTAATTACAAAACTAACTACAGAACCCTGGTCTAATTCGCGAGACGAATCTAATAAGGTAATTAAGCCATGATTAGATGACAGTTAATGTAGCATTACTGTAGCAAAACATAGATTAATTACGCTCATTAGATTCGTCTCTTAAAGATGTAACCATCTGTAAAAAGGTTTTGTCATTAAATTTTATTTAGTACTAGGTTTTCTTTGTTTAGAGCCCTCTAAAATTTAGTGCTAAAAGCACCGAACGCGCCCTAGGTTTTCTTTGTTTAGAGCCCTCTAAAATTTAATGCTAAAAGCACCGAACGCGCCAGTGCAGCCCTCCTCCTTGTAACTGGCCCTGGACTTGATTGTGGGGCTAGAACAAGTGAAGTACTAGCTTGTCCTTAATCAGGTAGCTCTTTCTTCTTCCTGCCAACAACGTGTGATTTTAAACATGTGGAAAGAAAATTTGGGAAATATAAATACTTAAGTACAAGTGATATTTACCTGTTTTTCTTAGCTTGTTTTGTGCCTTCTTGAGTTGTAGTATCTCTGGGCCTCTTTTCCTTGGTAGGTGCTGGCTCCGGAGGGTCTTCATGTGGTTCCAGTTGAGGATTTGTGCAGCCTTTCTCAATGTGGCCATACTGAAAGCACCTCTTGCATTGATAAGGTCCCCTTTTACCTGGCTCTCCACTACTCTTAATTCTCCTTTTTTTGGGTCTACCAGCAGGCCTTCCCTCTAGTTTTGGTGGCTTCATGTCAAAACCTGGGTCCAGTGTAGGCCATTGTGACTTGTCACCCATTGGCAGCACCTCAAACTGGTATACATCTTTAAACCGCTGAACTGAATAATATTCATGCACATAATCCTCAATTTTCAAGTTTCGCAAAGAGGTAATAAATGCTATGGCATGAGTGCAAGGTTTTCCATTTACATCCCACTGGCCACATGAACAAGTACGAGTGACAAGATTAACTCCATACCTCCAAGCAAAGCCATCTCTGCTCACCCCAGAAATTTCAGCTTTCAAGTACCCACTCTTGGTAATGTTGTAGTGAAGATTTCTGCTCCTTTCATACAGAACATTGACAACACTTGGTAGGATGTCCCCTTGCATCTTGCTGGCTATCACCTGCCTAGTTGCAATTTTTTCCATTATCTTGACCCTTATTATGTCGACAAGATCAACTGCAGGCAGTTCCTTCAAATCCTTAATCCAATTGTTGAAGCACTCTGAAATATTGTTGTTCACGTAATAAACCTTGCAGATATTGTTGAACTTAGCTCTTGACCACAAGTGCGGGTGGGATGCTCTTAGGTTTTTTTTTTTTTTTTTTTTTTTTTTTTTTTTTTTTTTTTTTTTTAATGGCAGGTGCACTGCCTTTGCATTAAGAAGAAATCAGAAGTCCATAGAATACAGACCAACAAGCATTTCAGCTAGTAATGCTGAAAGCGCTCAAGCACAAAAATAAAAATTTTAACGTGGCCAAACATATGGCCTTAACAGAGTTGAACAAAGCAAAGCAAAAACAGCATGGGAAAATAAAAGCCAAACGGATGGCAGCAACAATTGAAAGAACTACTCTGGTAGCGCCTCTTGCACTTGCTGAAACTCCGTTGCTGCTATCTCTGTTCCTTGTCTTCTTTGTCCCATGGCCAAGTGATATGAGTTAATTTCCTCCTTTGCTAGTTGCGCTACCTGTAAAGGATTCTTCATGGCTCCTTCGAAGGTCCTCCTATTTCTTTCCTTCCAAATATTCCACCAAATGTACAAAATTGCTCCCGTTTGGTATTTCTTCTCCTCGCTGGCCATTCGTGATGTCACAGCTTGTAGCCAGGTAGGAATGTCACCTTGTATTGTTCCTTGCTGAGGAAGACCTGCAAAACCAATCCAACTACATGTCGTGTGCAGCACTTGGTATGAGAAAACACACTCAATTAGGAGGTGCTGTGGCGTTTCAGCCACTGCATTGCATAAACAGCATGTTTCATTATTTTCCCAGCCCCTGAGTTGCAGGTTATCTGCCGTAAGAATTTTATGATGCATGGCAATCCACACAAACAAAATCACTTTAGGTTCGGCCCTTGATTTCCAGAGATCAGATAAAGGAAATGGTGCGTAGGTGCCGATGAATTGGACCCTGTATGCAGTTTTTGCTGAGTACTCCCCATTTGCATTCCATTTCCAAGTGACACTATCATGTTGATCCTGTTGGAGATGGATTCCTTGGAGCAGAGCCCAGACTTCGACATATTCTTTTAGTTCCTGGTAGTTTGAGATGGGGTGCAGGGCTCTTATCCAATTTGAGCTCTGTAGCTCTTTGTCCACAGTTCTGTTCTTGAACCGTGCAAGCCTGAATAAACACGGGGCTCTGTCCTTCAGTGACGTGCCGTTGAGCCAAGGGTCTTTCCAGAAGAGAGCAGTCTTTCCATCCCCGATGCGTATCGTTGTCGAGGCATGGAACAGTGCCACATCTGCCGCATCACAGGGCAGCTTCATGCCCTTCCATGGTTTGTCCACCTCTGACCATGCATACCACATCCACCTCTGTCGAAGCGCTCTTCCAAATTTCTCCAAGTCCATTACGCCCAAACCTCCGAGGTCTTTTGGTTGTTGTACTGTTTTCCAGTTGACCAAGCAGTGGCCACCTGACACTTTTTCAGCATCATCTACCTTCCAGATAAAGCTCCGCATAATTTTATCGATTTTCTTGATTACCCATTTTGGAAGGATGAAAACAGTAGCATGGTAAGTGACTATCGAGGATAGAACCGATTTTGCGAGCTGGACACGTCCTGCTCTGTTTATATACTTTCCTTTCCAACCTGGAAGTCGTCCACCAATTTTGTCAATTAAGGGTTGGTAGTCGATCTTTCGTAATTTTCTTGTATGGAGGGGCAGACCCAAGTACTTGCATGGAAAGGTTTTGATGTTGGCCGGGAAATCTTCCAGTATTTCTTCGATGTCAAGGTCACCACATCTGATCGGGAATATGTCAGTTTTCTGTAGGTTTGTTATTAGCCCAGTTGCGTCCCCAAATCTCTCTAGGATTTCTTTGACTGCTTGCAGCTGGCCAGTTTCTGGTTGCACAAAAAGAGCAGCATCATCTGCGTACATGGAGAGTTTGATGCCTGTAGACCTTGGTAGGACAGGATTCAGAATTCCACTGTCGTGTGCTGCTTGTAGGATTTTTTGCAGCGGGTCAATGGCGAGTATAAAAAGCATAGGGGACAAAGGGTCCCCTTGTCTCAATCCTCTTTTATGATTTACTGGTTTCCCTGGGCTTCCATTTAGCAAAACTCGCGACGATGCCGTGGTAAGTGCAATGGTGATCCATTCCCTCCATCTCGGGCCAAAACCAAGCTGCTCCATGAGCTCAAGCAAATATGGCCATAGAACAGAGTCAAAAGCCTTCGCTATGTCTAACTTGATGAACAAGGACGGGCGCTTTTTGGAATGCAACTCCTTGATTATACTCTGGACATATAAGAAATTATCGTGTATGCACCTCTTTTTCACAAAAGCACTCTGATTGCTTGAGACCATCTGGTTCAGGTGCGGCGCTAGGCGGTTTGCTAGCACCTTTGAGAAGATTTTTGCTATGCTGTGAATAAGGCTTATGGGCCTATAGTCACCCACTGACACTGCCGAGTCCCTTTTTGGGAGCAAGACAATGTTAGCAGTATTGACAAGATTAAAAACATGTCCTCTCATATCGGAAAGTTGGATGAAAGCCTGCACAAGGTCAATCCTAATTGTGCTCCAGCATCTCGCGTAAAAGGCTCCAATGAAACCGTCGGGGCCTGGTGCATTCTCTTTTGGCATGTCCATCACTGCGCGGTGAATTTCCTCTTCTGAGATGGTCTCATCTAGGTGAAGCAGGTTGTGTCTTGTGTAATTTAACTCCTCCCAGTTCACAGAAATGTCCCTCCTTCGGCTTGACCCTAGCAGTTCTGAGAAGTGCCTGTGAATCTCCTTTTCTTTGTCCTCGTGCCTAACTGCAAGTCCCTGTTGCGTTTGCAGACTCAAAATATGCTTCTTCCTCCTGCGGCCATTGGCTTTTAAGTAGAATAATTTAGTATTTGCATCAGCACATCTGATCCTAGTGAGTCGAGCTCGTTGTCTTGCTCTTGCTTTTTCCAAAGCTACCAGCCCTTGATATTTTAGCTTTAAACCTGCTTTGAACACTTGTTCCTGTTGCGTTAATTGTCTCCTTTCCTGCGCCACATCCATCCTCCAGATAACCTCCTTTGCTATGGCTATCTGCAGTTTAATGTTTCCAATCCTTGATTTTTCCCACTTTTTAAGGGCTTTTGCCGTACGAGACAACTTAATGTGGAGTTTTCTTATTGCATCTCCTGCCTGGACTGGTTTGTTCCACGCTTCCTGGACTACCTCTTCAAAACCCGGCAACTGCAACCAATAGGCCTCAAATCTGAATCCCTTGTATTTCTTTTGGTGAGTTTCTCCCTGCAGATATAAGGGGCAGTGGTCGGATAGAGTTGATGCCAAAGCTTGCAGATGTGAAGTTGGGAAAATCTCCTCCCAAAGAGCATTACAGAACACCCTATCTATTCTTGTCATGGTTGGGCTGTCCTGTTCACTTGTCCAAGTGAACTTCCTACCGTGTAGGTTAAGTTCTCTTAGCTGCAGCTCATCGAGTGTGGATTTGAATTTTCCCATCAACCTTCTGTTTAATCTGTTGTTGTTTTTATCCTCTGCTTTGTAGATTAGATTAAAGTCACCGGCAATTGCCCAAGGTCCAGAATTGTGACTCTGAATGGATTTGAGCTCCTCTAAAAACCTCAATTTTTCTTGATCTCCTTGCGGGCCATACACTGTCGTGAGGTGCCATTCTGTGCCTTCCTCCTTCATTTGAATCAATACTGATAGTGTATTCTCACTTTTGTAGGAGCAGATAAAGTTGAAGAATTCTTCAGAAGCTGCAACAAGAATACCTCCACTTAAACCTCTTGATGGCAGGTAGGAGTAATTAGCAATGAATTGGGGCCCCAAAGTTTCAAGAATGATCCTGTCATCAATTGCCTCCATTTTAGTTTCTTGCAGGCAAACAATTGTGGCGCGAGTGGAAGAAATCATCTCTCGGACCGAATCTCTTCTAATTGGGGCATTTAAGCCACGCACATTCCAATTTAAAATCTGGACGTTTTTCTGGGCCATAAACGGAGGCAGGCGGCAACTGAGAAAATTTTCATCCTGGGACAGCAGGCCGAAGAAGCAACCCAGGCTTTATATACTGTTACCAAAGCGATCAGGTGGTCTGGCCATCGGTATTGTGAACCTGAGATCAGCGCCACCATAAAAGCCCAAAAACACCTAAATAACACAACATCGCTTGGAAATCTAGCCGGAACATAAGCAGCAAACCACACAAACTTGGGACACATGGCTGAAAAAAGAAAACAACTATGACAGGATACGATGGGTGTTTGGCTTGTTGACATCATCTTCATGCTGCTTGAACTCCTCTCTTCTTGCCAGTCTTTTGTGCATACTTGCCCAAGTTCATAGCCTTAAGGAGCTCGTCAATTGCTTCCATAACTTCTTGTGTCAGGGGGCCCTCAAACATGTTCAAGTATTTTTGCTTCGCTTCTTCTGTCAACTCTTTAGCTGGGGACAGTGCACCTAGCCTTTTAGCTAAGACTTCTTGGGCTAACTCTTCTGTGTTCTTGTTCCCAGCAGCCTCCTTTTTCTTTGCAATTCTTCCACTGCGCCTAACTGTTGCCTCTTCCTTTTTCTCAATTGCTTGTTTAGCCTTCTTGGTGACTGGCGTGCTCATCAGGGCTGGCTGGACTTTCTTGGTAATTTTGTCCAGAAATTGCACCAGTTTCACCGTGCCTTCTCTAGCTTCCTCACTGTTCTGGTCATCTAGTAGCTCCCCGTGCAATGTCTCTTGTGACAAGCTTCTCACTTCAGTGTTCCCCACTGTGGTGTCTATGTATTGCTGGCCCCATTTTATTGCAGCTAGCTGGTGGTCATTTTCCTGAACCATAGCACCTTTCGGGATATACTTACACATGTTAGCCTCCATCAGCATTGGGTCTTCCTGTCCATTTATTTCCTCAGAAGTTGGCCTTGAGAGCTGCAGCTGAAGGATTGCTTCCTTGTCCTTTACCAAGTTCAAGCCCGGCGCCTGAGGAGTTTCTTGAGGCGCTCCCCTGCTTTTCAAAGCTGACAGGCCAATACAGCTTCCAGCTTGAACATTGGTGCCTCGGATCTCTGATTGTGTCTGCTCGCATCTGAAAAACCTGTTGTTATCTCTCTCCTGTAATGATTCTCTTGTGCGCCGGTCAGGTGTTCTTTGAGGAAATTCATCTCGCACATTCCATCCATGGCGACAGTGCCCTCCTTCTCCTTGCCGACGAGGTAGTGATCTTTCCCTTGTCCTGCTCCTGTCCGAGGGCCGAAGCGGTCGATGAAACCAGGACTGCCTCCTGAAGTCCTCTGACGGACTTGTATTGTAACCCGCAAGAGCAGGCGACGGCCGAGTTCTGTTCGTGGAGGTGGAACGACGTTTGGGGCAGCGGGAGGAGATGTGGCCAGAGCCCTTGCAGACCCAGCACTTGGTCGGATCTCTGCAATGAGCTATGAAATGATCTGAGGCAAGGCAATTGAAGCATTTCCCTTTGATCTTGCTTAGATAGACTTGCCGGCGTTGGAGGCGATATTGGTCAGTGTTCTCCTTTGAGCGATGTGGAAACTGTACAGTTTCTCTGCGCCGCCTGCGCCTCGGTAGAACCAATTGCCACCCCTCTTCTGAATCTTCCATTCGTCGGGATGCTCTTAGGTATATTGTAGCTTCTGGACATGATTCTTCAATTTTATCCATGAGTTTCTGATGTCTCTCCTGTGTGCAAGCCCAAGCGCAAGGCCACATGTATTTCATCACATCTCCATGAAACCTCTTCCTAAAATTAGCCATCAGGTGTCGAAAACACTCTCGATGTTCAGCTGCATCACCAAACACCGTAGACACTCCATAATCAAGTCCCTTGCATGCATCAGTATGTATTGTCAAGCCTGGGGGTGTGCCAATTGCCCTCTTCAGGTGAGTCATAAACCATGCCCAATTACCATTTGATTCCTTGTCAAAAAGACCATATGCTACTGGATACATCAAGTTGTGCCCATCTATGGCTGTTGCTGCAGCTAGCTGTCCAAGGTACTTCCCGGTTAAGTGAGTTGAGTCTACCCCAAGGTATGGCCGGCATCCCATTAGAAAACCATTCACACAAGGTCGTAGGGCCACAAAAAACCTTGAAAAGTACATCTTTCCCTTTACCTTCTTGCAATCAATTTCAACTATGCTCCCGGGGCATGTTGCTTCAACAGCAGCCTTCCAATTCCACAGTAGCTTGAAGCTGTCCTCCCATGTAGCAAACATCTCCTTTAATGCTAACTGCCCTATACCTGTCTGGATCACTATGTTTCAATATGGTCTCAAATTCATTTTTTATGCAAAATTGCTTGAAAACCATGAGGAATTGTTTTTTATCCACAAATGTCGACCCTTCCTGTATTTTTGGATTATCCCTGTCATAAGTGCTGATAGGAACATAGGACGAAGCAATAACAACAGCCTCGTGCCAGAATGTAGCAAACTGCGCAGTGATTTATGAGGTACCCTGAATTACTACCGTGCTAAATTACTGTTAAAACAGTATTTTAAGGTACTGTGCTGCAATTTGTACTTTTGTATTGTACTGTAGCACTAAATCTAAGCCCTTCATTTGTGATCCAACGGTATAAAATGGATCTAATCCTAGGTACTATAGCTCCTCTGAATTTTGTGCTTCAATTCAGAGTATCTGAATCCCGGTAGTGCTGCCTTCCTTGCTTGCCGTCTCCAAGGAGGACCGGGATAGACGTGCGGCGAGGAACGCCGCTCGCCTTGGTTCGACGCAATAGCATCCCCTGCCGAACGGCAGCTTGCCATGAGGTCGCTCACATGTGGCCCCTGCTTGGCCCGCATGTCAGTGACCCACAAGGTACGTAAGGTGCAGTAAGGTGGGAGAACCAGTTTCAATGCGGCACAAGGTCAGAGGGAGGTTAGCCTTCGGCACCGACGCGCAAGGGCGCAAGTCTAGGCGCGGTGGCGGTCCCTTTGAAGGCGCTACGACGATCTCCACAACAGCCGACTTGTCGCATTTGGCACCACCTCGAGATCCCTGCACCTTCTACGGGCCCACCTATACCTGTGCTGCTCCAGGAGCCGCCTGTGCCAGTGTCAGGGTGCCGCTTGCCATGGGCTCCATGGTGGGACCATCAAGGGTTGCTTGTCCATGGACCCGCCCTTCTTCAACGGGTTCGTCCTCGCTGCAGCCCTCACTAGCTTTGAAGACGATGAGAATTGCAAAAAAGGAACCTTACGTCACAAAGAAAGTTTCTTATGGTGCTCGTAAGATAGGGTAGGTGGTGACTGGTGAGACATATCAGGTCCTGCATATTCAGTTATTGGCAAAAGTTTTGCATGCCCTAAAATGGAACCATATGATGGCTGCCCAAGTTTTGATCCAATTTATTAGCATATGGAGTACAAAATGGTGTCATATAAGATTATGGTTATTGATTTAGCAAAAATTAGCAAGGGGTCAAATGGTGCTTCAATTCATCAAATATTCATTAGGGTATAAGCTAAATTCATTGGGCTATTTCGTATGAAAACCCTATGCATGAATGAAACTAATTATCTTAAAAGAAAAGATAATCGGGCTGGAGCAGACTGTTGTCCGCTTCAGCCTGCTATACTCGTACTCTACTTGACTTTTGGGACAAGGCTACACACAACATATTACTCTAGAACTTGCTTATGGACCAAGGAAATAATTATGTCTATCAGTGTGACTGTGAGCATATCATGGGAAAACAGTTTTTGCAAGCACTTCGTCACTTTTCCATGCCAAATTCTGCGCCAATTATTTGGACAAGATAATGCGTGCGGTGAAACCGTATAGTACTAGTACAACATGTAATCCAGTTTTCTTTCCATGGCCCAACAAGGGCGAAATGGAGCAGGCAAGCGTGTGCATATGGATTAATATGGAGGAGTCGGTACTGTGACGAGCAGAAGCTAGAACCTATACCACCGCCTCGGGAGGGGACGGTAAGGGTGACGAATACTGCGTGAGAAAGGTTGAGTTACTATACCAAATGTCAGTTTGCCTCATCACGACTGGAAGGAAAGCAACAAAAAATTCTTCATGCAAAGAAAAGGCAGTGCTTTAAAAAATCTTGATGCAAAGAAAAGCCCGTGCTTTGTCGTTGAAAGCTGGAATAGTAGAGGAATTAGTGCTGTGCCGGCACCACACCGCCATGTCCGGTCTTGGGGCACGTCGTAGGCTTTTGCCGGAGTCGAACCACCGGGTGATGGACTCGCGGTCTGGTCGCTAGCTTAGAGATCTTCAGCACCGTCAGACAGACAGAGGCACGACACGGCGCTGAGGCCTTCAGGATAATACAAACCCGCGGCTTTTGTGACTCTCTTCAATGTACAAATCCCAACCAGATAGGAGTATGATCTTCCGATTAATTCGTGAAACAAATTTGTTAGTTCAGCCATAATAAACAATTAGTAGTTGAGAACAAGCAGAAGGTATCAGTGAATCCCATCAAGGTTTGGCTTGCCTAACCATTACGCATGCTCATTAAATCGGTGAAGACGTGAAAGAGTGAATCAAGCAGGGACGCTAGCCGCTAGTGCCATCAGCTCTACGGAGGCTGAAGAACAGAGTCCCAACCTGTCCTGGACGCAGTATTAGAGAACGTCTTTCCTAAATTTCTAAAGGGAAAATTGGGTTCTTGACATCGAAAGATCCCGTCTTTAGAAATTTACCATCGAACTTCATCGGTACACATTAATACCAGCGAAAGTTCCCTCCGTTTAGAAACATACCATTCCGTTCACTTCCGTCACAGTTTTGGTTTTTTTTATTTCAATGGGCGATGCGAAATACCATCCCTGCCCTTTTGTGTTGTAATATCTGTACGCATTGCATACCCATTCGACGAGCTCTCGTTCTCCTCGTCCAGAAGCAGCCGCCGCCGCTGGTGTTCATCCGCTGCCGCCGCCGCCCCATTGCTGGTCTCCCGAACTGCAAATGCTAGCGCAAGGTCGACGCCCACGAGCCAAGTAAGTCACGCAGACTTGATTTTCTTTGTCGATTTTGAGGATTCCCCCTCCGTTTTCCCAAGAGTATGTAACCCTAGCTTTTGTTTTGGGATAGGTGATAGATGATGCTTCTGTAGATTTGAGCACTAGTAGCTGGAATGGATGCTTCTGCGCCTCAAGAATGGTAAGAATCGAATCCCTTACTTTGTATTTTTTTCACATGTTCTGGATCGTGTTGTGTTGGCTGTGGAGAGAGAATCATGGTAGCAGTTGGACAAGTTTGTTTGAAGGAAAATGTTGGACCATGGAATAACTCCATAACCCTGCTATTTTACAGGGTGGATACAGAGACCCTATGTAAAATAGAGGTTACAGTGGAAGCATATTTGAGTTTGATTGATGGCAGAAGGGAGTACACAAAAGGCTCGACTCTTTGTTTGGATGTGGACTGGAGTGAGTATTCTCTTATTGATTTGTTGAGTGATATCAAAAGTAAGTACAAGTGGGCATCTTATCAGCAAGTAGAATTCTGGTATGTGAGGAAAGACAACATCTATGCTAAGTTGTGTAGTGATGCTGAGCTTTTGTCATTGTTTCAAGGCTCTCGGATAGTCCAGATCGAAATGAAAATTGTTGGAGAACAATCTAACAATGACTCACAGCTAGTAGTGCATACTGAAACTGGACCATGTGACACTGAACTGAACCTTGATTGCCTCACATCAGTTGGTGACAATGATGGTCAAGCCGATCTAGAATTTGATCTTTTGGATGAGCCTCTTTTTGGGCTAACTGTAGCTGGGACATCTAGAGTAGAGGAGGAAGAAAAGGAGCACTATATGATAGAAGGTGTAGATCCCGATGGAGATGAGCCAGCTGGAGCCGATGAAGAATGGAGATATTTCAAGAAGGGAAAGAAAAAGGCTCCTGAGAATGTGCTGGAACAAGTGCAACAAGATGTGCCGGAACAAGTGCAAGTTGAACCAGTTATTCTACCTGAAAGTTTTCAAGATCATGATCCTGACCGTGTGCCAGATGAAGAAACTCCAAATATCCAACTGAAGAAACTCCAAATAAGCACTTAGATTTCTTAAGAAACAAGCGATGGTGTTGTAACGTTTGAAAGACAAGCTCAACATGGTGTAGATGATCGGACCATGTTTTGCTATAGATCAAAATATCATCAAAGAAGACGAGAACAAATCGACGAAGAAACGGTTGCAACACATCATTCATAAGTGCTTGAAAAGTAGATGGAGCATTAGTCAAGCCAAATGGCATGACAAGGAACTCAAAATGACCATGATGAGTGCGAAAAACTGTTTTCTCAATATCCTCAACACACATGCGCACCTAATGATAACCGGAGCGGAGATCCAATTTCGTAAAATACTTGGTGCCATTGAGTTCATCCAGTAATTCATCCACAACCGGGATAGGAAATTTATCCTTAATAGTGTTGTCATTGAGAACTCGATAATCCACACAAAAACGTCAAGAGCAATCATGCTTTTTAACTAACAAAACTGGAGAAGAATGAGCAGACGTACTGTATCTGATAATGCCTTGCTGTGTTGGGGATCCAGCAACAAGTACCCGACAAGCGAAGGAGCCAGAACTAGACGCGAAGGGCAATAAGGCAAAGCGAAGGGCAACGGAGCAACTAGTGAGCGAAGCTAACTATAGAGTATCAGACGGAGAGGCGTAATGGAATTTTCTAATGGCATAGCTGAAATAATGATTTCTCCTCTCCTATAAATATGGAGGGAGGAGACCCTGTAATGACATCTGTTTTTCGGGCCCCGAGCCAAGAGCACTTCATTTATTCCGTCCGCTCCCGATTGTTATCTCGCACCCCTTCGCCCGGCATCGCGGGCGATTGGGGGCTTCACCACCATCCACAACGGAAGATCACAAAAATCGCCTGGATAGGAGAACCTGATAACAAGGACGCTAGCATTCCAGGAGGGCTTCGCCAAGGGTCCAATGGTGAACAAGGAGACCGAAGGGCTTCGCTAGGGAGATCATCAGACGCCGAGACGCCCAGAGGCTTCACTGGGACACACAACCTGTTGGAGGGCTTCGCTGAGTCCATCCAGGACCTTCGATACCCCAACATTTGGCGCCATCCGTGGGCCGAACCCACGATGAAAAGAAGACAAGATCATCACCCAGCAAAGGCTGCAAGGGCAAGAACAGAACAACCAACATGGAAGCACACAGTTATCCGATTCACGTCGGAAGACATCAAAGTCACTGACTACCCGCACACAGATGCCTTCGTGATAAAAACAGACATCGAAGGATTCCTAGTACACAGAATCCTGATCGACAATGGAAGCCCGGCGAACATAATCTTCAAGGACACTCTAAGACGCATGAAGATCAACGGTTACACAAGTGCCAATAAATCGGTGTTAAAGGCCTTCGGCCAAGAAGAGACATGTTCAATAGGAACAATAAGAATGAAGATAACCTTCGAAGACGGAGACAAAACAGCAACTCAAGAAACAGATTTCCTAATCATGGATTTGGAAAGTCAGTACAATGCCGTGCTTGGAAGACAGTTCTTGACGGCCTTCGGAGCGGTAGTCCATCACAACTACCTAACAATGAAAATCCCTTCGGAGTTGCGAATCATAAATATATATTGCAATCCAATAAGACAACAAGCAAATGAAGCCAGTAAAGAAGTAGTCAAGAATGATGATCACGAAAACAATCAAGCGAAGGGGGAACCAGCAAAATTAGAACCTTCAAGTGAAATAGAGGAAGTCATTCTATGGCCCAAAAAGGCAGAAAAGACAGTAAAGATAGGCAAGAACCTCTCCCCAAACGAGAGAAAGCAACTGATCAGATTCCTAAAAGACAATGCTGACGTCTTCGCATGGTCACCTCAAGACATCACGGGAATCAAAAGGGAAACAATACAGCACGAGTTAAAGGCAAACCCAAGGATAAGACCCTTCGTAGACAAAATCAGAAAGGTATCCGATGAAAAGAAAGCCACTGCTAAGATCGAAGTCAACAAAATGCTAAAAGTCGGAGTAATAAGGCCAACAATCCATTCAAGTTGGCTCTTAAACGTTGTCCTGGTAAAAAAGAAAACAGGAGATTGGAGAATGTGCATCGATTTCACAAGATTAAATAAGGCTTGCCCGAAGGATAACTTTCCTCTGGACCGCATTGACACAATAACAGACTCGGTAGCTGGGTGTCAATTGCTGAGCTTCTTGGATGCTTACTCAGGATATCCTCAGATACACATGTCAAAGGAAGACGAGGAAAAAACAGCTTTCATCACGCACGATGGAACATTCTGTTTCATCAGAATGCCGTTCGGCCTTCGCAACGCAGGGGCAACGTTTGCGAGGTTGGTAAAAAAGATCTTCGAAGAACAACTGGGAAGAAACGCCGAAGCTTATGTGGATGACATAGTCATAAAGACAGTTGAAAGGGCTGACCACTTAAAAGATTTGGATGAAACCTTTAGAAATTTGAGGAAACATAATCTCAAACTTAACCCAGCGAAGTGTGTATTCGCAGTCGAAGCTGGAAAATTGTTGGGCTTCATGATATCACAGAGAGGCATAGAGGCAAACAAGATAAAAATCGAAGCTGTCCAAGGTCTGGCACCCCCCAAGTGTCTGAAAGATGTCCAAAGGCTAGCAGGAAGGTTGAACTCCCTAAGCAGATTCATTCCGAAGTTAGCAGAGCGGAATGGCCCCATCTTCAAAGCACTTCGAGCGAAGGAAAAATTTCAATGGGGAAATGAACAACAAGAAGCCTTCGACAATATCAGAAAAGCCCTCACTGAGCTCGCCACCTTATCTAGCCCGAAACAGGGCGAAGATCTATTTTTATACATTGCGGCTTCATCAACAGCAGTAAGCGCAGCACTGGTTCATGAAGTCATCGAAGATAAAAGTCAAAGACCGGTGTACTTCGTGTCCGAAGCCTTATCAGGAGCAAAGTTACTATATTCAGAAATAGAGAAAATGGCATACACAGTGGTCATGTCTTCAAGGAAATTGAAACATTACTTCAGCGACAGGAAGATAATAATACCAACTTCTTTTCCCCTTCGTGATACCTTGCGAAGCAAAGAAGCAATAGGGCGAATTGGTAAATGGTCAGCAGAGCTAGCACCCTTCGATATTGAATTCAGAGCAAGAACAGCCATCAAGGCGGCCGCCCTGGCAGACTTCATAGCCGAGTGGACCCCTGCAACACCCGAAGCATCCATAACAATGACAAAATCATTATGGACGATATTCACTGATGGGGCATGGGGTGCTAAAGGTGCCGGAGCATCTGCAATCATAACGTCACCATCGGGAATCAAACTGAGATATGCTGCCAAGTTAGAATTCCACTCAACTAACAACATAGCAGAATACGAAGGAGTACTACTCGGGCTTCGTAAAGAGAAGGCTCTAGGTGCAAGAAGGGTCTTCATAAGCACAGACTCAGAAGTCGTAGCAAATCAAGTAGAAAACAATTATCAGGCAAGAGACCCAAAGCTTATCAAGTACCATAAGGTGGTGACCAAAATGCAAAAATATTTCAAAGGCTTTACTGTCAAAAGCTTAAAAAGAAATTTGAACAAATAAGCAGATGCACTAGCAAAGGCTGCTGCAAAAGGCGAAGGCCTCCCTCTAGACATTTTCTTCGAGATCTTGGATGGATCAACAGCCGAAGAATCCAGAAGAAAGGTTCATCATCTCTTTCAGTTATGGGAAGATTGGAGGGCTCCGATAATAGCTCACTTGAACAATCAGTACGAAGCTCAAGACGAATTCGAAGAAAAAAGAATAGCACAAAAGGCAAGAAATTACAAGCTGATCGAAGGACAACTTTACAAGGGAGGAGTCTGTCAAGCATGGCTACGTTGCATCTTACCAGAAGATGGCAAACAAATGCTGCAAGACATCCATTCGGGCATGTGCGGATCCCACATCGCATCAAGGCCTCTGGTAGCGAAGGTCTATAGAATGGGTTTTTATTGGCCAACAGCAGCAAAAGACGCCGAAGAAATAGTAAGAAAGTGTAACGAATGCCAGTTCTTTGCTAGACATCAGCGAAGCCTAGCAGCAGAAGTACAGCTAATGCAACCTATATGGCCTTTCTATCAGTGGGGCATCGATATAGTTGGTAAACTACCAGCAGCACCTGGGAACCTACAGTACACCTTCGTCGCAATGGACTATTTCTCGAAGTGGATCGAGTTCAGGGCAGTAGCTTCAATCACATCTAAAAACATGAAAAAAATCGTATGGCAAGCCATAATTTGCAGATACGGAGTCCTGAAGAAGCTAGTGGTAGACAATGGAAAACAGTTCGACAGTCAGCTATTCATTGACTTCTGCGAATCAATGGGAATAAACATTCGCTTCGCATCCTTATACCACCCCCAATCAAATGGAGCAGTCGAAAGTGCGAACAAAGGAATATTCTTGGCAGTGGAGAAAAGGCTTCTCAATATCAAAAAAGGAAAATGGCTGGAAGAACTCCATTCAGTTCTATGGTCATTAAGAACTACGCCATCAAGATCAATGGGTTTCAGCCATTTCAAGTTACTCTTCGGAGAGGAGGCGATGACACTAGAAGAAATGGAAAACAAGTCTTTGCGAAGCCTAGCAGAAAATTCTGACGAAGCATCTTTGATATCAAAAGAAAATCTGGAGGAACTTCCCAACGAAGCAGTACTCAATCTACAGAAATATGAAGAAGAAACCAAGAAATGGAAGAACAAAAATATGAAGCCGAAGGAGATAAAGGATGGAGACCTGGTGCTTAGGCGAAAGCCAAACGAAGGAACTGTAGGAAAATTACAGAGCAAATGGGAAGGACCTTTCATAGCGAAGGCAACCATCAATGAAAGGGCTTTCAGGCTACTGACTTCCGAAGGAGAAGAAGTAAGTCATACCTAGAATGTAGAAAAATTGAAAAAATACTATATGTAACAGACAAGCCGGCCTGTACTCTTTTCCTTGCAAAGGGAAACCCTTCGCAGGGTGCAAGGTTTTTAACGAGGCAAGGCCGAGGAATAAAGCTTCTTTCCCCGAAAAAAGTTCAAAATTTTTCGTCCTTCTGACACGAAGGAATATTTGTCCAAATAAGGACAAAACGGAACACCTGAGAAACCCCGGGTAAGGGGAATCAAAGAATCAATCGAAGGATTAATAAGAAGATCTTATAGCCCTTCGATATCGTCCAAAAGGACAGAATTGACAGAACTTTCTAAAAACGAAAGCTTCGACCGAAAAAGAGCACTGCCAACAAAGGGAAGAAAAACGCGAAAATGAAATACTAAAAGAAACAGTATTTCAAACATCGCACAAAGACCAAAAAGGTCAATTAAGAACATTAACCGAAGGAACGCACTAATAAGATAAAGTTGCACCTTTGATTAAAATAAAATACATCGTATTACAAAAGCTCTCAACAAGAGCAAAGTCAATCCTCGGATGCATCATCTCCAGGTTCCTCCGAAGCCGTCGCGTCTTGAGTCTTCTCAAAAGATTCAACGAAAGCCGAAACGCGAGCGGAGCCCACTTCTTGCCAGTGCAGAATCATCTTAAAAAGAGAGCTTCGCACCTCGTCAGGAACGGGATTTGGAAGCTCAGCCGAAGGAGGAAAACCTTCATCTAAAATTGGGTCTACGCTCCCACCAGACAGGCTAAGCTGAGCGAAGGCCTCCTCGATACCGGCAGGTCCGGCAAGAACACCGAAGTTATGAGCCGTAGACTTCGCGTGAGAAGAATTTGCAGAAATCCATTCAGCAAACTCACTATTCGAAGCGTTCGGCAAAGGAAAATCTTGCACCTTGCTCCCAAGATAAACGAGGCAATCCCTCAGGCTTTTACAAGCATTAAAAAGAGGCGATGAAACCTCTCTCGCTTCATTTATTTTCTCCCTGAGCTCGCGCCTCGCATCGTGAAGTTTCTGTCTGGTAGATCGGAGACAACCCCGAATAAAATAGAATTGATCTTCGATGGCACCTATAACAGGAAGTGTCTGAAAAAGGGAAAAGTCAGTAAAACAAAAAGCTTTAAGCAAGGATCAAAACATAAACAAGAAGAGAGAAAGAGAGAAGTTTCACCTTGACTTGGTTAGCATAAAGCGCCTGAAACAGAAGATCTTCATTAACTTCGGAAAGTTGCTTCCTCTCCCTAGCAAATAAGATGCTAGGAAGAACCTTGTCAACATCTTCCAAAACAGCGGCACTAGGAAAGATCTCCGAGGGGACCAGCGAAGGAAGACCGTGCCCTGAATACTCGTTGTGAGGCTCAAACTCAATTCGGTCCCCGCTTTCCGAAATACGAAAACGAGGCAGTTCACCGAAGGGGTCTTCATCGGACGAAGAACCCTCGTCTGAGCTATCCTCCGAAGAACCTTCGCCTTCCACAGAACTCTGGGGGGGCGCGAAGCTAATAGGATTGACGTTTAAAACTGATCCGCGAAGGTGTGTACCAGGGAGGACCGGAGCTTTCCGACGACGACGTTTTTCCGAAGGTTCAGGATCCTCAGAAGTCGAAGCTCTAGAACAATTTGTCCGCTTCAGATTAGGAGCACCATAATCCTCGTATGGTTGGCCACGTGCTTCGAAGGACCGGTTGAAGCGAGCTGGAATACCAGCATCTTGACGGCCAGCAAGCTCCTTTTCAATATAAGGCCCAACAACGGCCTTCGCTGATTCCTCGACTTCGGAAACAGAAGGAGCATCGCCATCCTGCACGTATTTGCGAAGACCATTGGTATACGAATCCCCTGCGAACACAAGATTCCAGTTGGGTCGAAGGGGATCGATGCCTGCAGAAATGTATTCTTCCACAAGGTCTCTGCAGCTTAGAAGAGGCCTGATTTTGCGAAGGGAATCAAGGCAACCTTCGTAATCATCGTCATGCTCAACTTGAACATTAATCAGCCACTTAGGAGGCTTCATAGAGCTGACAATCTCAGCGTCTTTGCTGAACTTTGCATAAAACCATCTCTGTTTCGAGGAAGACGCGACCTTGTTCGCTTGACCAAATGAGGGAACATTCTTCTGATTGGCATGGACAAAGTTAATCACCCCGAAGCTATCCGACTTCACAGACGAAGTGGGCCGAAAATGAACCCGATGAGTGAACGCGAAGGCAGACACGCTGGGGACAAAGCCTTCGGATTGACATGCCCAAACATAAATAGCAAGCTTCGCAATAGCATTCAGAGTAAGCTGATGGATCTCCAATTGGAAGGCATCCAAAACTTGAGCAATAAAAGGATGCGCAGGCACTCGAAGCCCAAAGTTGAAAAAATAAAGGAAAACAACAGCTTCGCCAGGTAACGGCCTTGGAACGGTACTAGAACCAGGGGAACGAACTGAATCCCTAGGACCGAACCTGGAAACGAATTTCTGATCAAGGTAAGCTTCGGTGCACTCAGAATGACCGAAGGTATCGTTCCAAACTCTTCCGGCCAGAGGCTTCTTGGGAGGAATCTTCGCAGGATCAAGTGGATCTCAGCGAAAGGGAGAACAGAATAGCGAAGATGCCAGCGAAATCGCGGTAAAAAGAGAGGGCTCAAAGACTTCAGTAAAGCACCGAAGATGGAACTCCTTTTATAGGCAACATAGCGCCCCGGGAAACGAGCCACCGCGCTTTCAAACAGTAAAAATCAAAGGGTCCAACCCTGAATTAAATGACGTAACGATTTGACTTGTTGCGGAACTATAGGAAACTGCTTCAGGACCTCGTTTCACGGGCCACTTCATCAGTTGAGGGCTAATGTTGGGGATCCAGCAACAAATACCTGACAAGCGAAGGGGCCAGAACTAGACGCGAAGGGCAATAAGGCGAAGCGAAGGGCAACGGAGCAACGGCTGAGCGAAGCTAACTATAGAGTATCAGACGGAGAGGCGTAATGGAATTGGCTAATGGCATAGCTGTAATAATGATTTCTCCTCCCCCTATAAATATGGAGGGAGGAGACTCTATAATGACATCTGTTTTTCGGGCCCCGAGCCAAGAGCACTTCATTTATTCCGTTCGCTCCCGATTGTTATCTCGCACCCCTTCGCCCGGCATCGCGGGCGATTGGGGCTTCGCCACCATCCACAACGGAAGATCACAAGAACCGCCTGGATAGGAGAACCTGATAACAAGGACGCTAGCATTCCAGGAGGGCTTCGCCAAGGGTCCAAAGGTGAACAAGGAGATCGAAGGGCTTCGCTAGGGAGATCATCAGACGCCGAGGCGCCCAGAGGGCTTCGCTGGGACACAACCTGTTGGAGGGCTTCACTGAGTCCATCTAGGACCTTCGATACCCCAAAATGTTGTAACATCTCTTGACATTGCCGTTCGATCTCATCTTTCTGAAGTTGAGGATATCGATATGGCCGTACGGCTACAGCCGTGTTTGGATCTTTCAGATGTATCCGATGATCATAGCGGCGAGATGGTGGTAATCCGGAAGGTGTTGAGAATAAATCACGAAATCCATGTAACAACGCGTCCAGACTGTCACGATCAAGTCCCTCAATAGCAAAAGATAGAGGATACATGCTTCCTCGTCCATGCCAAATAACCTCATGATGATTTCTTGAAAAACGCATAGTGAGGTTCTGAAAATCCCACATAATGGGTCCCAACGAACTGAGCCATTGAACTCCTAAGACTAGATCAAAACCACTCAAGGGTATAGTATAACAATCAATATCAAATTGTCCTTGCTGGATTGCTATTGAGAGACGGAGACAATACCCCATGCTAGGCAATTGTTCGCCATTAGCAATAGCCACACGAACTCCACTTGTTAGACGAGAAACCGGAATCCCCAAATGTCGGCAAGTATCCTCATTAATAAAATTGTGAGTGGATCCTGAATCCAATAAAGCAGTGATTGTGCAATTGTTGATGGTAGCATCCACTTGCATCGTGCGATGAGTATTGATGCCCTTCAAAGCATGAAGAGAAATCTGGATTGCAGTGGACCTGGCGTCCTCAGATGCTGCTGGATCAACAGATTGCTCTTGAAGAGGCGATGGCAAAGAACGAGAGAAAGCGCGAGCCAGTTGTATAGCCTCATCCAAAGATTGAGGTTTATATAACTCAAGTTCAATGCGAAGAAGATCCGTCAACCCAACAACATATAGCATGGCCTGATGAACTGGCCGCAAGAATTCAATTTGAGCAAGATGGACCATAAACTGATCTGTGTAATCGTGCAAAGAGCCTGTTTGCCACAAGGTAAACAAGGATCCCAGCAAATTATCCATAGGAGGTGGTCCAAATCTTGCTTTAATAGCGTGAGAAAACTCTGGCCAAGAAGGTGTGCCATTATATTTTTCAAAAATCATATACCAACTGAGGGCAACACCACGAAGATGAAAAGAGGCTAGCTCCACTCGTTCAAAATTCGGAATACGTTGGTTCAGAAAAAAAAAATTCAGAGCGAAAAAGCCAAGGAAGAGGATATGAAGAACCATCAAAATCAGGGAACGAAAGTTTGTATGAGACGTGGTGACCTGGTCGGCGATCGGGTTGTAGTTGTGTCGTCTCCTCGTCCATCAAAGATGAGAAGAAATCCTCCTCCACGTCGCGTGTCGATTCCTCCACTGAAGATGGCAGCGGTGTGGGATCCATCCCACGCAATTGAGGTGGACGATACACCTCTGGCGGCTGCAAACTTGAGGGAACTGGGGGAAAAAATCCTGGATTGAATTTTTTTATGATATCCTGCAGGGAATCCTCCATCCACTTGATTGCATCTGCAATCAACTCACTTTGCGAAGCGGTGTCCGGGTCCATGGTCGTTGTTGGCTCTGGATACCATGATGTTATGTGCAACAATGGTGGGAGAGAGAGAGAGAGGCGCATGAGAGAGAGAGGGCGACGGCGGCTGCGGCTAGAGAGAGAGAGAGAGAGAGAGAGAGAGAATTTAGGGTTTGACCCTTCTAATTCCTTCTTGCCTTTATTGATAAGATCCCCCCTCTTTATATAGAGGAGAGTGACTTGACCCCTAAGTTACATGATTACTTGACCCTTAAGCAAACTATGACTTGACCCCTAAGTAAACTAGTGGACCCATGGCCCACCTGCCCTAACAGACCTAGCCGGCCACCTTAGCTTGGCCCTTGCGCCTGCTATAGGTGACGCCGACCTTAACAACATCATTGAAAAGTTTCAGAATGATCGAGTGCCTCGCAATATTTTCTAGCAACCTCGAGCTTTTTTCTGCCTCCAATTGAAAGAACTTGAGTTTTGTCGGTGCAACATTTCAGGGATACAACTGTCACAACTTCTACTGAACCTTCGTGCACTTAAGAATTTCAAGTTAGCTAGACAACTCTGAGAAGGTGACATCCTTACCTGTAGGGTGAATCAACTGAAAAAGAAGAAGAGTCGTGGCACATCCCTCCCAATTGCTGGACGTCTATGAAAAGTTTGCAGAGCTCTTTCAAAACAGGAAGAAAATATGCGAGCTCAATGATGCACTTTTCAAGCAAGCAAGGCCCTGGAAGATTTGTATTGCTTGAGAAAATTGTGATAGAAAATTGCCTTAATCTTCTATTTAGAATGCTTTCTGGTGGATCATCCCACATATCTCCATCCTCTTTGGTAAAACTCAGCATAAGTAATTTCCAAGACAGCACTCTGAACTTGTCACAGGTCTCTTCCATTGTGGATTTAGAGGTCTCCGGATGCCCCTTTTTGGCATGTCTCAATCTAAATTCTTGCAGCACACTAGACAACTTGTATGTTAGAGATTGCAGTTCGCTAAAGATACTTGAAAGTCTACAGTCATGTGTGACACTGCGTGATTTGTGAGTGAGCAACTGTGCATTGCTGCGATCACTCCAAGCATCACTCAGTAGACTGAAAGCGTTGACCATAGAGAGGAACAAAAGCTTAGCACATCTGAAATTGCACTCGTGTACTGCTATGCAAAAATTGTACATTAATTGAAGACTGTCCTTCTTTGGAATCATGGGAAGGTCTGAAATCTCTCATTAGTCTTGACAGTTTGCGAGTTTTAAGCTGCCCAGGCTTCACAAGGACACAGGTATCTTCGGTTGCAGAAGTTGGAAGCCAGCACAATTTCTCACTACCACTTCAACAGCTCTATACTAATTAATGACCTTGGTGTTCTTTGTGTGCCCATATGCAGCCAGAAGTATGTGCATCATGATCTTTTTTAAAAAAAATAATTCGCTTGGAAAGAATCATGTACGAATAAGTTTATTTCTGTTGATTGAAACGACCACAAGGCTGAGTACACTTCAAACATTGAAAAATTTCACTCCTCTCCAAGCATGATGTGTTCAGCTCTCCACACAAAGCGTATCTTTCCATTTGGTGGCTTGATTGCCATCGCATCCTAACTTTAGACGTTTCAGAGTTCAGACACCTAAAAGATACTAAAGCATAAAGCATTGAAGGTTTTAGCCCGACATGTGCTATTGCTACAAGCAAAGTATCCAAGCTCACACCAGTCCGTTTTCGCTCCTGTACAATGATTCCTTCAATTTTCCCATCTTAGCTGCAACACAAATGCGAAATCATGAGACATGTCATTAGTTGTTTTATTCAAATTCTCAGTCTAAACACAGCGTTGCCAGCCGCTGAACTCTTATACATAAATCGTACAAGGTGCTCTGTTATCAATCAAAACATCGATGATCATGGAAGGATTAGGAAAAACAAAATGTGTATGCTTATCCATCTTCATGTTGGTATAGTAATATTGAAGGCTATAGCTAAGGACTCGATGCGTATGCTTCTCCATCTTCATGGGTATCAAAGAATTTAAAGAAAAAAATGATGCTTTCATCCTAGCTGGTATCAGGATTCCCGTGTTGCAAAGGATCAAAACACACGCATTTTACCAAAATTTATGCAAGAGACTCCATGTTATCTATATAACCGTACCACATCAGGACAGCTCTATAAATGATAATAATGTAAAAAACAACTTTTGACAGCTCTATAAATGTTCAAAAAGGAAATGCTCCTGGTTGTCCATCGAGCAAAGCAGAAATACTTCCCGGCTCTTACTTCATGGATAGAAAATCTTTAGTCCTCATAGATTTTATTTTCTTCCTGTACTTTTATTTACCTCCTTAATGTCCCTTATGTACTTTGACTGTTACCTCTTATTTATAATATATAATCAGTAGAGGCGCGAGCCTCTCCTGTTCTCTCAAAAAAAAAACTTTTGAACTGCAATGGTTGCCATAAGAAGTAGGTAGTTTGTCTGCATACCTTGTTTGCCATAAGAATCAGCAATGGTTGCCATATGTCTGTAACCTCAGTGTAAGCCTCGGATATTTGCCATGAACTGTGATGGATAGCTATCAGATAAAATGAATTAACAAAGGAGAAAGTTCAGTGGCGGAAGAAATAAAAAATACTGTGATCAATATAAATAACGTGTGGTTGTCCCAAGAAATGAAATCCACAGCGCTAATTTATGATTGTCCCACGAGCTGCATATCAGTTTTCCCAGAAAAAAAAGCCTAGGTGTTATCAACAATCAAATCTTGCAGGTACGGGAAAGAATACCAATAGCAGGCAGAGTGCCACTGAAAAAAATTAAGAGATCAGAATTGAAAGCCTGCAAAGCTACATATAATAGATTGAATGCAAAACATTCCAATGAAAAACATAGAATCAGATATCTCCTTCAGTAGTGGCCAAGCTCCTGCATGCCATCAAAATAATACTAATAGAAAATTCTAATACGTCTACATCCTGGAGAACAAACATGGGTAAGCCATATAAGCTTTCAGGATTCAGGAACGAGTTCTGATGAATTGTAGTCTGCAACCATGGTTTGGAGAGTCACTCACCTCAACATTGGGCACCTGCATGAGTCCATGCTTTAGAGCAGCGTCAACTAACCAACAATTGAATATACGAAAAAATTATTAAAAGAAGATACAGAACCCATATACAACATTATCAACATTAGTGAAAAGAGAGTTTAGTTGATACCAGAAGTAGCAAGCAATTCAAATAGTGACATCAGCGCCAGGGGCGAAGCTACGTGAGAGCGTTGGTGTCAGCTGACACCGACGACTCTAAGTAAATCAATGGAAAATCAGTTCTCATCACTGCTCATCAAGCTTAATGACCCCGTCACCAAAACTTTCTGACCCCAACGGTCACAGCGGCTGGCTTCGCCCCTGTTCAGCGCAAGGAAAATTTATTTTGCGAGAATGTGCACCTTTCCTTGCAAGGTGCAGTCTACTATAATGGTCAAATGATGCACCCATAGCAATTTGTTCCACCAAAGAAACATGCTCTGGACCTACTGTGCATATAGCTGAAAGACATAATTAAGATGCTTAAAAAATCAATTGATAATCATTAAATGCAGAACAATGCGCTGATAAAATGGTGATGCAATGAAGATCCAATAAAAAGAAGGGCAATTAACAGAACAGAAGGGAGCCACTACTATATATCTCATTCAATGTTTTAACCAAAATTTACCTCTCTAGGGACACTACTATCTATTTTAACCAAAATTCCTTGCACTTATATGCAACAACAATGCCAATGGTCAAGTAGTACTATCATTTAGAAAATTTATCAAACAAATGTAAGATTTAAAAATGGGAACATATCAGGTGAAAACCAACTAAAAGTTGGAAACCTGAAAACTTGTAACATGGGCCATTGGATGTTGCATCTACGATGGAGATGATTGCAACTAAAAGCCAAAAAGTCCAAGACTTGGCAAAGTTGGAGGGGCAGGTGCAAAATGACCAAAAGCTGTAGGACTTTACACACATAATTGATCGTAGATGCAATATCTAACGGTCCATGTTGCAAGTTTTTAGGTTTCCAACTTTTAGCTTGTTTCAACCTGATATGCTCCCTTAAAAAAATGGTTAACATGACATAGCCTCCAGGTGAAGCGGCCCATCCATGGCACCCACCTGTGAATTAGCTATGGCATCAAAACATGCTGGGATGACCTTTAATATAAACATGGATATCATTCCAGTTATTTAGGACACCAGGGTTGATTCCATATGGAAATATTTCCATCAAATAAGTGCCACCATATAGCTTCGATAAGGATGTCTGTTACCTCAAGGATGGATCGAACAGTAGCGTTTGTCACTCACACATCAGTAAGGTTATTTTTTAAGTGTTGATCGTAGGTTAAAGTTCCCTTTGAAAGAAAGAAAAAACATCCTCCCTTTCCTCTTCTGTCCATTAAAAAAAACTTGCTTATATTGTGGCAGTGCTGCTACAATCCTAGGACTCTTATGGAATTCTACATCCACTACAACATGAACAAAACCAACCGGTTTTAGTTGACAAGCAATCACCGTAGTATTCATGTCACTACACATCATCAACAAAGTTACCACAAGAACTACGACAAGCATTGGATATTCAAGATATGAAACAAAATCCTGCATCCGATAAATAATAAAGGCTCTGTTTAAGAATACATCCTACCATGTTTTTTTTTAGGCAAACTGTAGGGGAGGTCCTTACCTTTTCTTTTTTTTTCTTTCTATTAAAAGAGCAAAATATTTACATAATACATGGCCGTAGGCCAAAAGAAGACCCTGCTAAGAAAAAAACTGTTAGTGTATGTCACATAACCATGCATCTAGCTGTGACTTAGCACTTGCTTTTGCTTGTAGAAACGTGAGCGAAAGATCTTCCTTGAATTGCTTCTTCCACTGGGTTAGGGACAGGCTGCTATTATAAAAAAAAATAATGCTGTTTCTATGGCACCAGATGCACCAACATGCTACAATCAGTACTTCTCTGAAAATTCTTGAACCGAATTGTTGTCATGCACACCAGGCTGCAGGTTGAGGTCCCAACTGATGCTTTAAAACCGCCAGCGCCATTGACGGAAAGAGCACTCAAAAAACAAATGGAACAGGGTCTCTGTAGTGTCATTGCTATGGAGAACACAAGTATAATCTGGAATTTGCATATTTTTCCTTTGCAACAAGTCTCTAGTGTTTAATCTGTCTCTTAGGAGCAGCCAGAAAAAGAATTTGTGTCTGCTTTTACAGCAGGAATGCCACATCCATTTAAACCATGAAGACGCCTGACAATCACCAATGAGCTGCAGATAGGCCCTTTTCGAAGTAAATTCAGTTGAACCCCAGGTATAAGTTCACACATCATGTTCATTATCTTGCAGGATGACCTCCTGCCACATGTTCTGTAATTCTCCAAGCTGGGCAGAAGCTTCCATTGACAATGGTAACAAAAAAAGTGTCTCAAGATCAGAAGCAAGGAAGCTCCTGACAGATAAATCCTTGTGATGAGCAAAAGAGTGAAGTTGTGGAAAGCTCCATTTGATAACCCCAAGGTTCCAAGTGTCATTCCAGAAACTGACAGTTGAACCATGGTGAACAGAGCAAGAGGCAATCATAAAGTTATGGATCTCCACCACTGAGAACCCCTTGGTGTACAAGCATGTGGTGGCTTCTGCTGATTATCATAAAGACGGCACGATGTAAAGTGTACCCAAGGGAGATCAAATTTGTTCTATTGACAATTGCGTTCTCTTCCAATTATTTCGCTGGTTTTTCTTGTCACTGTGCTAGAGCACGTAATGACCTAGCATCTTTTCTGCAACATACTCTATTGATTTTGCTTCCCTACTAGCTGATGCTCTAGAAACAAATCCACCATGGAAATAAATTGATTCAAAACAGATGATGCAAGTACTAGCTGAACTCAGTTCTTAAGTAATATTAGCAAATAGCCAGTAATACATATAAGCCACAAGTTCACAACTTGTACCATCGAAACAACTCCAGAGGAACTTAGACATCGGGTGCCAGAAAATTGACTAGACAAATACCAAAATAGTTTTAGCCACAAGAAAAAAAAAATACCAAAGCCTGCTTGCTTGCATGAATAGAAATGTGAGCAACTTCAACCAGCTTCAGAACCGGTGGTGACTTACCCTGATAAAAGAGTACTCTAATCCTTGCTGGCAGGGGCTTGAGGAGGAAATTCGGAATTGGATAGCAGCTCTTGCTTCAGCTCTGAGGGCTTGATGACACCTGGGTACACGGTGACAGCAAGATTCATCATGTCCCTCAAGCCTGTGTCATATGCCTCGTTCCAGCGAACCGCGTCCTGATGCTTGAAGCTGATGAGGTCGTTCTGACACTGGACTTTGACGGCTTGCAACTTGGCCGCGTGCTCTTCGCTGAGCCGGGCTATGTCGGCCTCGTGCATCTCTCTTGCTTGCTGCCAAATCTTCTCTCCGAGTTGGTCCATGCTGGCGGAGTGCTTGTGGATGAGCCTGGTGATATCGGCGTCGTGCTCGTCGCTGAGCCGGGTGATGTCGGCGGCGTGCTTGAGTTTTGCCTGCCGAAGCTCCTCCACCAGCCGGGCCACCTCGTCTTTGGTCGCCTGGAGCTCCTGCTGCTCCTTTTCCTGAATCTCCCCCGCGCACTTTTCTGCTATCTGGAACAAGCCCCGCGTGGTGGAGTGGTCAACGCCAGAGACGCCCACAGGAGCAGCAGGGCGCAGCAGCATCGTCTGCCCCCGTGACGGCTCGGGCGACTCGCGCTTCCTGCACAACTCAACAAGGGCGGCGCCGGCAGGAGGTTCCAGTTTCACGGTCGCTGCCAGATTGGGTTGGCGGCCGAGGGGCAGCTCGCGTCCGGCGAGGAACGCAACGATATCCAAGCTGTTGCTCCCCACACGGGCCAACAACTTGTTTATGTCCGCCTTGGTGGCCTCCGTCGTCAAGGCTGGCTTGCGGATGGCCTCCCGTCTCGGTTGCCCCCATTTCACTGGGAAAGGCCAAGGCGCCGTCCATGGCGCATGGAGGAAGAAGAATCTCGCCTTCCAACCGTGGTCCCTGTCCCGAAACTGGCCGGTGAAGAGGGGGACGGAACCCGACGCGGCGTAGGCCCTGAAGCTGTGCCAGCCCAGGGAGTCGCCCTTGTGGGCGCGGACATAGAAGAAATTCTTGAAGACCGGCAGCTGTGGCTCGACGCCGGCATCCTTGCAGAGCAGGATGAAGGCGGCCACGTAGCGCCACGCGTTGGGCACCAGCTGGCTCGGTGCGAGGCCGTAGTGCTGCAGTACTGCCATGTAGAACTTGTGAAGTGGAAGCCGCATGCTGCCGGTGCGCAAGGCATCCGTGTAGACGCAGATGGAGCCTTCCGGCGGCGCCGTGCAGGCCACCCTTGGTCCTGCGAGGATCGGCTTGTACTCCTTGGGGACGCCGCAGAGGTCACACAGCTGCTGGAGCTGCACAGGGTCCCTCAGCGTCGACGTGGTCATCTCTGCCACGGGCCAAGAGAAGTTGGCTCCGACATCCAGGGGCGGAGCCAGGATGGTCTTGAAGTCCGTGCTAGACTGGAGAGAACACATTAAGGTTACAAAAATTTGGGTCAGATTTTGCTGCATTACGCAAGATTTTTGCAGGCTTACCTCGGTTAAACATGGCCAAGCCCGTGCTGCAGCACCCCTAGCACAGGCTGTGGCTCCGCCCCTGCCGGCATCGCCACGGTCGTCGAAGTAAGCCAAGGTGGCGTTATTGCCCTCCGATGAGGCAGCCATTGCCAGGACTGTAGCTGCCCCCTCACCCGCCGCGGCCGGTCAAGCTGGGACGCCGGTCTCGTCACACATTCGCCATGAGTCAAGCGCTCAAGCCGCCGCAACCCTCACCCGCAAGCACCATGCGTTCAAATCAGGCCGCCGCCGCCGCTGCCATGAGCTAGGTTTGGGATTGTTGGAGGAAAAAGGGGGAAGGAAGAAGCACGATGCTGGATTCCGAAGAAATTTGACATGTATTTCGGAACGGAGGGAGTATGTATCTATTCCTACCAAAATGTGTGTGAGTTTCCATTTCTAAATTAACTTATATAAGTTTTTGGTTCCTTAAACAATATATGTCAGTTTTTGCTCCGACAAAAACGTATATCAGTTTATGTTCCTAGTAACGTATGTCAGTTTCTGTTCCTAGAAACGTATGTCAGTTTCTGTTCCTACAAACGTATGTCGTCAGTTTCTGTTCCTAGAAACGTATGTCAGTTTCTGTTCCTAAAACGACAATATGTCGATGTTGATCAACACACAATACTAGCATGTACTGCTCCTATGGTACACGTCAAAATCTAAGCTGGCAAATTAAAATTATAATTAATAAGTTCAAAATTACTTGTACCACTTAGTAAATCCAGTTGTAGTAAGATTTCATTGAAAAAGTAAATAAATTGCACTTCATTCTACTATGCTAACACATGATATGATGCGTCATACTGAAAGCTTAACGTGTTGTTCTCATGAGTTTTAGGATTGTGGTAGAAAATAAATTGTTTCTGTTCCTAAAGAAATGTATGTAAGTTTGTGTTCCTAAAGAAACAACATTTGTCGGTTTATGCTTCTACAAAAACGTACGTGCGTTTTTGTCTCTAAAACAACAAAGGCAGTTTGTGTTCATAAAGAAACGTATATCAGTTTCAATTCCTAAAAACGTATGTCAGTTTCTGTTTCTAAAAGGAGAATTGGTAATGCTAGCCTGTAATGCTTTCTACATGGAAGTGAAACACACTAAGTAGGCAAGTCAAAATTAAAATTTATGAATATTCATATAAAATAAATTGTTTTTACAATGTCATTCTGATGCAATGTAAATATTTGTTCCTACAAAAATGTGTTTCTGAATTTCTCTCAAAATTAAATTAGGGAAGCATTCTTCTAAGCACATTAATCATTGTACTTTTATTTCAAATAATGTTATAGACTAGGATATTAATTTTGGAAGGTTATATTACGTAGCAATTTATCTTCTTAAGACCTTTATTTTAGAAACAAGTTATTTTAATGTGTTAAACTACTAAAAATGCTCCATAGTGGCACGGGAGGGAAAACAGTTTTAAAACGCTAGCATATAAAAGGGATTTGCTCAAACAACCGTCCTAGTATTTTTAAAAGTAGATTAACCTTGATGTTAGATTAAAAAAGAGAATATGAGATTCATCGGCTCTTATCCAAATATGATCGAGGAGAATAATGTTCATTTCTTGTGCAGAGGTCATGGAAGGGTATGTACTTGTGATTTGTCTTTCATAAGATATTTTGCGTTGGCACAGAAAGCATGCCATGATCATGAATTTGAATGGCTAATGTCAGCTACATTTATCACAGTGAGGGAATGTGCTGAATCTCCGTCCTTAACTTTGCGTCTATTACACATAATTTTTTTTGTTGGCGGTTTGCATATCGTTATTTGCCTATCTAAATATGAAATTTTGTATCACCTATTTCGTTTTTGGCTTTGCACCATTGTTTCCAGGAAATTTTGGCTCGTATTTGAGCCAAATTAACATATAAAATTAGTGTGATCTGGCTCGCTTCCCGCGCCGCCAGCCTAATTTTTCATTTGATGGTTCATTGAGAGGGAGTTGTTTCGACTGGATAGTGGTGTGCGTGCATTAGTAAAGTCCATCGTCGTGACTCTAATGAACGCTGCTTGTCTAATGTCGCGCCGTATGAAGTCGCTGAGATGCCTATCATCGGCGTACCAGCCCAATCATTGGCGGCTTTAAACCTGTAAATAATCCACTGTTTGTTAAGCCTAATGAAACCAACAGGTTGTATTGTGCATCAAAGTGTCATATTGTCGGAAGAACTCAACTGAATTTTGCAGCAAGTGATTTATCTGCTGCGCAGCGTTCATCATGGAGATGACGATGGGATGAGATTCATCTGCACTTGGACTTTTAAACGTGTCGCGAAGTGGAGCCCTAGTAATCAGTTTGATTTCCTTCATGATATACGCTGAGTCTTCGATGGTCAAGTCCCAGTCAGGATATCTAGCAACAGCAGGTATGTACATCTAGAGGTAAGACAGCAGCCCCCATCACCTACAAATTGTCGATGAATATCAGCATTAGGCAAAGTTACAGCGGACTAAGGCAGAAGGCACAGGTGACAGGAAGGGGTGCTACGCGTTGGCAGTCGTTTACTTGCATTTAGTTCTTCCTCCCTTTCTTGGCCAGAGGTGCCTTCCGCGAACCTTTAAAGGTCATAGCGTCCGTGAATGGGCATCCTATCTGTGAACTCAGGAACAGAGAAATAAGGACCAACACATAATGTTATAATGTTTCAGAGGAAGCAAAGGAGCACTATATGAAACTGCAGTAACCAAAAGAAGCATAGGCATAATGTAAAGTAGAATTTAGAAATACATAGCAAAATAATCACACAACTCTGAGTCGATAGTGTCTAGTTTTGAACTAAATATTATGGATATCTTACTTAAGAGTAAATTACACTGGTGGTACAATAAATTGTGAGGTGGGTGCGTTTTAGTCATAGAACTTAAAAATTGCTCAATTAGATCACACAACTTGTTATGGAGGTGCAAATGAAGTCATAAACTTAAGATTCATTATAGGATAAGTTCGTATGGAGCAAAAAAAAATTCAATGTCTATTCAAAAATATATGTTTTCATAGTACATATTTCACGTGTCATATACAAAAATCACTTGTTTTCTTCCTACACTTGTCAATTTTGTTGAATTCATTTTTATCAATGCAACTGCTCTAACGGGTCAGATTCTTCATTACCGCTACCATTACCTCATAAGTCACGCCATATATGTCAATGTTACATCATTTTGCCTACATGATGGTTGTTCGTTGCACTCATATAATCAAAATATGTTGTTTTCGTATGCTTTGTGACTTCGTTTGCACCACAATAACTAGTTGTGTGACTCAGTTGAGCAATTTTCAAGTTATATGACTAAATTGCACCCACCTCACAAGTTGTGGTACCACCAAGGCAATTCACTCATATCTTAATATATCATGAAGCAGAGTATATACACTTAACCCAGAGACTAGATATTTCGAAGCAGGTAAAAGAAACTAATTTTGTATTAGAAACAAGGTTTGTTTCATAACGACAACATGAGCAAAAACAATATTAATAGCACAATCGACCATGAGAAAAGGGTTTAAGTTTCGAAGTAACCCAGTGCTGCAATTCATTGTCCATGCATTATCCAAGATTGAATATTCTGATGTGGTCGTTTAGAATGAACAATAAAGACATTCAAATGCTTGTAGACGCTGCACATTAGAACATTCACGATTTTATTATTTTACTTCTTGATTGGCCTCACTGGTCTTGCCCAAAGAGAAAGACAATGAAATGATTTTTGACTTGCCAGGTTATAAATGAAAAAAGGTTGGACTGATATAAAGCTAAAAGTTGCAGATTTCTCTAATACACATTTGCATACCTTCTGTCATCAGCAATTGCGATGCTAAATTAGAGCTAAAAGGAAGGTCTAACCTTTTTGTTGGAAATCATCAATTGTGATGCTACCATATACTATGGGCTTCTTGTTGTGCGTACCTTCTGGCGTCCTAATTCTGAACTGGAAGGGCCAACAAACATTCAGAACAAAGGAAAAAAAGGAAGTAAATTAGAGCACAATGTATGACAAAGGGGGAAGCATCGCATAACATAGGAGCATGGTTCAGTATTTTTTTCATTATTAAGGATTGTAGAGCTAGTCTTATGACATCTGAATTCTGCAGCGAAAAATCAGACTATCAGGGCGCTAGTAATCAAATGGAAGAATTAAGTAATCTAATCCAACTACATAGCCTTGTTCATACTATGATAGCAGTCCATGCATGGAAGAATTAAGTAATCTAATCCAACTATAGGCTGCCACTGGTTCTCACCATCCAGCGAATCAGATTATGATGTGGAAAATAAAAATGAAAATTTTATCAATAGTAAAACGAATGATGCCTTGTGGTATATGGCATATGAGATGAAGCAACCATAATTAAAGGATAAACACTCTGGCGTGAGCAATTCCTTTCCAAGGCAGAAATGGTTAAGTTCATTAAAGAAAAAGGCAGAAATGGTTAAAAAAATGTGCTCCAATTTATATATTATTGCATTGAATTATCACGCCAATTGAGCAGATATCTGGAAAAAGGATTTGTGACCAGTCATCATTTAAATCATGATTATCTCGAAAAGGAGTTGTGACCAAGGATTTATGCCTTCACATAAATATATTGAAATGGATATCTCGTGTTACCACATTGGGCCTAAAGCCTCCAATCCAAGAAGATGAATAGAAGATGCCATGTAAATCAAGAACGTGTTACAATACAAAGGCACGCATAAAACATCTTAGAAATCGGTACAAAAAAAATAGAAATTCCATCTTAACAGATCATTGGTTCAGTATGTCAAGAAAAAAAGGATACATCATTGGGAACATTTTGGACATAATCTAATAGAATTTGTACCCAGAGATATGTGAGGTAAAATACACTAAATTTTTGTGAAGCTACAGATTCTCTGCTTTAGCAAAATTGCAGGTTCCTAAGTAGCTTCAGATTTGCATTGTGCCAACTTCCTTGGTTTCTTTAATACTTAGTCCAATAATAAAAATTGTCTCTTCGATACCTAAAGTATTTTCATATGAGTACCTGTTGCTATTTGATTGATTCATTGCTTTTGCCCAACTTCATTGTGGTTCATTCAAAATGTTGTAGGTACCTCTAGCCTTCATATTGTTGGAAATAATGCCGAAGGCTTTATGGTATGCACGAAGCCATTATGCTTCTGGCGAAGGGGCAAACACTGGAGCGAAGGCCTAACGGCAAAAGGTGAGGAGAAGGCCAGCAAAAACACTGCAGAGAAACGTTAAAGACTTTCTTAGTGCCTAAATTGTAATAAAGAATCTTCCCTCCTCTATAAATAGAGGGGAGGGGATTCCTGTAACGACAATGGTTTTTTGGGCCACGAGCCAGTAATGTCATTTGCTCCGTTCTGATTTCTCTGACGTCTCCGCCCTTGCCATCCAGCAACGCGAATGCCACACCAAGGCTCCGACGCACGACAACGTCAAGAACCGGAGGGCTTCGCGGACCTTCTTTCCTCCGTCCAGCTGCGCGGACGGAAAGGGAGGTTTCGACACAGATATCAAATAGCAACTTCACGCTTGGAGGGTTTCGCATAAACAAAGACGATCAACAAAACTGTGTTGAGGGCTTCGAACCCTATCTGATGGCTTCGTTACCCCAACACATAATTCCCTAACTATTACACGAATTTATTGTCCCTGTTTACCTTCCAAGCTTCTGATTTATTGTGCACTTGTGCCTTGCAGTTTGATGCTGTCAAAGGGGGGGGGGGGGGGGAAGAAGAAAAGAGAAGACCTGTCCTACATATGAAGCTACTCTAAGCTCCAACACAAGCAAAACGAAGTCTTTGGCACTATAATATGGGATGTTGGCATTGTGAGAGCCAACAATCTGTTGTTATGTAGAATCATCACTGCATAAATAATAATACTATAATCTGAAATTGTTTGTTATGAATACCGAGAAAATAGGACTACATTTTGAACCACGTGAAAAGAGCTTCTGGCACTGATATTTTGACGTCAACTGCATGTCAAATGTTAAAGAGAGTTTGACAAATGAACATAAGCTATTGTGGTTTCAAACCGAAGTTACATTTGGCTTCTAGATCCCAACAACTTTACACATCATTTTTACATTTTACACACATATGTCTACTGTAACACCCGCAGCAACGTTGCCGCGAGGCCTCAGCTAGTTTAAGACATCTTAGGAAATTAAAATATGACACTATGAGACTAATAAAAAGAAAGTTGCATTGACATGGGTGCACAATTAAAGAACAATGTTTAAATAATGATCCATAACAATTGTAAAGATCTATGCTGGCATAGAACTGAGCTGCAAAGATTGGGGAAAAAGGAACACTCCAAAACTCACTCAAAACTTTAAGGTAGCTATAAACACCTGAATTGAACATTTAAGTATTCAGAACCTTCCATCTAATTGAGTGGCACATCACAAGCAATAACAACGAAGATTTACTGTTGTAAAATGGAAGAAGGTAACTGGGACTAAATTAATGAACAGCTAGCTCCTAAATAAATATATCTGATTCAAAGCACCATGCATGGTGACACGAGCATACGCCTAGTATTCCAAGAACTAAATTAGCTGTCAAAGATTTCGATATTTGCAAAACTGGAACATACAACTTTACATACAGATGAAGGAGCAGATGGCAGGAACTTACCTTTACTGGAAGCAACATGTGTACTTGTAATTGTTGGCAAAGATACATGATGACATTAATGCTATGCTTTTCCTTATAACCTGTAACTACAAAGAACAGGTGCACCCTTTGAGTGCTCAACACACTTTTATTTCACAGGGAAAAAATGCAAACACAAAATACACAGCAAAGGAGTGTATCAGAGATGAAGAGTAAAAGATGAAGGGCTCTGCACCAACCATTTTGTGTGGTTAGATTTGTTCAACAACCAAAAGACATTCCACACATCTTTTGTTCTTACCACCACTCAAGTATTTCATGCTACCTAATGTCATGGACCAAAACTATTTCTGCAACTACTTGATACAACAACTTTGAACTGACTATAAATGGGGCTGCATATATCCGAGACCTACCTGCCAATAACTAAACGCTATGATGCAGAATTTATCTACAAAATTCACATATCCGAACAGCTTTCTCATAGTTCACTTGAAGTATATTACCATAGATTCCAATAAACCATCAACTAAACTGCTGGCTTAGGGTGAGCAATAGAATTTTAGCAGTAAGAGCTTCAGGGACATGAGCTGTTATCTAGCTATAAACATAGGAAATATGATAGAAATACATGGAAATATCAGGCACATTCTTTTGATGATGTATAATAAAAAAGCAGACAACTGTGGAGAAAAAAAAAAAGAGAACCAAGATTTGAGCTGATTAAGCGATATGTACCTGAAGGCTTATTAATCATATAGGCATGGACCCCCTAGAATGTGTAACCCTTCAGCAGTGCTCTGGCCTAAAGGTATGAAGCTCCCATTCATGGGCACTATGTTTGTTCTACACTTCCACAAGGAATTAATACCAACCTGGGACAAAAAAAACTTCACAAATAAACAGCAGGTCATCTATCATGACTTCTTTTATTCATGCACAACTACTTTTGAATGTAACCTGTAGATATCATTAACAAAAACATAGCAAAACACAATAGGAATAGGATACACAAAGCACCGCCAAACTGCCAACGATCTGAGATGGAAATTTCTAACAAGAACAACTAAAATTACTTTATTGTAATGCAAGGTTGTAAAATGGTGGCACAAAATTATTTGCCACAACAAAGGGGCTTCATTTTGCTTTCTCCAATTTGGTCCTTTTCATCTCTGCCCCACTTTTCTTGCTTTCCCTGCAGGCTCTGATGGGAGCAATGAGGAAAACTAGTGATGCCGAAAACAAGCAGTGGACCTAATCCTCTAGCCAACCTCGCCTCCCATGAGAACTCTGCTTGGGCTGTACTGTAGTGTCGCCGGCCATCTCGCTTCCAACACCAAGACTGGAGGACGCCGGCAGGGGAAGAGGATCCTCTAACAATGAACCTGAAAATGAAATCCCACGAATCAACCATAGAGCAAGCTGCAACTACATCCCCCACCTAAACGAAAAAAAACAAAATCCTAAATCCCTAGCTCCAAATCGAGACGAAGCACCTTGAAGTGTCCTCTTCATCTTGTTGGATTTGGATCTTGTTGAACCACACACAGCAACTTTGTTGTAAGGAAAACAAAGAACCTGCTGGCATCAAGAATCCCATGAATTGGCATCAAGAATCGATGTGAAGGGAAAAAGACCGAGGGAATCAATGGTTGAGACGAGAGGACGCTCACCTGAAGGTTGGGGTGGGGGGGGGGGGGGGGGGGGGGGGCTGCCTCTAGCTGCAAGGCGCCACCTTCGCCGGCGCCGTTGCCTCCACGTTGGAAGCGGTCGCGCCGTTGCCCTGGATGGAAGACGACCCTGTGCAGCCGCTTGGGCCACCAGAGTGCACGCGGCGCCTCAGATCCGCAGCGGAGGAGCGCGGGGAAGGAAGGAGAGGTGGTCGCTGGCGGTGGAGGAGCTTGTCGGCGGCCGGCGGCGGCTAGGGTTGGCGCTCGGGGAGGGAGGAGCCGGAGGGGAAGAGGTGAAGTGGAGGCATCATGCACCAGTTTGCAGTAAATTCGGGGACGTCCCTTCAGCCTTCGAGGAGCCAGCGCCATCCATCCAACTCCACATCTCCATACCGTACAGGCAGATTTTTTCACCGTGGGCCGTTTTCACCCAAACCACGTACTCGCTCCCGATCTCAATCGCACGGATGAAAATCTCAAATCACTGAGAGCGCGTGCTCACGGCCCTGACTAGAGAAGAAAATGGACTATCGAAGCACTACCGGCTGACGTCACATGTTGATTGATGTTGACATGTTGTCCATTTAGCTAGGAATCAAAATTGATATACGTTATTTAAGAATAGAATTTTACCTACATTTCTTTAGGAATAAAGTGACATGGATATATCTATATAAATAGAAACTTACATATTACAAAGTATCATGTCATGACATTTTGGCTAGAATTATGAATGCATAACATATATATCAAGGTAATGTGTTTAATTATTGACCTCCGAACCAACATGTTATTTTACAGTCCATTGATGTATAGAGCATTAGCTGTAAACAATGTGGTGCATAATAACCAAATAATTTAAGATCTTGCTAAAAGTACCATTAAAAGTTAAACTTGTTTTTGACAAAAAAAAAGATTGAACTATTTATGTTGTACATGTTAAAAAGAGTCACCCTAACAAAAAAAAAACTAAACAATGATGTAAAGTAAGAGTTAAATGTTGTTTCTATAATCTAAGCTAGGTGAATTTCCCGCCATGTTGTTGTTGTGAGCACACTAAGGTTCGTTGTTAATTTTTTCTTTCTGGGAAATTTAAAAAAAAAAAGAATATGGCAATGTTAATCTTAAGACCATGGTACCATATTAAAATCCGACCCAATGTTGATTTTTATCATAGAGAAACATGACCACTGGGTAAATAGCAATCACATTATATGTGAACTGTTTATTGATGGTGCCCTTATCGACAAAATTAAGATGGTATTGATTTTTGTTTTTTGGTGAAAACTTGATGATCGCCATCAAATACATTGAAATGATGTTATATATAAGACTTAAGGCCTTTGTGAAATATGAAAGTAATTGTGAAGGAAACATATTTACCATATGATACATTCTTCTGAAGTGACAAATGGGGAAACAAAAAAAAAAGAAAAAGAAAAGGGTTGAGTTTGTAAGCATGCAAGAAACTTTGAATCCTATAATTTGACCAAAGCTTACAATTTTGTACGTTGAGTCCATAAAGCATGCAAGAAACTTTGGATGTTATTACTTCATTCATCGCAGTGTATAACTTTGTATTGTAATGTGCATTTTGCTGAAACATGTTTTGTATACTCTCCTTCCAACAGATGAAAGAATACTAATTGTGATTTGACTAAACACTTGGAGTCTAAGCATGTACATCAACTGACTCTGAAGTGATCAGCAACTATTATTCAAAAGGATACAGATAGATATTTCTTTATATGAACCATGCATGATAGGATACGAAAGGCAAAACAGAAGAAAAAAAAAAGAGGAATTCAGTAGTAGTTATAAGATGGAATTAGTATCCTATCAAAAAAAGATGGAATTAATATGAAACCTGGATTATTGGTCAATAGGAATTCTAGCTGCATCTTCTTGCCAATATCATTTCCTTGTTGAACCAATATACGAAGAAATCTGAAAACTGTATAACTGAAGCAGTTGGCTAGAGATTGTCTGTCATGAACATATACTCGCCAGGAAAATCTGACTGCTATCACAAAGTTGGACAGAACACTACTCGTTTGTCAAGAGAAAAGCAATATCTGCTACTAAAGACAGGTAAGCAGCAGCTAATCCATGCATGTTTAAATTAGGCAACCTGAAAATTGCACACAAACTGATTCATACATGCTTCTTGCTCGTATGTCACAGATCAGTCAGCAGTATCCACTTTTGACTTGCATATGCGCATCTACCAATGTTTCATCAGAGAAGGGAAGGAGATGGGATTTCGAACATCCCGCTCCCAGCGTGTAGAAGCTTAGCAGGTCAAAGAGCACTCGTGTAGGACTAAATGGCTGTGTACAGGGACCATCGGAGATGGGCTCGCAATGGGAAGCACGCGAGCAGCCTCCGGCGTCGATTCGGCAACCGAAGGAACTGAGGGGCGAGGGAACAAGAAGGGCTCCTAGTGTGTCTTCGAACGGCCGAGAGACTCGATGGAGGCGCCGATGAACCGCCTTTCCGGGACAGTAGCCGAACTTTAGTCGCCTCTCCGTTTCTCTCGAGCAATCCGTGTGAGCTGGAGGGGTAGGGTTATGTCCAACTTTTGTGGGGGGGGGGGGGGGGGGGCAGGGTTATGTCCAACCCTAATCTACTCTTTGTGGGGGGTAGGGTTATGTCCAACTATACAACTTTTTGTGGAGGGGTAGGGTTATGTCCAACCCTAATCTACTCTTATTCCACGTGCTTCGCGCCCCCTCTCCTATGAAAATTCGCGCCGACAGGTGGGCCCCACTTATTATTTTCCTCTCCGCTCTTCCCTCCCCATCCCCCTCTTCGCCCTCGAGCGCACCAACTTTTACCCTCTTCAACGGCGGAGTGGAGTTGAACGCGCTGTGGCTCACCAAGCAGGGCAAGTACATCAAAACTTGACGGCGGCGGTGGCTGTTCGTGCTGAAGCAGGGCAGGCACTTTTGGTTCAAAGGATCGGTTGTCATGCGCACCTCCGTGCCCCGCTCCGTGAAGGCATTGAGTATTTTTATGGATGATTGGTGCAAAAAAGGAATGTGCTGGGCATTTGGAAAGAAATAAAAGGGAATTAATTAACATTGTTACAGAGGGTAGGCTTTACGAGATTTTTTTGGAAACAAATAATGAAGAATTGCTATCGCATCCAATACCTCTTTCCAAGTAACAGTTGATCCACTATATAAACTCATGCAACATAAGACAACTACTATTGTGTTCCCCTAGCTCTGCAACTCAACCTTATTCGGGACCAACTTTTAGTCGTCGTAAGATCCAATACGATGGGCAAGGAGAACGGTGGTATGGTGGGGCTGGTTACTAGGTTCTTGTTCATTGTGGTTGTTATATCGCCTGCGTTAGGTAAGCATAAATTCTCCATCTTATCATCTGATTTAAGTTTACTATATGTATATTCATACTGATGAAGAACATAAATATTGCACCAGCCGCTCATCCTTAAACACCGAATGCTGGAGGTAGGCTTAGCTATGCAAATACTAATGTTGCGGCAATCAACTCCACTGTGTTATTATTAGATGAGAGCCAAGATTGTGACCTGGTATTTTGCACTAAACGTACTTGTGTATATTCGACTACCTGCTACTGTTGCGAGCCAGATCCGAATTCTGGGTGTTACTTAACGTGGCAGGACTGCAAGGCAAATTGTCCTGTCTGCAAAACCGATCAGGGCTTACGGTGGTCATTTGTTCCCATGATTGTGGGCAGAGTGACATTTAAATCGCCACAAGTGTACTGCAGATTCATGCATTCAGGACATGATCAATAAAACTATACAAATATATGTTATAGTTTCCTTGAAAATTGTGCTTAGTTTTTTATCTTCTTTTGCGTGTGTGTGTGCGCCTGTGGAAGAGAGGGGTCTAGAGAGGCTGGAAAGGAGCATAGTTGTGGTGGACAAGCTGCACGGACATGGCAAATTTCCATAATGGCAAAAGAAGGCATCAGGCATGGTTGCACGGGATAGCTACCTAGAGTACTCGTACATTTCCATAAATCCTCGAATTCCATCAGTGGCGTAGCCAGCTGGGTGGACGGGTGGGCCGCGGATTCTAAAAAAACATCATTTTTAGCATTGTAGCATGTATTTTGGCCCGCAAAAGTTCCACAGTCCATTCCTTTTCCTTTTGCGGCCCACCCTAGCTGGCCACTTTAGCTACGTCACTGAATTCCATGTGCTAACATCTCGATGCTCTGTTGTGCCTCCCTTTCTGCTCCCTTGCTGTTGTCGACCTCGGAGCACCGGCTCGAGCTCCTTATTTTACAGGCAGCACCGGCTCTTCGCTACATTCCGAAGTGTGAGATCCGGGCTGTTAACTGCGTCGCCATGCACGTCTTAGCAGGTGCACAAGCACAAGAATATTTTTTTTCTGAATATCCTATCCTAAACGAACTAAACATATTTCTACTGTTGAACATCCAATATCGCAAAAAATTAAAGTAAAAAAAAACTGATCGGGATTAGGGCAGAGCATATTTTTGTTGCATATTGTTGAAATCTTTTGACAACCGAATCACCGATATACTTTGGATAATTTGATAACCCGAAAGCAAACATCTCTTCCAAATATGTGCAAGGTCGATGATTTTGATTTATAGCTTTCTGAGCTCGTTCTTCATGGCAGTGATACTCCTCTCCGAATCATAAATCGCTAAGTAGCGGATCTATGCATTGCCCTATTTAAGCTTCAAAGTAACTGTTTGTCAGATTACCTGACACACTATGTTCAAAACATCATTTCAATGCACGAATCCAACTTCACCCAGTTGTATCAACGCCCTGAATTACTAGCCTCATCAAGCTATTTCTGAGAGCCACTTCATTTAGCACCAGTTCGAAGATAGAACTAACGCTGATTGAATTCACCGTAGATGCAAAAATCATATGGTGGAAAATCACTGAAATTTAACGTGATTTCTAACATTCACAACGACAGACCACTACAGTCGCGGACAATTGGCAGTTGAAGAACAGCCGCTGAAAATCAGTGTTTGCCATGAGGTCCGCCATGAGGTCGTCATGTTCCCCGCGCCGCCGCCGTCGTGGTCAAGGGGTCGCGCCGCCGTCGTGTGTCGCCAGCAGTGCTGCCCCGTCCATGGCGCGTGTTGTTGGGTCCCCGTGCCGAGCATCTTACGTAGACCGTCGAGGTTTAGATCCTGCCGTGTCCCACGCCGTGGAGGTGTCACACCGCCGCCGCTCATTGGGCCCATCGGCGTGCGAGTGGGGCGGAGATGAGGGGAGCTCGACCTCAACCTCCATTCTCTGTGGTGAGCAGAGAGAGGAGAGGGAGGCAGGCTTCCGGCCATGCGAGACATGATAGAGCACCGAGCAGAGAACGAGGAATGAGAGGGCTAGGGTTTCGACGCCGTTTTATACTCCTCAGGCGAGATCAGGCGAGTAAGGATATTTTTTATTATTATTATTTTCAAAATTAAGGCACTATTTAACAGTAATTCGCAAAAAAAACAAATTACATTATATACCTGTTGGCGGTGCTAAACATAAAAAAAAAATCCTAAATCCGGTCAATAAATGGGTAAAAACATATGGCATGCCATATTTGATTTGTTTACAAATTTAGTTCCACATGTTGTGTATGCACCATTGTTTTACACGGTTCAAAGAAATTTAGCATGTTTTGTATAAAGATTTGGCAAAACCCAACATCACGATAATTCGACACAAAATCAAGAAGCCCAACAGATGGCTGAGGCCCGGGTGATGTGACCGTCCAACATCACATGATCCACAATGAACTCAAACTCCGATGGTCGAGAAACTTGTCTAGCAATACTACACATCATCTGCACGATCATATGAACCAAAGTACCACGAAAAATGATCAAGCGAAGGGTAGGGTGATGACTTGGGAATCAAGCCTCTAGCCTGCTCCACAAAACCCCCTCTGTTGGACCGATGTGGCAGCCAAGTCGGCCGACCTGGTGGTGAAACCCCCTCTTCTTTTAAGGATTTTTTGGAAAATTCTTTTGTCGGTGTATTGAACCAACAATACTAGTCAGCGTCACGCTTCCGTAAGAAATCGATGGTAGCACAAATTGACACAAAAATTTATACTGGTTCAGGCCTCCAAAGGATAATAACCCTCCGTCTAGTGGCGAGCTATGAGTTTGTGTTCCTCATAAAAACCTATGCTCAAAGGGCATAGTTTACCTTAGAGTTTGATAGCCCAATATTAATCTAGCAAATTGTTTACTTATTCCAGTTTCTCAAGGCTAGGCATGTATCAATCAGCAAAGTTTTTTCCTTTTTTTTTAACCTATGCAAGAACAAATATTGAGTCATGTGCCGGAATGTCTTCAGTCCCTGAATGATTTAACGTTCAAGCAGTTTGTGATGACAGAGTGAAGGAGAGATGAGATTGTTACAATCGTCCTCCACGTTGATTGTACCAGCTTATCGTGCAAGGTAAAGATTTCGATGCATAATATGTTCCGAATTGCATCATCCTAATTTCAGGTTCGACGCTCCAACATAAAGCTAGCAGAAAAACAGATTACCTACCGTTCCAGTTTTACAATGCTAGGCGATCTGCTTCGGAAAAATACGATGAACCTCAGCTCTACTGATATTTTTGTATCACATACGTGTCCATTGTTATCTAGCTTTATAATTAGGCTGTGTCTCGCGTGTATGTTTAGAACAGTAGTCATACATAAACTTCCTCTGCCATCACTGCTTAATTTGGTCGTAAAGAGGCCCTGTAACCTGATTTGTATGGGTCTTTTTTATGTGGGTGGCTCTTGTGGATTACCTGATTAATTTGTGAGTAAATCTTGACTAGTTTGCTCTCTAATATTACACTCTAGGTTTTTCCCTCTTCAAATAAACTATAAAGCGGGAAAGATGAAAGTTTATCTGAACATACTACTTCTGTTGTGACACCCTTTTATGCAAGTTATAAATGCATGTAACATAGGCCAGTTTTTTATACGTATCGGTTTTCCAGTTGCTAAGTAAACTACCTCCCAAAATAAGTTAGAGACCACCATAGGCAACAAATTTTTTTATGAAAGCTGCATCTGTTTAGTTATGGTTAATAGTTGTATCATGCATGTTTGTCACAGAGCTGCCATGTCTGCCCAATGTATGAACAAATCGAGCCTGACCGGCGACCAGCCTTCACCAAAGCGCTGGGGTAAGCTATGTGCTGCAAGAGAAGTTAGGATTAAAAAAAGTACACTAGAAGGGAACTCTAGAGGTTCTTCCCCTCCACTGGAAATTCATTTTGTGAAATTCATGGTGTTTTTGTACTCTTTTCCATTTTGTGAAATTCATTTGCCACTTATTGACGATTTTATTGTATATTCATGGCTGACAAGTTACCAGAGATATTTAAAATGATGATTGGTGTTTCAGTTTTTTAACGTACGGCTGGATGCTGGAGGTATCCAATTGCAATTGCAGCGCAGCAGTTTTAGGATTATTGCATGTCTTTCAATACTGATTTCAGAATGACAATCTTGAAACAATACTTATCAGTGGCGTGATTTCAGAGTAGTACATTGCATGCTTGCTTCGAAATGATTTTCAAACAATGGGATAAATTGTTTCCGTTGGGAGGCAAGATTTAGTACGAAGTGTGGAGGATCAATTCTGTGATCCAATACTTATGAGTTACCACCAAATACTCACCCCGTGGTGTGATTTTTCGAGAAAATGTGTTTTTACACTGTAATTTTCGTTCTGTATGCTTGATGAACCGTTTATACTTTTGGTGCTTAAATACATTTGCCTCTATTTTTTTTAACAGAATACATTTGTCTATTAACTATAAAGTAAACGATTGATTGACTGAAACCCGCGGCAACGCGCGGGGCTTCAACTAGTGGCTAATGTAGCTTCTCGTGACTGCCTACTATTTACACAACTTCATCAGATGAGACCGCACACAGAGAATGAGCGGAGAGGTGCATATCATGTAATGCATGATGTTAGTTGGGGACAAGCAACATTTTGGCGGGGCGGTAGTGTAACACCTTCTTTTTTTTTTTTTTTTGAGAGGGAGAGAGAGAGAGACGGCAGTGTAACACCTGACCCATATCGGTATGGCTACGCTAATGGGCCTTTGTGCAATACCAAGTCCATGCCGAAGGCCCTGTATGGTCAGTAGCAGAGAAAAGACATAACAGAAATCATCAGAAACAGAATTGGGTTAATTCCCTGATCGTCGTCTTCCTGGTTGGAGGGGTGCAATTCCGGTGCATCGTCCGGTCCTCACGTCCCGGCTCACCACCGGCGGCCACGGAGTGTGACAGATATATCGGGCGGCCAGACGTTGTCTGGCCTTTACACGCTTGCGGTGTGGTGGTGTTGAGCCCCCCTCCCTGGCACAGCAACCTCACGACGCCGCCGGCGACCACGGCCGTAGCTGTCAATCAGTCTTGTGGTGCAGATGGCTGTGACAGAGCCCATGGTCTCGCACGCCAAGACCCGGCGCACCAGCGCGTTTTCCTTCACCATCCACTTCATGGAGAAGGCGAGCGTGACAGCGACGATGAATCGAACATGGTCATGGCGGCTTGTTGGAAGACGCTGAAGACGGCGTTTAACGTGACACGATCCTTGTTGGACAGAGCGACAAAGCAAAAACACTTGGAGATTGCTGAAACACAGGGAAACGCCCAAAGCAAAAACACTGGGTCTGGATATAATGTATACGCACTTGGACGAAGAACCAAAGGTTCGGTCTGGTGCAGCCTTTGGTTCTGGCAATATCTCTTTGCTTCATTGGCACTAGTAAAAATGCACGTGCGTCACGCATGTGATCGATAAAAATGCATCACTGGCAGGACTTTTATAGCTTAAATTGAAACTCCAATGCATCTTTAATGGAATATAAAGAAGGGAGAAATTGTGGTACTATTTATTTATACCAAAATACATCTTTAGTCATGTAGGAATGAAAACATGACATGAAAGCTAGTGCCATTTTATAATTATTAAAAAAATACAAGGACTGAGCAGTTCAGTTTTCTCGCATATCATGGGCATAAAAGAACTGTGCAGTTTAGCTTTCTATTTTCTGTAATATAGAAAATCTCAGATATTAAAGAAAAAGTGGGAGGACTACAGCATGCATTTCTACTGTGTTAAAAAACTACCATGTTCTTTTGTTTTTCCCTTTTGCAAAAAAAAATCAGTTTAAGCTCAAATTTATGATAGTCTGATTTTACACAAGCATAAATATGTATGGAAAGCAGACTGTTTGCAAAAGTTTAGTCATCAAATCCACATTCATGAACACAAACATGCACACACACAAGGTAAGAATGTGATACTGACTTTATTTACCAAATGTTAGCATCCTCCAAGAAACAAGATTATTAACTAACAGAGCTAGCAGCTCAAAAAGAATATGAATGCCGCTGCCTTCATTAAAGAAGGTATGAATTCTACACTGGAGAATTCAACTGAAAATCACCTGACCGTTGCGGCACTTCACCATTGATAGATTGTATAGACTGAAAATATAGATAAAGAATGTGGTGCAAAAAGATCAACAAATGGCTTAAGCGTTCCAAGTGCCTGTAGGAAGAGACTGTAAGAAAAACAGAGAGTGAGATTCCCTAACTTGTTCTACGAACAGGTCAAGAGTCAAGACATAATCAAAAGGATAAAGGCCATAAAACTATTCAACACTGAGAAGTTGCATCAAAATTCTAAAGTATATATATATATATATATATATATATATATATATATATATATATATATATATATATATATATATATATATATATATATATATATCGGTTCTCGTTCTAGCTGCTAAGGAAGTAATGCATGAGATTTATTCATATCATAATTGTTTATTTCAAAAGCAGCATGCAGAGAGGAACTCCAAATATATCTTACAAAAAAAACCGTTCTCAGCAGTTCTTTAACAAATTTTTGCGTCAAGCAAACCATTCTTCTCTTCAATTTTTTACAGACAAAAAACAATAGATTAGGGAAGGATTCTTGAGCACACATACCATTAAAGGATTCATAGGTTGTGTATTTCTTTATATGTCATCTATCTGTAGCCCCATTCATATGCTTTCTGACATCAGATTAGGGAAGGCAAGAAGCATCAATCGGTTAAGAAGCCAAACACGCTCCTAACGAAAATGAATTTGACCAGTGAATTTGGAATTTGCATTGAGAACACAATGACCTATTATAACTGGAGCGATTAAAAAAAACTCAAAGTGCTAAACCACATCCTATAGCCCTCCCAAAATTACCTACTGCTCCCTGCCTAGAAGTGATATTTGAGGTTGCCTTCAGTCATAGTATATAGTAGTTCATAATATTATACATTTGTATTTTCAGAATATAGTGGCCAGAGTATTTTTGATTGAAGGGAGTGTTTACATTGAAAATATTGCTTGTACAGGGAACAAGGAAAACTCCATACTTTCTGATACTTACTCCCCAATATTACTGATGTTTCAAATACTGATGTTTCAAATATGTTCATGACAGTTTAATGTCACCAATAATCAATAAACTTAGATATCATTAGCTCACCTTCAGAGGCCATCATCACTTCCAGAGTACAAGACATCACTCGTCTCATCAGCAAATTAAGGTGACAAATTACACAAGACTATGAAAACCAAAAAGAGTGGAGTAAGATTTTAGAAACAAAAATAATCAACAGCAAAGAAACTTTCTAGTCAAATGTTGAAATCTACATATTCGAAGACATCTCTCGCTTTATGTGGTTACAACATGCTAAGAAATCATTCGCGTTCTTGTTACAAGTCGTGCAACGCACCACTCTAACAAGATTCGCTAAAAGTTTTTTCCTTTGATGTGAAGCCGATGATCGATATATAGTCCTAGCTTGTATACTATGCAAAAAAAAAAAGTAAGCACAAAGACTTTAAATAGAACAAGACCAGAGCACTGACACAAACCAATCTGAACAACATAATATCATGCGACAGCACCAAATAAAGTGAAGTTAGTAACATTGTGTATATCTATCTATGTTCAAAGTATTATTTACAAAGGAAAAAAAGAACAAAACATGATAGGTGCTATAGGCTTGGACCAAATAGCTTGAAGCATGTTTGGGAATCGAATAACAAGCCTCTCCACTGCATTGCATATGGTATGAGAGTGAGAAATAAAATCAGGTAAACATGACATCTTCGACACTAATATAATTATATATTTTTAAAGTACCATCTAGAAAACAAAAATGTAATCAGAATACATGAAGTGTGCATGGCATTATAAAATGACGTGAACAAACTGTCCTCCATGTCACCCTTGTACCCAAGGTCAACAAGCATATGACTGGTTGCAGTCACAATGCATGCCCGAACCAAAAAAAAAAATAGAAAAAAGAAATCAGGTATGAACCAATACAGCAGTGGTAAAGCAATTGGCATCAGATTCAGCAACGCATGCTCAGGTCAGCTGGAGGTGTCATCTATCCGTGCAACATGTAAAAGCAAAAACAAAGGCTGGTTGACAAGGATGAGAAAAAACAGGATGGAGAACTCGATACATAACTCGCGAATGAACTCACCTTGACCGGAAACCACACGTATGAGGTCGTCAGCGGCACCTAAAAATAAGGTCGTCAGTCGTTGCCGTTCAGGCTGCGGACGGCGACGAGAATTCCTTCGCTCCTTCAGCCATCGAGCGTCTGCTACCTCCTATCCAGGGTTGGCGGAGACTGCGATCCATGGCGACATTTTTCCTTAATAGTAAATCTCGGATGAGGCGGTCAGTGCGCGATCTTCGGCGGTGGTGGCACTTGCCGCTCTCCACCTCCGATCCAGCCCCCTCCGACTGCAACAGCTTTACGCAGATCTGCAGCGCGTCCGGCAAAATACCAGATTACTGTATAATACTGTAGCGTGTCCGGCAAAATCTGAAATTAATGAAACATAGACTGAATGTTTCATCACACCGGCTGATAGGGCAACCATAAGCGCTTCATTAAACAACTCAAAGAGCAGAAATCTCACCGTGATCCGAAGGCGTCGAGGATCCTGGTCACCCACGACTCTTCCTGGACAAGGATCAAACACATGAATCCCTGGACGCGCCGCGTGCAGTTGCAGACCTGGACGCGCGCAACGTGCAGTTGCAGACCTCGTGCGGAGCTTGATCTTGAATCAGCAGACAATTGCCCCTGAGGAAATCACCAAACGTGCGAAGCTTGATCTTCACCAAACGATGCCGATGGGCGCGACGACGAGGACGTAGACGGGCGCCGAAGGGAAGACGACTTAAACGGGCGCTACGACGACGACGTGGACGGGCACGACGACGGCAATGCACTTGCCGTCCCTGCACCGACGCCGATCATCAGGGAAGAACTCTCGTGCATTTGCTCATCAGGGAAGAACTCCCATCCGCGGAAGGGGCTCATAAATTAGGAAAGAACTCACGTGCATTTGCTCAAAGGGCTCCCGTGTCTCTGTTTCCTTAGAAAAGAATTAGGGAAGAAAGTTAAAAAAGGAAGTTGCGTCCGAATGAAAGGAAAGTATTGATTTGGCCGTAATGCAAGGAGGTGGAAGGTGAGGGCGCAGGTGAAGGTACTGTGGGTGTAAAAAAATTTACAATTGTCATACAAAAATGAATTAATTTGGACATTTGTCTATGTCCAATGTCTACCTTTCCGCGGACCCTGGCCCAGCATGGCAAGATCCGATGGTAGATATTAAAGGTGACTTTTTACATCAACGGTGGATGTACAGGTGGGGTACATTCTGGCAGGTTAAAAACTATTTTTGTCCCAACTGATTCTTTAAAGGTTTAGATTAGATGACAGAAGCATAAGCAAGTCATGTGCTAGAACATTTGCTTGGGAAAACCGGCCCGGTCCGACTACTATCTCCGTCTTAGAATAATATAAGCACACTCGGATTCCATCCACCTCCGTCAGTCAGTCAGACCACCGTGAACGCCATCGCGTCGCTGCCGCGATTTGCCGGGCCGATTCCCCACGCCATTGCACCGGCCGTCGCTCCGCCGGCCACCGCGCCATCCAGTCGCCGTCGTCCATCGCGCTGCTGCGGCGCCGTTGGCCGTCGCACCAGGCACCAACATTCCGATCGAGGCACAGGTACATCGGCCCGTTACCTTCTCCATCCACGCATCTCCTCCCCCGTCCTCACTTTCTCTGCATCACAAAGCTGCCTCCCCTACTGCAGTTCCTCTTCCACCAGGCTGCTCGTCCACCACCCACAGCTCCCTAATCCACCCCAGATGGCTCTTCTCTCATGTATTGTTCGTGAGGTGAGTTTGTGAGGTGCTGCTGATTAAATCAATTTCCCCCTTCTCAATGTCTGCCTTTCTTTCTGTTGGGACTCATAGATTTGGCCTTACAGTTTGGTGAGTTCGTGGGTTCCCCATTCTGATTTAGTGGCAAAATTTTAGAGTCCTGTCCCAATAGTGCAGTATGTCGAATCCTGTTAAATTCTTGGGTTAGTCCTTTAAGTCTAATCGTGTAAAATTCATGTGTAGTGTGCTGAAGCAAGTTGATGCTTCCGGTATTCTTACTTTTGTCAGAACTCAGGTTCATGTTTTCACATGTTGCTCTGAATGGTCACTTGAAACAATAAGTTTCTAGGTTGCAACCCGATTCTTGTTTGGAGGAAATTGTACTGGCTGTTATCGATCAATATCTTCCCATACTTTTCTGTAAGACTTTGTAACAAACTCATGGTTTCTGTTATTACAATGGAAAGGGACGTGGCCTATGTCGAAAATCAGTATCTTCCCATACTAATCTCAGACAACTTTAATAAACAACAATACTGGAAATTGGGTATCAAATTTGGGGAGACGCATGGATCGGGCCCCTTGATACAAAAAATCTCCATATATATGATTTTCTTTTCTGCAATAGCACTAAGGGGCTCGTGGAAATGCCAGTGGGTAAGCTTTGATCGAGAATTTCTGCAAGCACAAATTCCACTTTTTATGGGCCCAAAGATTCTTTCGCAAAACAATTCATCTTTTTCTGGTTTATTGGTTTTATAATGAAATGTGGAGGGCCTTGTGACTTCGCCAACAACTTCCCCGTTAGGTAGGATTTTGTTAGCCCAAGCCTTTATTTGTTGAGGAAGGAAGCTAGGGAAAGAAAGGATGATATGGCATTTTGTCTATTTATTTTTCCATCTAGGATTAGAACCATATACTTGGTAATAATAGGAACGTCACATTATGGCAAAAAAAAAAGTTTGATTCAGAGGGAGAAGAAGCGGCAGAAATTAGAACAAAAATATCATTTGATTCGTCGATCCTCAAAAAAAAAGATAAGAATCAAAGTTTCCCCTTTGAGCGACAAAAACGAAAATGCAAGAATAAATGCAATCCCTGGCTCCACCAGGTGAGGGCCAGTCGGGCCCTGCTTCACATATGCTACAATGGTTGATTACTATGAGGCAAGGGGGGCTGCATGCAGTTTTAGGTTTAAGATGCGGTAGTGCTAGTAACGCACTGATTTGTCTCTCAACAACTACATAATTCATAAATTTTCCTTCAATGCAGTAGATCATTGTTTATACATGCTTCAATTTTATTGCATTTTCTTTCATATGCAATAAACATGCATGTAACTAATATGGACATCATCATACTCATGTGCTGGAGTATATGGACTGAGCGAAATAAGTGGATATTTCAAGGAATTGACCTAACAGTGGCAAATCGCAGAGACAAGTTTTTCAGTGAGTTATCTATGGTAGTACATAGAACTCGAAAGAAGCACATTGATCAGCTCAAGCTATGAATCCAGACAACCTCTTAGTTATAGCCTTTTTTCCTTTTCCTTTTTCTTTTTCTTTACTATATGAACTCTTTTATATAATTCAATATATTAATCTGTAGGGGCTTGCCTCTCCGGTTCTTTCAAAAAAAAACTAATAATTAGGCACAAATGACACCAATTTTTTTTTCCCAATTCAAGCATGTATGAAGAAGGGATAGCTAATAAGAACAATTGGCCCCTCCTTTCTTTTGGTCCAGCTCTGCCACTGAACTTGGTATCAATTTTGAGACATGTAGTTCGAATGTGAAATGGAATTCGGCCCCTTGTACATGCAGGCTGGCATAATGATACTGTTGTAGTATTCGGCCCATCCTGTTTGGTGCTATGAACTAGGTTGGGCTGAAGTATAGCTAAGTGGCTGATGACGGGAGCCTCGCCCGGTGGTGTTTTGTTTAGAGAAGCCAAGAGCTTCGTCTCGTTAAACTCTCTCTCTCTCTCTCTCTCTCTCTCTCTCTCTCTCTCTCTCTCTCTCTCTCTCTCTCTCTCTGTGTGTGTGTTTTGAGGATTTCTTCATGTTTGCATGTAAAAAAAAAGTCTCTTCATGTTCCTAGATGGTTGTGTGCTCGCTTGCTATGGGCTAGGCAGGGACCCGGATCAGCCAGATATTCGGCTTGACACTCTCAGAATTTTTGTATCCGTGACATTCTTGGGACGTTGCGTGATGAAATAAAACTTCTTTTATCTATAAACATCTGAATAAAATCAGGTGAGTTTGACGGAAAAAAAAAAGAGAAAAATCTTCGTTGTATGGTTACACTGTACTCAGCATGTCCGCAATTTTCAATCAAACGATAAAAAATCCGAGCCGCAGAGGTCATTTTGAACGAAAGCGAGAAAGCACACGACAACAAAGAGTCCAAGACGATTAGCTGTGCGGTGCACACGCCCAGAGATAGCAGGAGCATGGAACAAAACTCTTGATATAGTCGATAAAGAAATGGCATACATCCAACGCCGTAACGGAATGATTCGCTAGGTTCGAGACGTTTGCTTGTCGTCCTGTGCGACATCCCTCTGTGTGGAACGGAATAAAACATGATTAGACACGGAAGACAGCAGGAGAATGCATGGGGGACCAGATGAACCATACACTTTGCATTTTGCATTTGGCAGCGTTTGTTCCCGCCATCTTATATGTATGCTCCTGACGAAGACGCACCAGAGATTCCATTCCCTCTCCGGATCGGCCGGCCAAAGATGCACGCCACTCCCAGTACTCCTAGTATGTTATTTTCAGCTAAATGGAAATTTCTCCGATCTATATTATGCTTCTTTGGTATTTCACTATTTGAAATGAAACTGAACTTGTCTCAATTAGCTTGGCTAGATAGTGGAGGATGTTCAAGTATATAAAAATTCACTCAGCTCCTTTTCTGTCATATCTCAAGTTGCATGCAATTGCTATTATTTGGTCTAGATGTCTGAAATTATGTCTAGTTGTTGCATTGGATTTACAGACCCACATCTTGAAGGTTCACTGTTTAAGGAAGTGGAAAAGGTTGCCGATCTGCATTTTGAAGTGATATTAATTCATAGATGATTTGTACCACGTAGTATTTTAAATGGCTTGAGACTGTGTATCACCTTGTTGAGTATTTTCCAAAACATAACACGATATGCTTCCTCTTTTCCCTTTTGCAATATTGTGAATCAGTCGCATATTTCGCATGGTTCTCATAGCAAAAAACGCCATGTCAACCTACCCGCCTAGCTAGCTAATTGTGGTGGTTCACATCATACAGAGGTCTGCAGCTCTTCTCACGTCATGTGGAGCAAAATCTCATCCTAGCCCATTATTTAAATTGGCCCAGTCGGCCCGAGGGTAGCATTGGTTCCGGCTGCATTTTGACCGGCGAAGTGAAGAGAGGAAGAACCCTACTTTTTTGCAAAGCACCAAAAGAGAAGTACAAGAACTCAAAGTCTCACAGCAACAGGCAAACTTTCGGTTGCGATACTTTGACCCGTATACATGTATTCCAAAAAGGTTGCATACCGGAGTTCCAGCAGATCCAATACTGATGGCAGTGCCGTAATAAAACACCAATGATGCATTGATGCTGATGCGTCAAAATAAGACGCATATGCATGGATCCTTGCTGGTTGCTTTTTTTTTTTTTTTTGGGTCGGGTATGTGCTTGCTTGCTATCTTTGTTGACCGGTGACCCTCAGCATAACGAACCGAAAGACATTATTTATCCTTGTTCTGGCATGGTCACAGAATCATTATGCCTCTATAAATCAACATTATGATCGAGCAAAATCACCAAAAGCCAAACTAAGAGGTTGTTACATAACTAGTAAACTAGAATGGCAAATATATTCCTCAGTTAAGATAGCGCTGAATGACACAGCGACTGTATGATCTGACCCTGAGACAGTGTTTTGCATTGCCGGACACTTTAAGCAGACGAAGGCGATAAAACAGAATTTGCTCATCTCGAAGTGCCGCCCGCTACAAGGTGTGATTGCAGCGGCGTGGATACGCACGTGCTTGCTTGAAAAGTACTAGTAGTAACCTGAAAAACGAACAAGCACGTACTCCTACGTATATAGTATCCAAGCTTTTGTTTGTCGTGTCAGCCAGCTTTGGCTATCTTCAACGAGCGTGAGGCAGCCCTCGAAAGCAACGGAATTTTGTGCAGATAGATAAACAGAGGGAGGGCGTGCATGCGCATGGATCCAAAGCGGGCAGCGGCAACGGAATTTTGTCGTGTCAGCGAGCGAGGATCGAGACGTCTGCTTCCGGCGTCTTGCTGCCGTGCGATATCAACTCCAGATTCTTCTGAGGTTGACGTGCATGATGGTTATGCTAAGGCCGTGTTTGTTTTCGTTATTTTCCTATACAGGAAATTCCATTGTTCATCCAGACCGTAGAAAGATCAGAGGTTCAGAGTTGAGTTCGCTCAACCAGCTGGAAGGAATACTTTGACATCAGCTCAGCAGCATGGTTGGAAGTTGGAACCGGACCCGACCTAACCTTTGTTGCATAATGCATGGGATGGGAGGACGGCCAAAAGATCGACTCCTCTGACCCACGTCAGCAACTCCACGCCACGAACCATGGGGCATCATCGCGCGGCCGTGGGGGAGACGACGGCGCCGGTGGAGTGGATCCACGGCCAAAGCAGGGCTCGCCGTGAGTGAGTTGGAAAGTCAAAGCGCAAAGCGGGAACTGCCGGCTTTTTGGTTCCCTGCCCGGCTTGGCACAGAGTAGAGGAGCAGAGTGGTTCGAAACGGACAAGTGTGGCGCGAGCAAGGGGCTGATTTGTGGGCCCCGAGAGGCGGGGTCCAGCATGTCAGGTAGCGGGAGGCGCGTCCGACAACGTACTCGTGATGATGCATCGGCGGCATTTGGATTCCGTTTGCATTTTTTTGAGCACCCCCAGGATCGGCGCCGTCTTCACATTGGCGCCCACTCGATCACCCAACACTCCAACCACAAGTGGTTCTTTAGTCAAATGGTTTCTTTTTCGATTCCAAATGTGGTCAACTACTACTCCTAAGTGGATGGTTGATTAGTTAGAGCATTGACCACAGCTGAGACTCGGATTGTGCGTGCTTCCTTTCTCGTATGATGCTGGCTAGGAGAGTACAGTTGACCAAGGGCCGAGGCCTGCTTCATTTCCAGAGAGCTGCTACTACAGTTGTTCGGATCAACTCCAACTGAAAGACCTATTGTTGCCACATCAAAATATTCCATTAGGCAGTTGGAAGTCTTACTTTAGCTTGCACTACTAGACAAAATCTCTTGCTTTTAACCGCGGGAATGGCAAGGAAATTGTCTTCACCTTGAGTAGCGTACTTTACTACCTTATTAGTCAAGTAAAATATCCATTATATCTAGTCATGTCTACCTAAAGTCTTACTTAGGTTTCACCCGATCGCAAGAGAAATGAAGCAACGACGACAACACACCAACTATCAATTTTAATATGTACATTTTGTGCAATGCAGGTGTAATTCGTAGAGGTTTCCAACCAAATGAGTACAGTACTAAGATTCTCACAACATATATATCTCTAGTGCAAAAGGAGAGGGAGAAAAAAAAAGTTCTAATTCCGGTTTCTTGCATTCATTGTTGCCAGCTTGGTGCTAGTACAGTGAGGATTTGTGACCGGACTCAAAGCAGAGCGTAACAAAACTCTGGTTCGGTTAAATTCAAGCAAATAGCTCCTAAAAGGTAAGGGGACAACATACAAATAACGGGTTGTTCGTTTTTTTTAGGCTAAACTTTAGCCCTGTCACATAAAAAAAATCTTGTTATTTATGAATATTAAATAAATTATAATTACAAAGGTGATTCAACAGCTATAGCATTCGCCTTAATTATCATAACAAAGGTGACTCAACAGCTGGTTCATCCTCATGTGGAATTTCCTCAAGCATTAAGGCATGTCAAAAAATATTCCACTCCAAAAGGGGGAAATCTTGTTACCCACTCGATTTCAACTTTGTTTGCCCAATTAAAATACTTGTCTCTTCTGCCTATCTTGTTCTCATTTTCCATTGACCCAAGTCAAATGTCTTTTTAATCATTAGTCAAATACGTTTTGGCTCATAAGAAAATGGTAGAATTAAAATATGGAATGTACTTATGTTGCAAAGTTATTATTCGCTCCCTAAACTAGTTTAAATTAACGGTTCAATTATTAAAACTTTGGGAATTTTTTCTACAAGACACTGTTAAAGTGTGGTTTTGTCTTGTAGACACCACATAACCAGATTTTGTCTTCTGGACACTACGAAATTGTGACATTTGTCTACAACACACTATAGCATAAAAATTGACTATTTCAATGTGTTATATCTCTATATAGAAAATGCGACACAACTTGAAATTTGGCACGACCAGACAACGTTGTATTCCCTATGCATGTGATTTTTTATAAATTTTTATCTGATTGTTTGCATTGTTTGAATTTAAAAGTAAATGTTATTTTTGGTGGAAAAGTTATAAAATCAATCAAATTAAAATCCATAAAAATCACATAGGTAGGGAACATAATGTTCTATCTATATGCTTGGTTTCAAATTGCAATGCATTTGTGTGCATTGAGATGAAAAAAGTCAAAACATTCCATTTATCAGCTATAGTGTGTTGTAGACAAATGTCACAATTTTTTAGTGTCCAGGAAACAAAATCGAGTTATGTGGTGTCTACCAGACAAAACTACACTTTAACAGTGTTCTGTTGACAAAATTCCCTAAAACTTTAGACGATTCTAGATTAAAAAAAAAAAGAAATGTTGTGTTGGAAACAATTCCTATACAATCTTTCTTGATCGGTAAAACTCTATGATTTCTGTTTTTTTCTTAATTATTTGCTAATTTGTTGCCTTATCCCCAAGGTATATTTTTTTCGTCTTGATAGTCAAATTGGTGTTGACTGTAAAATAACTAACAAAAGAAAATCCGCAAATGAATGAAAGAATAAACTATACTTTTAGATGCAGAAGAGCACGTGATTAGATTTAAGGAGAAAGATGAAGGTTGGAATAATTTCCATGATTTAAAAAAAATTGAAGGAGTAAAGAAAAGATTTGAATCTCTATTTGTGTAAACAAAGAATTAAAATCCGAGGAGCAAAGCGCAAAACGTGGTGTTGCGGTCAGTTTACTTGCTCCAAAGTCCACCCGGCTTTTCAAACGCAACTGCTACTCTTCCCAGAGTAGAGTACTCTCCCCAATAAAACACCCTAACGCACCAGTTCAGAACGTATCCTCACTGACACGTCGGTCCTATAAACACCAACTGCGGATGCGGTCCCACGCATCAGTGACAACTCCGTGGTCCCGTTCGCGGGGCAAGACGTGAAAAGGTTTGGGGAAAGTTACCCAGGCAGAGAGGCAGAGAGGCAGAGGCGGCCAACCACTGCACCACGGCCTCATCAGTGATGAGCCCGTCCTGGCTGGAGAAGAGGAGAGCGGCTGCTTGCTTTTGTTGCCTTGCTCCCGCTACGATTTATGGCGATTAAATGCCACCAGCGAGGAGTTGGGCGTCCAGCAGTGGCCGCATCAATGGCGTCACCCAAACCATCCAAATCTCACTCCTGCTAGCGTCGTCTTCCTCATTTCGTCCTCCTCCTGCCCTCTTCCTCCGCCGCCGCCGTCGCCACCAGCCATTCCCTTCCTTCCACATTTCTTTTTCTTGGTCTTTGTTTCCTGGAGCACCGCCCGAGAAATTCCGTTTTCCGTTTTTCGCTTCCAGTAGTGGTCTTGTCGCCGTGTGTTGACATCTCTGCTTGCTCTGCTCCGCCATTAATCACCCCACACTTGCTCTGGGCGCCAGCTAGCTAGTGAGGCACGAAGCCGGAGTGCCCGAATTCAAATCGCCCTTCTTGGTTGGTGGCCTAATTCGTTTTTTTGGTGCAAAAGGCGGAGATTTTTGTGCTAAAGATTTAGGCTTTTGTAGTTATCTTGCTGTTTTTGGGGGCAACCAAATCTTTGTTTGGGTTGAGAGAGGAGCTCGAGGAGGAAGGAGCCATGGTGGCGGAGCCGCTGGTGCACAAGGTCCTTTCCATGGCGACGTCGTCGTCCTCCTCCAGGAAGGTGAGGCCTGCGGGAGGCGGCGCCAAGGTCGCCAACAAGGCGGCGGCGGACGACGGCAGGGTGGGCATCCTGTCGTTCGAGGTGGCGAACGCCATGTCCCGCGCCGCCAACCTGTACCGCTCCCTCTCCGACGCGGAGGCGGCGCGGCTGCTGGGCCCGCTCTGCCTCGGCTCCCACGCCGTGCGCGCGCTCGTCCCCGGCGACGACGCGCGCCTCCTGGCGCTGGCGCTCGCCGAGAAGCTCGACGCCCTCAACCGCGTCGCCGCCGTGGCCGCGCGCCTCGGCCGCCGCCGGTGCACGGTCCCGGCGCTCATGGGCTTCGACCACGTCTACGCCGACCTCCTCGCCGGCCGCTCCGACGCCGCCGCCTTCGCCGCCGCGTCGCCGTCCGACGCCGCCGCGCTCGTCCGCAAGCTCGACCGCCTCGCCGCCGCCACCGCCGCGCTCTACGCGGAGCTCGAGGCGCTCACCGAGCTCGAGCAGTCGGCGAGGAAGCTCCCCACCGACGAGGCGCGCCGCGCCATGGAGCAGCGCACGCGGTGGCGCCGCCACGACGTGCGACGCCTCAGGGACGCCTCGCTCTGGAACTGGACCTACGACAAGGCCGTCTTCCTCCTCGCGCGCGCCGTCTGCGCCATCTACGACCGCATCCGCCTCGTCTTCGGCGACCCCATGCTCGGCATCGAATTGCTCGACATGGACCGCCAATGTGACCAAAGCCAGCAGCTTAATTCAGGTCCTGTTCGGAGCAATTTCGGTGATGCCAAGTCAGGACCCATTTCCAGAGTCGATTTGGATGCGTCACGCCCAGCGCATTTCCGCTCGAATTGTGGAGCAAGCCCGGGGAGGATGTTCATGGAGTGTTTGAGCCTGAGTAGCTCGGTGACGTGGAAGGATGGCTTCGTGGATGAATTCTTGGAAGACGCCAGCTGCATTAGCACCATCAGGTCAGGGATGCTGGTACCATTCAGTGGCGAGCAGGGGGCGTCCACAACACCACCCAAGAGCTGCAAGCTTGGAGGCAGAAGGGTGCGGTTTGGTCCCAAGAGCACCGTCACATCGCTCGCGCCGCCAAACACAATTGGCGGCTCGGCGCTGGCATTGCATTATGCCAATATCATCATCATCATCGAGAAGCTGCTCCGGTACCCACATCTTGTTGGTGAGGAGGCAAGGGATGATCTGTACCAAATGCTGCCCTCGAGTGTGAAGGCGGCGTTGAGGAAGAATCTCAAAACTTATGTGAAGAACGTGGCCATCTACGACGCGTTCCTCGCGCACGATTGGAGGGAAACGCTTGAGAAGACTTTGGCATGGCTTGCTCCAATGGCCCACAATATGATCCGGTGGCAGGCTGAGAGGAACTTTGAGCAGCAGCAGATTGTGTTGAAGGGGAATGTCTTGCTGTTGCAGACATTGTATTTCGCTGATCGGGACAAGACGGAGGCGGTGATCTGTGAGTTGCTTGTTGGGCTGAATTACATTTGCCGGTACGAGCAGCAGCAGAATGCGCTACTTGACTGCTCAAGTAGCATCGACTTTGATGATTGTGTGGAGTGGCAACTTCAGTAGAGCCCAAGGTCAGGTTTCTGCTCTGTTCCATAGTGTACAAGTGATATGAAAACAGCAAAGGGTACTTGTGTTTTTGTTTTGGATTTCTTTCTTCATTTTCCCCTTTCCTTTTGTTTGTGCATGTTGCACATGAGGTCATCACCATCTTTTCATCATAGATGAAATATAGAACTTTGTCTACTGGAAAGACGGCCATTCTAACTCGTTGTACATACTCTTGTTGAGTCCTTGTTTCAAGCAATCTGAAAAAGAGGTTTCTTGCACAGTTAATTACTAGTGCTCTTCTCATCGTGTATCCAGTAATGATTTAGCAGATTCTACCCTTTGTGATTTGATTCCATCTATATGCACACATCTGATGTTAGTTTTTGTGAAAGTGATACCTTAAATTGTTTTGTAACCAGGGATCTACTAATGTTATATCACAGTCTGATCCTTCTTCAGAGTTTCATATTATTGTGCTCTGCTCATCGCGTAACAGATATTTCGATGTTTAGATAAATTTATCTGATTCTGTATTGTAGGGTAGGCACATACTGTCTTTCTACGATGTTTAGCCTCTAGCATATGGAATGTTCAGGCTATGAACAATATCAAGTCAGTGCATTAGTCCTTGTTTTCTGTCAGCATGGGACTTTGCTAAAAGTTCAGGAAGAAAAGCTAACTACTGTTACCCAAAGCGATAACAACGATCATTAGTTTAATATGTATTGCATCAGGGTAGTGGTTGATGCTAACCCACTCACCTCAAAAGGCAGATTATATCATTTTCTGCGTACCTTAAAGCGATGACGAATTTAGTTGTTAGGTCAATTAGTTTACCTTCTCGCGTGGAATTTCCACTTGTTTCTAGTGTTGTTTGCTCGGAAAGCGCAGTCAATTCTGAAGATGGCAAAACAAAATGAAATTCGTATTCTAAGAATTGAACTTTCAAAAATGAAACGAATCATGAATTAACCTGTTATGCATCCTGACATGAACTGTTCATTGCTACCTTGCACCAGGGCCTCCTTATGGTTCAGGTATGTATACTGCTCATCTTCTGGCAATAGCAGCTGAGCAAGTTGGTAAAATATATACAGTAAACATTCAGTAGCAATCAGTGAAATGCAAGTGCTAGTCGTGGTCCTCTTCCTGTTTATGAGCACAATAATTTCCCCCTCTGATTTTCCACTCCCTATCTCCCTGCACATATTTTTTATTGCTATGCGAACATGCAAGTTCCTCTGCATCTATCATAATATGCAGTTATTTTATCGTACTGTATCCAATAATAAATTCGATCTTGTTGCAAATTCTATATCATTTACCTGTAGATTCCATGTATATGTACGAATCTCAAGTCATCCATGTGAAGTGAGGTCTCAAGTTCACTGCATAATCAGGGATATACTATTGATGCATCACTCTCATGATAACATTAAGAACCGAGTTCACAGCGTGAATGCTTGTTTGCCTTTAAGGATGCAAACTGAACTTTTCTTCATCAGCATTGGTATTTCCTATCAAGCTTTTGCTTATCACAGTTTGTACAAGTACATGCAAAACTTGATTACGGTTTCCAGGCATGGTTGTAGATTTATTGCTATGCGTTTGCAGTGCTTGATGACCGTCTAGGACTGCAAGCTCAGATCTTACTCCTGTGGTCCGAGCTTGGGAGTTATGAGTTCTGTTACCAACCCCGTGTTCCGTTCATTCCTACAACCAACTGGGAGGCCAGTACATGCACTGATTGAATTGAATTGGCAGAGTGAATCCGATCCGTTTGTTTGTCCAATGGTAACTGATTCTTGCCTTGTTTCCATCAATATGCAAACCATTTCTTTCCTTTAGTAGATCGGTTGACTATTGATTTGTGGTAGGTTCGATTCCTATTTGAGGAAATTTGTTTTATTCAGAATTCAAAATCACTGACAAGTGACAACACTGCATGCACGAGTCCTTTGGGTTACTGACAAGAGAGGCTGGGGAGGCAAATTTGGACAGACATTTTCTCCAGCTGATGGTGGCGGCAAGCTCGAGTGGTGCAGGTCCTGCAGTTTTCGGTGCTCGCCAGTAACCACCTCAGCTCAAAAGGTTGTGTCAGCTTTGATCAGTGATGCCTCTGGCAATGAGGAGAATCATTCAATTCCAGTGGTGAAACGACCAAGAACATCAGGTAGTGGCCCAGGACATGGAGAATTTCAGAAACAATTCCAGTATAGAAATACGCCACTCGTCTTCAGCATTAAGGATCCACGGCGCTCAGGATTCACCGTGTCCAGCTCGTTCCTCATCGATCTAGTGCAGAGGACGCTTCAACAAGCAAGCGGGGCCTTCAGTTATAAGCAGGGGCCAGAGGGCGAGGGAAGGTAGAAGAAGGCAGGTGAGCCATGGAGACATGCCACGCTGTAGTGTACTCGTGTCCTACTTGTCCTGCATTGCAGTGAAGTCAATTTGCAGAGAGACTCCACAACTTTAGGACAACAGGGGCTGCAATCTTTACTGGTATGAGTTCTGGCCTTCTGCCTCCTCCTACGGCAGGGGTAGCTTTTCAGCTCATGGGACCACATGGCTCGATTTGAAACGGATTGGTTCCATTGTTGATTCATCACAGGACCATAACTTATTTTTGAAAAAAAATATCCTTTTTCACAGTTTCAAATTAAGCTCCTCTACATGACGCCTGAACAAAATTACAGGTTCAACCATGCAAGTGTGAATTAACCAAATCCCTGATTCCATGTGTGACTTTTGGGACCATCAGTGTGATCAATGATTCGACCCCATGCAACTTTTGTCCCTCCCCAGCTTTTGCTTGCTAGGGCACTTGGTTGCACCCGGCAGCAACAGACACCTGCATTTGGAAGAACAACCTTGGGTCCATGTCCTCACCGGGGAAGGCACTGAACTTGTTGGATCGTAAATATGTCGTTTTTCTCAGTTTCAAATTAAGCTCTTTGGTTTGGTTGCCCCTGCTACCCTACACGGCGGCGATTTTGTTACCTTCATGCATCTTTTGTCTCTCCCCAGATTTTTCTTGCTACGGCACTTGCTTGTACCCCTGCAGCAACAAACACCTGCATTTTGAGACCAACTCTAGATCTCTGTCCTCTCCAGACAAAACCACCAATTTTATATAATCGTAGTGAACAGTCACTGACACGTAGGCCCATCAATAAACAACAATGCTAAATAGGGCTGTCACATCGCCGACGACTGTTCACAAAGCCTAAGAGGATGAACCATATCCGTTGGTGATCTTCTTTTCCCAGCTCCTAATCATGTGATGCACGTACGCTTGGTCGCAATGAGCGAAACCCCCAGCCGATCCCATCATGAGTGTCTCCTTGTTGCAGGTATCGGCGTGCCACGCATGTAGATGATGCCATTTGATGGGGTTTATCCAGCGGTTATTGAGTAATGAACCCTACCATCACGAGGGCTCATCATCGCCGCCATCGCAGACATATAATGAAGTAGCATACGGCTATTTTGTGCGGCTATGATTTGCTAATATCAGTCCATCATTTCGTTTTGTCAGTATGCACACCGAATTCATTGTTGTTAATTATACTGTTTATTAGCATAGAGCTACCATCCAAAGGTGTGTCTTCTTGTGTTCTGTACAGGCTTCTGGTTTACAAATCATATATACGTACATACATGGTTTTCACTTCATCTGATCAGGGGGGACGACAAAGATATGTTGCTATCCGTAGGGGCTCGCCCCTCCAGTTCCTTTTTTTAAAAAAAGAAAGAAATGTTGCTAGCTGTAGATTCAAATAAATCAAATAAACTACTTTTTCAACTTCTTTGAAAACCTCAAATTATTTTTTCAAAGCCTCAAGTGTGAAAATTCCCATGTGCCTACAAGGCTACCACCTCTAGAAACACTTTGAGAGAAGTTTTCTTGGGTAACCATTTATTTGAAAACGCCAAGTTGTGTCAAGCACTGCTTAATTGTATGGTAAAAATGCTTTGATATCTCTACTTTTTAGAGCATCTCCAAAAGAGCCTCATAAACCTCCCTTAAATTTAGTTATTAGAATTTTAGGCAAAAAACTATCTTCAACAGGGCCCCAAAACAACCCCTAACTTTCCCATAGCTCCTAAACTCCCCTCATTTGTAGCTACAAACTGGGGAAGAATTGGGGCCCCTATTCCTTCTTTTCTCACTACAATTAATGTTTTTGTGGCCCCAAATGTTGATGTGGCCCAATCAAATTTGTTTTGGTCCACTTTTAGGGAGGGACTGTTGGAGGAGAGAGGACAAGTTGCCCCTTATAATTTTTTGGTTACTCCTAAAACTAAATTTATGAGGTCAATTTTATAGAGTTCTCTTGGAGATGCTCTTATTATGTAGCATCTAACTCCCCTGCGTTCGCCCCCACCTTCGTTGATCTACTTAACATACGCAGGACCGTTGGGTAAATTACGTACGGTACGCAGTTGGACTCTGTTATAACTCACGTAACATGTTGCACTCTCTGGCGTGAGGTTATGCATTACACTATCCCGATCTCTGTCTTACGTCCGCACGCCCCCTCACATGAACGTTGGTAGCCCGAAACCCTAGCACCGCTGTCAGGTCGTCGCCTTCTTCCCCGGCGGAAGCATCAGGGTCGCCATCGTCAACCTGTGCCAGGTGTGGTTGAGCTGCGATGATAGGTGACCTACGTACGCCGGGTGTCGCAGAGTCGCATGGACCTACGACAGGCGTCGTCTAGCCGCTAGGATCGACCTGTGTTAGGCATTACAAATCAGTGAGGACCTGCGCCCAGTCGAGCCATGAGGATCGTCTTGCACAGGGCGTCGGAGCTGTGATCGAGAGGTGCTTACCAGACGCAATTCAACCGCAATGGTCTGTCAAATCCCAGTTTATGATCACCATTTAGTTTGCGTGCAAACAAAACAGTATACCGCCATCAACTCAGAGGTCGGCATGATCTTGGATTGTGATCACAAACATCAGTTGAGTTTGAATCATTTACCTGATGCTTCCTGCTGGTTGATCTGCAAGAGCTATGTGTCTGCTTAACAGGAGATGGAGATGTGTCCAGTAGGTGAGGAGATCGTGAAAAGTTGCCATGGCCTGCCACTTTTGGCCAAGACAGTTCGGTGTAAACCTCATGAGAAAAATGGTGAGAGGTCTTGGAGTATCGATGAATTGTTGAATGAGATTCTACCAGTTTCTAGGCTCGGTTTCCTTTAGTCCTAAAGTTTAGTCCAAAAAATCTTGTTATTTAAGGGTATTAAATAAAGTTTAATTACAAAACCTTTTTACAGATGAGTGCTAATTTACGAGACGAATCTAATGAGCCTAATTAAGCTATGTTTTGTTACAGTGATGCTATAATAACCATCGCCTAATCACAGTTTAATTACCCTCATTAGATTCGTCTCGCAAAGTAGCCCAGATTTCTGCAAAAAGTTTTGTAATTACACTTTATTTAATACTTTTAAATAACAAGAACTTTGGACTAAACTTTAGTCCTAAACGAAACGAACACGCCCTGATCATCTTCCACCACATTTGAAAAAGAGAAAATTCCTTGTTTGGCCCTAGTAAAGTTCCTGGTTTCTTTTTTGGTCTAAACTGAAAAAAAGTTACTTATATGACCCAAGTTGCAACTTTCATTCCTTTCTTGGCTCTTCCAACATTTTTTGGTACTAATCGTGTTAAGGTTAAGTGTGGGGTGAAATGACCTTTATACCCCTAACATGAATCAAAATGTAAAATTCAATTTTGAAATTATTTATTTGTTTCAAAATTCCAGAATAACATAACTGTGCAAGATTTCATATTACACAAAATTTTGGCATTATTTCAAAATTTTGGCATTATTTCAAAATTTTGTGTCGAAATTTATGCTGAAATTTATGCAAGATTTCATATTACACAATTTTTTTGCATGTTGCTCCTTGTTTCCCAAACGATTCATATTTGATAAGAAGGAATTGATCCGCTTGTGGATGGCACAAGGTTTTCTTCAGCATCATGAAAGGCTTCAACCTGAATGCGCAGGGCGCAAGTTCTTCGATGACTTGCTTGGGAGATGCTTCTTCTAGGAGTCACCATTCTATGAATTCACAATGTTTTGTTCATGGGGCGCAGAATCATCTGTTAGTACACGATTGATTCCTTGATTCTCTTCCTTTGTCCATTCTACTTTCTGTACTTTTCTCACCAGTTTTTGTTTTTTATTACTTTGGGACTGAAAATTGTTGGCTATATGGATGTACAATGGCTTGATTATGTTGGACAATTCACAAATAAGTGTGTGGCGCCTGCTGCATTTCATTGTATGCCTTGTGAACACTTCAAGGTAAAATTCACAAAGTTTCTTTGACACTTCTCTTTTACTTTTGCATTGCACTGAATAATGCTACCGATTTTGTAGGCATACTGTGGAATTGTGGATGGGAGAACAAGGTTCAGATGAAATTGATCGGTGAGGTAATAACTCAATCATCTGTTTATTGGCTAACAAATTCTTTAGTAGAGCAATGTAACCAAATGCACTTTAATCATCTGTTTGTAGCATTAATTGAATCTTGTAAACACCCTTCTGCTACCGATTTTCTAGGCTGTGGAACTGTGGATGGGAGAACAAGATTGAAATGAACTTGATCGGTGAGGTAATAACTCAATCATCTGTTTATTGGCAAACAAATTCTTTAGTAGAGCAAGGTAAACCAAATGCACTTTAATCATCTGTTTGTAGCATTGTGTGATTCTTGTAAACATCCTCCGAGACGGATACTTATCGAAGCACAAAAGGATGCAAAACGTGCAAGTGATAGGGCCCGATATGCAAAACTGAACCCAGAACAAAGGAGGCCAAAAAAGGAGAATATTTTTAACATGAATATTGAGCAAAGGTAAATATTTCTATAGCTGTATCCTAGATTGGTTCAGTGAAGCTACCGCCTAAACAATGCTCCATATAGCAGAATTAAAAATTGGTTTGGTTCATATACTTTACTTCCAGTTCCTCAGATTCTAGAATAGGCGAGTCCAATTCTACCTGCCTAGAAGATATAAGGTTGCTCAAATAAAAATGTTTATGCTTCATCACATAAGACGGTTTCAGACATTCAGCACAAATCATAAAAAGTAACAATATAATTAGCTTTCTCCTGCGTTTTCCTGTAGTAGCAACATAGCAGCTCGGCCATCTCCCGTGAGCAAAAGCGCGTGAAATAAAAAACGAGATGAAGAAAATCAAATGACCCTTGAGCTTCACCTTGGCGCTGAAGGAGGTTGTGGAAGATGAGGAGCAGCAGAGGATGGCCGTCAATGGCATGATTCACCGCAGGAGCGACTGTGCATGCCCTTTCATTTCATTTCCACCAATTTTCGTTCCCTCACCGATGTTGACTAGAACGAATAAAAAACAATGTTATTGAGCTACAAAAAACTGAAAAATTGTGTGGCGCTGGAAAATAAAAACAACTTTTCTTTTGGATTAAAACTGATTTTAGCTCTGTGTTGCGAGACCAAACTTTCTTAACAAGGCTGATTCATAAGGAACTTAACTATTTTGATAAAAAAAACTAGATAAATCACCAAAATTATACCTTGTGATGCAGATTATACCTTGTTGTGGAATATTTTTTTCATGGCCTTTTTGGGAAATTTACTTGAACGGTTAGAATTCAATTTTGTTTAAAAGCTAAGATTCATTAAATTTATTTGCACATTTTTTTCGGCAAGCCCGTGGCAATGAAAGGGCATTTTTGCTTGTATTTTTTATGGGGAATAATAAATAATGTGTACTATGGTAGATTTTGTTTTCAAGAGAGGTTTTTTAATTCCTTTTTATGGACATTTGATTTTAACATCATAATTTCCACCCTTGACTTTGAATGCTTTTATTATTGTCAAAAGCATCCCTTGCACAAATCAATTATAATGAAAACCCTTCCGCATCACCAACGGTTATCAAAATACTACCATCTCCCCTCCCTCCCTCTTGCAGCCACCGTTTGGGATCCTCTCCCTCTTTGCCTCTGGCGATCTCGTCAGCGGCTAGAGAGAGCGGGGACCGTCTCTCTAGTAATATTGCTAGTAGTTTGAGTCATAGATTTAGGGTTGAGTCTACCTATGCTGTTTTTTCGGTGTTGGGATCTTGGTGTTCCCTTCTCCTCTTTGAAGAGGTTGGGCGTTGTTGGTTTCCCCATGGCGGTTCCGTTGAATGTGACGATGGTGGCGACCACGGAGGTATCCTTTTAGGCAACGCAACGTGGTGAATTATGTGTGTCCTGAAGCCTGAAGGCAACGGCGAGGCAGAGACGATGGTTGCCGCCGTGGAATAAGGGTCTTCGGCCCCTTCTCTGTTTTGTCGTGGCTTGATCTGGCCACGATGAAGGGCTAGTGAGATGGGATCTTTCTCTCTTCCTTCTGATGGAGACGTTGCTGATTCGGGTTCAAATAATTAGATCCGTCTTGACAATGAATTCAAAGACGGTGGATCTTACAACTTTAACGAAGTTTGGCGTCTTTCATTGGCGGCTGGAGAAGACATGGCTTCGTTTTTGGTTCCTGCTCTTAGATGTGATGTTGAAGATGAGTAAAATACTTAGATGTCTTCTTTGTGTTTTATTTGTTTTTTAGCGTCTTGATGTACGGGTCTGTAGGTTTTTACAAAACAAATCCAATCTTGCGAGGGCATATTCGTCTTTCTACATGGGATTTAACACTGTTAAGACCTCCTAATGGAATAGGGAACATGTCCAATCTTACAAAGTCGAAAAAAGAGGTGTATTTTTTTGATATTAGGCTCAAAAATAGATCCTCTAATGCAATTGCCCCATCTAATTAATAAGACGTTTGCCTCTAAACTTTGGTTTGAATCCTAGCAGTTGGAATTCAGTGATGACAAAAGCATGCAAGAGCGGGGAGAGTGGTTGTGGGTGAAAACATCACAATGCATAGAGATATTTAGAGAGGGCATCGATTTTTCAAGGTGCAATAATTTCCCACCTTTAAACGTAGCCATTATCTTAGCAATTATATTTGGCCATAATAACAATATAGCAGGAATCTAAATTTAGCCAAAATAAAACCATTTCTTCTCTCCCTCTCTCATATTTATATACAGAGCTCATATGCTCCGCTACACCATCTCCACTGGTAGAGTAAACATAGAAACAGGAAAAAAGCCAGGACAAAACCAGGGACGACAATGCTTCTCACCGTGGCCATTATTGCTCTCGTTTCTGTCACCCAGCCTCTCCATGCTCAAGGTATGTTATCGCATAAGTTCAGTTGTACTATATATATTGCACGCTTATTCTTCATGATGACATTGTTGATCAATGGACTGTTATTGGTCTTGTAGCCGTCATTGAAGAAGGCCGTGCATTGGTGCTGGAGCCCCGCAAGCCAGACCAGGTAGTAGCGGCGTGGAATGCGACGGATCTGGTGTGCCGCAGCTGCACGTGTTGCATATACCTTGGGACGGCCCCGAAGGTTTGCTATAATAGTTGCTGCTACTTGCAGTCAGAAATTGCGATATGTGGATGTGCCAAATGTGGAGGCAATTAACCCAGTTGGGAAAATTAGACGATGTCCAAAGTTTCACAAATTTATACTATCGATTGTTGTAGACGTTTACTCCTTGTGAGGTTTGTTTACAAGGACGACGTCCAAAGCTCAATCTGCCATGTCGCCTTATTCAAAAAAAAATAAAAATCATAGATCGTTCACCATAAAACAATGAGGAGAAATAAAAGGCAAAATCTGTCCGTTTATGGTGCACCAAAGCTTCGAATGATGAATTTGAGTAACAAGTTGTATCCAAGGTTCACAAAACGGTGAGCCACTGGGTTTTTTATAGTGCCAAAAGCAAACGATAAACCGATAAACCAAGCAAAAACCATTTACATGGACACCAGCCCTCCAAGATGATCGATGGATCTGAGACATCACGCATAACTTAAACAACAACCTTCTACATGAATACTTCAGCTTGTGGATGCTCATAGATGAAATGTCAATTGACATAACTAATGCCACAGAGGAAGACAACATAACATGGATACCAACAGCAAGCGGCGACTACACGGTCAAATCGGCTTATGACATATAGTTCTTCGGGCAACAGGAATCCACCTTCCCCGGGATCATTTGGTTTGTCTGGGCGCCACTGTGCATCAAGGTCTTCACATGGCATCCAACAACGTATTTGGACGGTAGACAGTCTGCAACGGAGACAATGGCCCAACCAATATTTGTGTCCATTGTGTGGGAGAAACTTAGAAACGCCCCGTCACTTATTCACCGAATGCCCGTTCACGCGCCAACTCTGGGAGCTGGTAGCCAACTGGCTGAACATCCACATCCTACTGCCGACAAACTGGCCTGCACAACAATGCATCAAAGACTGGCTGCTATCCCTCACAACAAGCAACAACAACAGTGAAGCAGCGTTGAAAGGATTGAGAACAATAACACTGCTGGTCATATGAATAATCTGGAAAGAGCAGTCATATGGTCATATGGACAATCTGGAAAGAGCGAAATGACAGTTTTCAACCGAAAGGAAGCAACGGAAGCATGCCTACTCTAGATGATAAAGGAACAAGCATGAAACTGGGTAATGGCCGGGGCCAAAAAATTCACAGCACTAGGCGTTCTAGCAAACAGTGAGGAATTGACTTAGACTGAGTCCAACCGAAGGATCATCTCAAGACCTATACTCAAAATGGGTTGCAAAATGTCCAAAACACCACCTCTCCAACGGATGGCCCAAAAGCAACACCCATTCTTGGGTTTGCAGAGGCGGCGACCGACATATGGAGCACGCCACGGCGCGACCCAAACGCTTGCGCCTGCCTCCCCCTTCCTTGTCCTCCTCTCCGGGCGTCCCCATCCCCCTCCTCCTCCTCCCCAACTTCAAGGAGGCCCTCTCCGGTGAAGGTGACTCCTCGTTGCTGGTGGACTTGCAGGCCGTGCTCGACCAGCTCCGTGGCGCCGCCTGATCCACGTGCTCGATTTCGACATCGGCGTCGATGAACAGTGGGTGTCGCTCATGCGGGAGCTCCCGTCGCTCATGTCGGCGTCCCATTCCAGTTTGCCGTCTTCAACCTCGACGCCATAGACACCGCGGAGCTCATGGCCAATATTGCCGCTAGCTGGAGACGCCGTCGCCGTCCACCTTCCCGGCTCGGGGGCCGCCGTGGTGTGACGCCTATTTTTGTTCTTCCATTGGAGATCGAAGTGTTTTTGGTCTCATTTCTTCAATATGAGAAAACCTATTTAGGTTATGGGTGCTTCCTTCGGTTAGAGACAGTCTTATGTCTTTTGCCTTTGGTGATCAGTCTGATCACCCAAGGACTGTTATAATTGCGCAACTTGTGCAAGAAAACTCTATTCTTCTTATTAACTTGCGCAAAAAAATCTATTCTTCTTATTAATATATGCCGAATAATGTTTTGAGTCTTTCAAAAAAGAAAAAAGAAAAACCATTTTAGCAACTGTTATTTCACCTGTTACTATTGAGCAGTTTTCTCCGATTTTGTGATCCTGGTTGTAGCCGGCATAAATGTTTCATTATGGAAACTAGCAAAAGTGCCCGTGCGTTGCCACGGGCTATCAAAACAAAAACGTCTGATATCATTTTAATATACTAATTAATATTACTCATACAACCATATTATGCTTATTTAAAACTATCTGATTCTAAATTTTGTAAGAGAGTAACGAACAATATATATAATATTCAAAATACTATGAAAGTACATAGCATCATACTAATTCTTCCATGTAAGGATTCATATGAGTTGTTCGACGATTCATAATTCTTAACTTTGTTTTATGGACAACATGGTCCAATAATTGACACTTTACATGAGGAAAACACAAGCCAATGGACATCCGATAGACTAAACTTCATGAGAAAAGTGTGGGTTCGACGATTGGCCATCACTTAAACATTAAAACCTTATAAAGAAATTAATAGCGAGTAGAAGCAAATATGGGTTGAAGTGTGTGACAACTTTTATTGTTTCTGTGGGGCTGATGGTCATAGATGTATCCTCTAATACAAGAGTTGCAACAGCTGAATAACATTTGTTGAGCATAGGAGCAATGGTTAGAATCCAAAGATGTCTATCTTTATTTTCATGCACCTGCAAAATGATGGCATATCTGCAAATGACAACAAATAAATGATCAGAAGAAAACCAGCATGTTCCTAGATAATTGTTGTGGCTTTAGGGGGAAACATCACAGATCATTATCCATTATAATGAAAAATCCAAACTACTGCAGAAATAAACATTCTATGACTATAGGGAAAACATTACATATCATTGTCCAGTTTAATGAATAAGTTCAGATTTCGAGCACCATTCAAATCACAGATATGTGCATATGACGTACCATGAACTATAGGGAATATGAGCACCATTCATAGGTTTTCTACAGGCTCATTATTAACACCTTCACCATGTAGTCAAATCACAGATATGTGCATATGACGTACCATGAACTAAACTTGGACAGATGAGTAAAAGCCATACCAGTTGGACAATTGAAAAACTTTCAGGGTATGCATATAGAAAACTGCAAAAGTGCAAGTATGGGTTTACATGTTACTAAATTCAGCTAATAGTGGTCAAGAAAACATAAATCCGGGATGGGAATTCGGTATGAAAAATAACTCGATGAGAGAATATGAAAACATAAACCTAAAAGGAAAACAAAGAAGGGAGCAACAGTGCAGCTCTGATACAGATTGTGTAAACATAAAAACTGATCAGTAGAGTAGTGCAATTCTAATGCATTCCTCCTCTGGTTCCTCCCTTTGTATGCACAATTGAAGTGTTGAAAACTCAACCAGAAGGCGGCAGCAGAAGCAACGTTTTACGGACAAGAGATAAAGAGCGGAGCCAAATATTTTCCATCCCTATAGCAGAATTTTTTTCATTGACAAAATAGTCAATCTTATGTACCTTTTCTCCTGTGCACATGACAAGACACGTCTATATAGCCTGAAATAAACATGATATATCTGGTCTTCCAAAAAGATCAGACGATGGACGCCAGACATGTACATTTGCTCGATCGACTCCCTCATCATTTTTATGAGTCCGAGGAGATCTCAACAGCTTAAGATATCCCCTCAATCGACTCCTCCCTATCAGAAGCAACCTATGGGACAAATCGCCATAAGCCCATAACCATAAGACATGTTCTACAGTTCGGTAGTGCTTTGATATATTTGTGTTCTAGAATTATATGTAATCAGAACAAAAAGGAAAAAGAAAGAAAAGAGCCTGATGTCTGTTCTTTCTGTTTATAGTTATCCTAATAGAGTCTAATTTTGTTGTGAAATGGTGTCTGTTCTTTCATTGGTAAGTCATAATGGTAGGAATATCTTTGGAAACGAAAAATAGTTGCATGTTCTAGCTGTCATTTGAGGTGCAACTCCCCATCAAACAGAAATTTGATCCATGCCAACATGGAAAATATTGATATGAATATATATTGAACAACATATAATGATACAGCTCACAAACTTATTAACACAACACTGGATTTTATGAGCATATGGAAATAGCAACGACGAGCTTGTTTTCGTCCCTGTCAAAGTTTCAGTGAACACAACAGAACAAAAGAACTGAGACCAGCCTAATCACAATCCCTAACCCTTGCTCAATCACTTATTTTTATTAAGCAAGCCAACAATCCTAATCTGCAACTCCACATCGTCTGAAAACATAGCTGCAGAACAGGACCACAACTGATCTTCTGAATGTTATAACTCCAGTTACATTGATACCTCCAAGAATAATGGTGTTAGGTGGTGGCTTGTTCTAATCAATAACTGGAATTTTAGCAATGCAGCTATCAGGTTTTGGTGATACAGATCATTTTGCTTTCTATAGCAGATAAAGTTTTTGTATGTTTCTATTTCAGGTTTCAACAATTTCGCTGAAATTACCAAAGCAGATATATGTGAACTAATACGACAAACGGAAAGGAACGTATCAAGGATTATCACCTGACCTGGGAAAAATACCATGAACTCTCCAAAGCCTGCTTCCATTGCTCTCCTCCTTCAAACTCCTAATCTGCCTCCAGCAAGTTGCAGAAGCTGTCTGCAACCAAGAAATGCAAGGGCAGGCGATAAGCACCACCATCAGCTAGATTCGGACCTCGACCAAGCAAGCTTCTCTGTGGGTGCAGACCAGAGGGCACATCAATGTTTGCTCGCATATCATTTTTTATTCCCATGTTCATATTCTTAAGTGAAACAAAATTTTTGACAATGTGGCACATATTTGCTCTCTCTCGATTGTGCAAGTCATGTCAGGATTCATATTTCTGTCTCTCATCTAAACTTTATCTCCCAATTCAACACAATCAAAGAACAATAAAAAAAATCAACTAAGACAACTTTGGATTGGTCTGGAAAGCTTCAGAGAAAAACTTCTCTTGTGAAGTTCAGTAAATGTACAGGACAGTTCAGAGAGATAAGAAACATGTGCTACATGTTTGAATTGGCACTGGCAAACAAGTTTCATTCACTCATAAAAATTTAACAGAACTCAAAGGGTAGACATAAAAAAACAGTAAGGATTTCATTCACCACCTTTATAAAACGAAACTGAATTGATATCTTCAGACAATTGAGCTCTCGCAGCCCAGCCAGCACCCCGACGGTGGCCTCCACCATTCTGGGCTGCTATGCGCCCGCCAGCCGCCACTGGGCGTGGTACCCCATGAACATCTTGCCACCGCCATTCCGTGCGGCCGCAGTGCGTATAGCTCGTGTAACCGCAGATATAGCCGACGCCGGCACAGGCCTGATGGAACCTCGTGTTGCTCGTGTCCTGCAGGATTATGCAACGAAATCATTCAGCCATTCATACCAGCAACGGTTGGGAACAAAGAAGAGATACCTCAATGCAAGCATCCTGTCTGGTGCTCGCTCTTCACCCGAGTCAAGCTCCACCCCGCTGTCGACCTCAGCAGCACTATCACACGGAAACTAACCATTACAGACGGAACAATACAGAATGATCAGAATGCGTCCGAGGGTAGGGGACGCTGGCGTGCAAGAGAGGAGGGGAGGGGAAGGGACGCGGGCGCGCGAGATCAGTCGCCCCCACCTGTAGTGGATTCTCTTAGCCAGCGCGTCCATGGGCGAGTTCCCCCACCACGCCGGCTGCTCCCATGTTGGCGCCGCAAGGGCGGAGCAGGAATCGCCCCGCAGCCGGCGAGATGCTGGAGGCATCACATCTGGAACGGCGGCTGGAAGGAGGGAACGGGGGTGCGCGCTGCGAAGGGCTCGACGTCGGGGAAGAGGAAGGAGGAGGGGCCGGTCGATGTGATCGCCGTGTGCACTGTGACGGGGACGACGGCGGGGATCGAGCGACGACGACGGAGATCGAGCGACGGCGGCGGCGGCCACGGGCGGTGCGAGGGAGCCGAGAGCGCTGCGTTTTTCCTTTTTTTTTTTCCAAAAAATCGGGTGGGGCAGACCGGGGAGTCGCGTACATGGTGGAGTGGGCCCAGCTGTCGGCGCCAAAGTTTTTACGGGTGTGCGACGCACAGTGGAGTCAGAAGGAAAATAAAGAGGAGTAGAGATTAATTCTATGACATGGTGTTGTGTACGCGAGTTATCATCCTGTTAGTTTCCTCTGCTTGCCTTTTCCTCTTACTAGCCAACTGCCGGTGCTTTGCTACGGATTTTTTAAAACAAAGTTTCGTTTATTTTCCAAAACATGTGGTTGAATTCCAACACAAATGCATGGTAGAATTCACCTGACTTCTGTGGAAAATCAAGCTAGGGATGAATAGGTTATTTATCAATTCTTTTCATGTAAGATTCTTTCCATTATTAGTTTATTCGGATTTGTGTCAATTACCGTTATTAAGTGGATTTTCGTACTAAAAAAATTCGTTACTAGAAACCTAAACATTATTTCCTCACGGGGGCATCAGGGCCAGGGTTTACAAAACCGCGGTAAACCGGACCGGTTACCGCGAAAACCGGAAAAACCGGTCCGGTCCGGTTTACCCGGTTCTCCGGTTTTCGAATTCAAAATTCAAAAAAATTTGAAAATTTGACAAAATTTGAAACAAAAATATGTAAAAAACTAGATGAAATTTTAAGCATAATGGTGGAATAAGAACACGAAAATTCGATCGTTTGATAGGTCAAAAAATTCACGCAAATTTTCTGGGTTGAAAAAGAAGAAAAATTCAAACTAGCAACATTCCTCGATTTTTTTGACAAAACAAATGATCGAATCTACGTGTTCCGTTTCCACCATTGGGCTATAAATTTGATCTAGTTTTTTAACATATTTTTTTTTTCAATTTGTTTCAATGTTTCATTTTTTGTATTTTTTTCATTTTTTCTCTTTAAACCGGTTTTCTGGAATTCTAGTCCGGTTTACCGGAATTTTCGTCCGGTTTACCGAAAATTCGACACTTTTTGTTCAAATTTCGTTATTTGTATTTTGATCCGGTTTTCGACCGGTTTTCCCGGTTTTCGCGGTAACCGGACATCTCGGTCCGGTCTGGTTTTTCCGGTCAAAACGAAATTGCCAACCTTGATCAGGGCAAGTGCACCAATGATGTTACCACGTATAACAGGGAATTGGAAGCGTCTGCTTTCCTGCCCAACTCCTCCCTCTCTCGGGAACCGAACAAACTGAGATCCTCTAACATTGAATCCGGTGGCTGACCTGTGGGGTTGGGAGCGGCTGAGCCCACATTCAGCGAGGGTGTCCCTCTGACGTGATGTCAGAGGAACCGATTCCAAACCGAACACAACCAGGGAAGACGAAGACAGGAGGACCAATGGTGCAGCTGCGAGGCGGAGTGAGCGTGGGTACTTGCTGACCGGCGACCAGGCTGGGTGCCTCCTCTCTCTCTCTCTCTCAAGGGAGGGCATCGAGCTGGTTCATCATCACCGGCACGCTCCACCCCACTTCGGGTCTTGCATTGCGGGATGATGACGCACAGGACGAGGTGCCACTGACTCCGCAGGGCCAGGGTTGCCGGCGTGTATCGCACGGAGGGGATGGAGTTCTTATTTTTCAAAAAACAAAACACCCAAGATGCTTTGGAAAATAAGAACTCCACTGCAATCTTGGGTGTTTCTCCCCCCCCCCCCCCCCCCCATTCCCTTTTACCGTGGAGGAGTTCTATTCCGTTCGTGCGGGAGCTGCGGGAGAGGATGGGTGCGGGTGGGACCCACCTGTCGGTGCGTAATCCAGGTGCACGACGAACGACGACCGCTCACCACCAACTGGCTCTTTTAAGGGCAGCGAAGATTGGCCTCTTACAGTTATTCCTGTAGTCGTGTAATATCCGATTGTCCTGTTGTAAAACTACTGAACCTCCTCATCTTGTTTGGCATGTCAATGTCCTCCGCGTTGTTGCCTTCTTCTCCTTGGCTGATTGCAGCTCCTTCACCAACGCAGCGAGGCACTAGTGCATGTCGTCGTCAAATGGTCTTCCTTGTGAAGTTCTCGGCAACAGGACTGATTGAAGCAGAGGGACGTCTTGGCTAGGAGAACGATCACTCCAGCCCGGTGCCGGGTCCAGCTTCTCGACATGGCTGATGGTGAACACACCTGCGCGACGACCACAGCCGGTCGATGAAGTTGTCCGATCCCTCAACTTGTCCAACCTCCAAGACAAAGATGAACACGAACTGCACAGTCAGATTTTTTTTTAATTTTTTTTTAGGAACAACTGCACAGTCAGATAGAGGGTGCCCGAAGTGGTCGGCGGCGGCCTGATCTTTCCTGATTTGGGCCGCAACCTAGGACACCTTTCATTCGGAAAAAAAAACAAACCTATCTCCTTTCATATATGGTTACTTTTAGATAGAAAGGAATCGAAAACCCTCTCCTGGCCCATAGAGGGATGCTTGGGCCTTTCTCAGAACTCTCCAGCATTGTGCTCCTCCATTCAGCCTGGCCCAGATTAGCCATCTATTTTCTAGTACATATGAATTATCAATTACGAACATTTATCAAAAAAAGTTATTCCCTACCATTCTCCTAGTTACGTCTCATTAAATCGATTCCATGCTGAGAGTACATATGAAGATTTTGACCTTATTAATAACAGGCATCTTATATAAGTTTCCTGAAACACGTTTGTATTTGTTGGGGTCCTCGGTCAACCTGCTCGTCCAGTCCGCCGTTCTTTTCTCCTCGCCTCCTCTTGCGGGGTCCGTCACAGAGAGGGGAGATCCGAGAGCCCCTGAATCACATCTCGAGGGCATGGACAACGCCCCGGGGGCTGGACCTGCCGGCGACGCCGGAGGCGACTGGCGAACTCGTCTGCAGCCCGAGGCTCGCCGCAGGATTGTCAACAAGATGTGCGTCCCCTTCCTCTTTCTTCCCTTCCAAGCCCCAATCGACTTCTTTTGGCGATCTCGATTCAAATTACCTTTCTTGATCCCTTTATGCTCCCATCTGTTCTTCATCACTCCTTTATGCTGAATGGATTCGACGAATTTTAGACGTTGACCTAGCCAGCCTTGACACACAAATGCCTCGATTTATAGTGCATATACCATATATCTGTCGTTGATCTCCGCATTGCGTGCATTAATTTTCTCTGTTTAATCACAGATCGATCACACATTAATCCTCAACATACCAGTATAATGATGTGCATACTATTCAATGGATGTCTTCCAGTACGAACCTATGAAGGGTCACATTGTTGCTCAAATCGGCTCTGTTTCCTAATTGAGTCGTAACAAATCATCAACCACGAATATCTGTTAATTCGCTAAAAGATAATGGATTGTTTTAGGACCGTAAGGACACACAATAAACATTATTGACAACCGGATAAGACTAAATAGTGATATGAATTATGAAATACTTGCATTCGTCATTGAATGATTGGTTAAATCTTGGTGCCAATGGATTTTACTTACATTGCAACATTGGTATGCCCACAATCTTACGTGTTTAATAAGTATGTCCATTTTAATTTGAGCTGTCATATATGTTATAGATGTCTAATTGCATGCCCACTTCTGGGTCCAGAAATTATTCATCTACCTTTTTGTTTTAATATAAGTTTCAAATGGAAATTGAGCTATCAGATGTTCCATTGTTTGTGTAGAATGGAGACTCTGAAGAAGCATCTGCCAGTAACAGTGCCAGAGGGGCTGAGCGAGCTTGAAAAAATTGCTGTGCGATTTGAAGATAAGATCTATACTGCAGCTACCGACCAGGTACAGTACTGTTAATTGCTACCTTCTACAGGGGAAGACAGAGCTTTTAGCCATGGAGAATGCGATAGGGTGGGTCAACAGTTGAAAAGACTGGCTCATTTGTAACTCCAACATGTGAAAAATCTGAAAGGAATTTTGAATCAATTTAAAGTGCCTGTAGCTTTTTCATTATAAACTAGTACTCAAATTACCGATAGTTCTTTTTGTTTCAATGATCATGTCAAATTTATGAGTTTGTTGGTTAAGTTACTTTGGTCCATTGTTCTGTCATTCTTATTCCTTTAATTTTCTGCTGATAATTTCACGCCTTTCCGTTTTACAACTAATATCTCACTGAAATGTTGTCATGGAATCATTAGTATGGCAACAAGTGATAATAAACAATAAAACTTGGTATATTTACATCTGAAGCAAGTAAATCAACCTTCAATTAAAGGGATATCTCAACATATAACACTAAATTAGCATGCTTCTAGGATCACACGAAGTCACTAACAGTCTAACAATTATGGGATGTTCATATTATAGAATCGTTTATTCTGGATCAAACATTTCCACTCCCTTATAGCTTCAAAAGGAAAAAAAATGAGACTAGACTAAATCCTTTCCCCATGTAGTAATCACACCAGCACATGCGGATAGAAAGACATTACTTGCACCCATACAAATTTATCATTGCAAACCGCTACTCAGATCTTCATTTTCTTTTTTCAGTCTGATTATTTGCGGAAGATTTCTCTAAAAATGCTCTCTATGGACGGTCATAGTCGGGCAAATGCACAACAGAACCCTCAGAATGCTCAAGTGGTTCAGAATCAAAGGTCCCGCAGCCTAGGTATCATGAAGGAAAATTCAATTTTGCACCTTTTAGTAACTGTTTACATATGTTCTTTTAACCTTTTCAGATACTTGGAGGTATTATGTTTTTGTACACTTTTGGTTGTACACTACCATATTAGTTGTGGCAAACTTGTTGATTATGGATGATCGACTGTTTTATTGATTGTTGACCATATGCATTTTATGGTGACATTCATGCCGTGATTTTATTGAGTAGATGGAAAACCAGTCAGTTAGTGGAGGTACCGTGCTAAGAGATTTTTTTCTTTGAAAGAGGTGCTAAGAAACTTTATGCTTTCACCGGTGGAATGTATTTTGCACTATTTACACATGCTATCTAAGTTGTGCGCATTTGTTTGTCAGTGACTGTTTGCCAGATTACAGTGTCTTGAGTGTTGAGTTAATGTACAGACCATCTTCACTTCTTCCTCAAATTATTTTATTCTGTCTTTGCTACTAATTTTGATGCTTGGTCGGTTTTAGTTAATGCAGTTTGATTCTTAGTTTCCTTCTTCAGCATACATGTGTGCTGTAGTATGATATTTGTAGTCCTTCTGCTGTGCGTATTCTCTGTAACAGTAATAGGCAGCACAGAGTCAGTTAATCTGCCCCGACAGAAAATGCTGATAACTATTGTCCTGTTTGAATTTTGACATCCTTGATTTTTATGCAGCACTTAGTGGCTCCACTAGTCGTACCAGTCATCCAGGTGCAGGTGCTTCGAAAGAAGAGTTGTATCAAATGGTAAGGCATGCTACGATCCTTTTGGCACTCCCATGCTCTCATCTCATTTGCACCTTTCTAAAATTAGTGGAAACACCTCCAGGATCACTTGTTCATGACAAATCATAGTCCGTTCTATGTTTCCTGTTTTGTATACTAAGGTCCATTTAGCATACTTCAATAGATTTATTCGTTCTTTTTGTCCACAGAATAAGGCTTTGAAGGACCAATACCTGGAAGGAATCAGTGATTTGTATGAGATATCTAAGAAGCTACCAGTCGTCAACCACATGACACCTCAAGAGCCAACAAACAAGCATGAAGAGGTGAAGAGCTTTAAATCAATGATGGAGCGCTCATTGCACTCCCTTGAAATTAACAAGAGTCGTGTTCAGCCGTCTCTCGAGGAAAGTATCCCCATGTACAAAAGACAAATTACCAGCATCGTAGACTCAGAAGAATGGACGCCAGAGAAGAAATTTCAGCAATCTTCTGGGCAAGCTCCTAGCAGTAGCTCTAGTGAGACTCAGCAGGCCCCTGGCACGCTGTCACCAGAAAGGAGCAATGTGAAAAGGCTTAGGCCCTTTCTGAATGATGGTATTCACAACTAATTCTGTAATCAGTTAGTATTTATATAGTTAGCCTAGCTTCATAAGTTTCAATTGGAGTGTCTGAAGAAGGCTGACACAGTCCAGATGGGCAATGAGTGAAATATGAATAACGATTTTGTGTATATAAGATGTAATAAATAGAGATTTTTGTCTGTGGGACACTCAAAAAACATGATTTTGTCTCTGGGACATCGTTACTTTCTATTTTGTCTCTCGGACACCGAGAATTTGTGGCCTTTGTCTGCATGACACTATAGCAGGTTAAGTGACTATTTTTAAAACTTTTATCTCAATGCACAAAATATATTTTAATTTGAAATTTGGCACATAGATACACTGTTGCATTTTTTGTCCATGTGATTTTTTCTTGGGTTTTCTCCAATTATTTGCATAGTTTGATTATGAAAATAAATATTTTCTTAGTCAAATATTAATGCAAACAATCAAAAATCAATATGAAAAAAAACAACATGTAAAGGGATTATAGTAATTTATGTTTGTGATAAATGTTAAGTTACAATATATTTTGTGCATTGAGATAAAAAATTTGAAAATTGTCATTTCTCTTGCGATGGTGTCATGTAGACAAATGTCATAATTTCTCAGTGTCCGGAAGGCAAATTTGAAAGTAACGGTGTCCTATAGACAAAACTATGTGTTTTGAGTGTCTCACAGACAAACTTCCCTAATAAATATGATTAGTAGTTTATGATTTGAAGTGATGCACAGCTTGAGAAAAAGTAAGTTCAGCTTCATTAGGCTGTTCATTTACCCAACGAGGTGATTAAGTCGAGTAAATTTCGGAACCACCGGGTTTTGTGGTCCTTGTTGCACAAAACTCCGGACATTGTGGCTCGGGTATTTTGGTCCAATTGTTTCATAAAACCCCATTCATATCAAAATATTATGATATTACTTATGAAGTGTACTTTAATTTTTGGAGACTACATCGTTGTGCATACAATTAAATATTTTCATTAATCAAATTGATAACAAAAATTGCATCATGCAATTACAAAGCTATAGTTTAGAGGTCGTATTTTGGAAAGAGATGGGGTTTTGTGAAACAATATGACCATAAAACATGAGGTTAAGTGACAAGCCAAAATACGTGTGGTTCTGTGAGACAAGAGCCATAAAACCTGGGTTTTTTCAAAATTTACTCTTTTATTAAGTGGGGCTGACTATTATGGATGAATATATATCCAGTATATTAATACTAGAAAATTAAGATCGTTAAGGGAACAGGCTGACTGGGCCGTTTATGGGCCGAGTGGTCGCGTGCAATCCAGCTCGGACGGTAGTCAGAGAGCAGCCGCTGTCTTTCCTTTCCCCTGCTCTGCTCTCGAAGTCTCCACCATTGCTACTCTTTGCTGCTCGGAGCCAACGGAGGTAATCGTCGGCCAGCAGATCAGACCTCGGCTGCTAAATCCTGAGGGGATCGCATCTACTACTCCACAAGACGGCGAGGCATGCACAGCGCCGAGGGGGCTGATCCTTCCGCAGCCGGAGGCGACTGGCGTGTCCATCTCCAGCCCCAGGATCGCCGCAGGATCGTCAATCAGATGTACACCCACTTGCTCTTCCTCCCCTTCCAATCTCCAGTGATTCAACTTCGTTTGGCGACTCTATTCGAATTACCGTTTCGTTGTTAGCCCCTGTGGAGGCGGGCGATCTTTCATGTTCAGAAATAAACCAAAAGGGCAAGCGATTCTTGATTAGTAACCGGCCCCATTTGAGATGATGGATGAAATCGAATTTTGACCCTAAGTGCACAAACACCTCGATTGATAGTGCCTGTGTGATGATGTATCATTCATACCTTCAATTTATTTGATCACGTATTGTTCACCTATTGGCTATTAATACTCAACATAGGCGTACAATCATGTCCAGGCCATCCAATTCGTGTCTAGTAAGAGCCGATCAAGATAAGACTGCTGCTCAAATAGGCCCTGGTTGCTAATTGAATTGTAAAAGCAGCACAGCCTTTACCATTGGTTCATTCTTCTCTAAAAGATACAAAACTGTATCCAGATTTTAAGCACACACATCTGTAACACTAAAGCATGGTATGAAATCATGTTTTGATGATCAAATCTTCCCGACACCTTGAAATTCCCAACTCCGTTAAAAAATATTTCTCCCTTTTCCGTTATGTTTCTTGGATCATCTGTATTCCCATCATCTTACATCTATACATACATGTTAATGTTAATTTATGCCCTCCCGTCAGCTGGGTCGGTTCAGCCATTTGGATTTGTGGAACTTAATAGTAGTAGCTGTCTAATTATTCCATGTCCCCCTTTTGGCTCTAGGATGCTAATACATTATTTACGAGATAAATCGGGTACCTGACTTAATCATTTTACAAAAATTATCAATTAGAATTCAAGATATCAGAGGTTGCTTTTTTTTTTAATTGCAGAATGGAGTTACTAAATAAGCGTTCCCCGCTAGAGTTGCCGAGTGTGCTTCAAAATGTTGCTCAGCAGTTTGAACAGAAGATCTATACTGCAGCCACCACCCAGGTACAGTTAGTGCTACCTTCTAAGGGCAACGCCAGAAATTTTCAAAATGGAGGATCAAAGAGCGCAGGATAATAACGCTACTCTGAATGGGGCATTTCATTTCTTTGTCTCTAAAACACGTTAAATGCTATATAGAGTAAATGAAACACCCTTGTCCAACGCATAGTTTCATCTTGTTGTTTACGAGGCTTGTCATAGCATTTAATTCTTGCAAGATGTTATCATCAAAATGTTCCATATGAAATGAAATGCTTGCTCTCAATGCTAGTTTCATGGCGTTTCATAACATTGGAAACAATGCATAATGTAGGATACACTGCATAACCATTTACATCTCAATGTTTTGGCCAAGGAGCCTATTGCCGACAACCAAGCAGCCATGGGCCATGCTTCTTGCATAAGGCAGGCGCATGTCACCACCTGTACCACCAGCCAAAATGTTAGTAATCGGGTTGCAAAATGTCATCACCTGTACCACCAGCCAAAAGGCGTTTCATACTTTTCTTATCCTTAACTCATCTGCACCCAAAATGGGACATCGGGTTGCAAAATGTTACTAATCGGTACAACTTGCACATGTATACTAAAAACCTTAACATAAAACTTTTTCTTTGATATTTGTCAGGCTGATTATTTTGAAGGCATCCCTCGGAAAATGTTACTTATTGACAGTGAGACAAATATAAAACAGAATCCTGGAAATGCCCAAGTGACTCCAAATCAAAGGCCCCCTGTCCCAGGTATCATGAAGCAAATGCAATGTCGCAGCTTTTATTAATTGTATACCTATTTGCTTTAAAAATAATCTGATATTTGGAGGTATTATATTTTGTTCACTTTAGTGTTTTTAGGCAAATTAACTTTAGGGGTTGGGCTATTCATTACCACATTAGCTGTAACAAACTTGAAAATTTTGGTAATAGAATTTTTTTATCGCATTAGATTAGTGGTTAACCATATGGGTTTGAGATAAAACTATTCACCATGCATTTTATGGTGACTTTCATGCCATCGACAGAGGTCAAATCATGTGTTTGATGGAGGAACCGTGATATGTTGTCACTTGCAGAATGCATATTTTACACACGTTATCTAAGTTACTTTCTTTTGTCTTCCTTGTTGATTTGTTATTTGTTATCACTGTATCTTTTGAACTATTCTTGCTAATTGTGTGTCGGTCATAATCTAAATTTTTGTTTCATGTTATTTTAAGTGATGCTCTGTAATTGATTTGTACCATTGTACGCTCCATGTACTGGAGTTATCTTCAACATGCGGTTTTGAGTGCTTCTGCATGCCAATATTCCTTGTAACAGTAATAGGTAACGTAGAGTCAGTTAATCTGTCACCAAGAGTAAATGTTGACAATTCTTGTCTTTGTTAAGTTTTGACAGCCTTGATTTTAATGCAGCATATGAGGACTCCACTGCTCAAACTGATTATCCAGGTCCAGGTGATTGGCAGGAGGAGTTATATCAAATGGTAAACCATGTGACAACCATGCTACATTCCTTTTGGCATTCACAGGCTTTCAAATCTCTTGCACCTTTCACAAATTGATGGAAGCGACCTCTAGAATTGACTTAATGACAATATCATATATGAATCTTAACTGACAAACCATTATCCATTCAAACTTTTCCGTTTCTGTAATCATCTCCATGTAGCGTACGCAACAGATTTTATTTGTACGCAGATTAAGACCTTGAAGAACCAGTACCAGCCAGAGATCAGTGATTTGTACAATAAGGTATCTATGAAGCTACAGTACATTGACAACCATATGCCGGCTCAAAAAGTGACTGAGCTGTATGAAAAGATAAAGAATTTCAAGTTAATGTTGGACCGCACATTGATGTTCCTGAACATTGACAAGAATTCCGTTCAGCTTTCTCTCAAGGAAAAAATTCCCTTGTATGAGAGACAAATTGTCAGTATCCTAAAATCACGAAAAAGGAAGCCCGTGCAGACATTTGAGCAATCTGCTGGGCAAGCTCCTAGCTCTAATACTAGTAGCATCCCTGTGAAGCTCCCTGCTCAAACTGGTTATTCTGGTGCAGGCGATTTACATGAGTTGGTAAGCCATACAACAATTCTCTTGGTATTCCAACTCACTAGCATCTTTCTATAGACCATGGGAACCACCTACTGAATTCATTAAGTGATTATCATATTTGTAAACAACAGACCATGTTCAGTTCACCATTTTCCTTTGTTCAGCATCTGCTATAAATTTATTTGTTCTTTTTGTCCCACAGAGTAAGACCTTGAAGAACCAGTACCTTGCAGGACTCGGTGATTTGTATGAGATATCTATGAAGCTACTAGTGGACAACCACACGATGCCACAAGAGACAACAAACCGGCAAGAAGAGGTTAAGAGCTTTAAATCAATGTTGGAGCACTCATTGCATTCCCTTGAAATTAAGAAGAGTTGCGTTCAGCCTTCTGTTGAGGAAAGTATGCCCATGTACAAAAGACAAATTCTCAGTATCCTAAATTCAGAAGAATGGGCGCCAGAGAAGAAATTTCAGCAATCTGCTGGGCAAGCTCCCAGCACTAGCTCTAGTGGAACCCAGCATGCCCATGGCACGCTGCCACAAGAAAGAAGCAATGTGAAGAGGCTTAGGCCCTCTCTGAAAGATGATATTGGCAGCTAATTCTATAATCAGTTTAGTATATATATAGTTAGCCTAGCTTCATAACTTTCAATTGGCGTGTATGAAGAAGCCTAATACTGTTCAGATGGGCGACGAGTGAACTATGAATAAAGATTCTGGGAGTGACTACCTGTTTGTTAGCTAAAATTCGTTTGGGTTTCAGTCAGTTTTTCTTGACCAATAGCAGAAGGACACGTAATGAACATGAGTGTTAAAAATCGGCTGAACTTGTTTCCTATTTCAGTAGGGTTTTTTGGGGGATTTTGTCATCAATACTTGACCAATTTTTTTGTCAAATGTCAGTTGATTTTTTTTTCTTTCATGTATGAAACAGAGAAAACTTGATCAAGGGTGCAAAGAACACATGTTGAAGGCGTGTAAAAAAGACATCACTTTTATGTTTTTTGTGAGTGCCCTCCATTTCCTCATCCCTCTCCCTGGCCCCTTCATCTCTATTTTTTTTCTTGAAAACGCAGGAGAGCTGCGTTTCATTATATTAAGAAGAAAAATGGGACAAGAACCCATACAGCACACACCCACACACACTTAATCCTTAAATTACATTTGCGCCTGTTAGTAGTTAACAAATGACCAACACAACACGCTAAGACCCACTGTCTACACTCGACAAGGACAGAGAAGAGAGGCCGCGTGCTCCTGCCATCTCCCAAAGCCGTCTTTCATCATATGAAACCATGAGTGCTCGAGATAAGTTTGGAGTTAGTCCTTCGAACACAAACCCATTGCGGTGTGTCCAAATGATCCAAGCTCCCAGCGCGACCAGCGAGTTGAACCCTTCATCTCTATTGTTTCCATTGTTTCTCTGGATTTGCTGGATACCAATTGACGCAATTGTGGGCTCAAAAAGTTCTATTTCAAACTGAAGTTCTAAAAACCGTGTGCCAATAACCACATCCATCGTAGTTGGAACAATATTAGGATTGAGGACAGCCATTAAGTCTACCAGAAGAGTTTTTCCTAGTTGTCAACATATCAGCTGGCTGTGTAGCACCGAACATCGTTCCAATTGCCCACAACATCTCATAAGTGCGCAAAATGTGTAGCAGGTTGACTACTTTCATCCAAATAAAAGGTAGCTCATGCCCAAAATTCTCAGCCTCATCATACCGTCATACGAATCGAACTTGAGAGATTTTCAAATTGATAGTGCGCTTGAGTTCAGCTTCGGAGGGAAACGTTGCCACCCAGGTGTCAGGAGCGTGCAATTGGGCATCCCACTCAAAATTCCCTAGAACAAGCCTCTTCAAATGGCCAATCAACTCTTCCTTGGTCAACTGACCTCCAGTTACCTTGATTAGAGCCATGTTTGCCGTCCTTCTTTGATGGTTGTATCGGGCCATGATGGATGTGGTAGAATCCAAGAGCATCAACGGCATAGATACTGCATAGGCCATCGGTCGAGGTCTTTTTTTCATTGGACATTTGGCTGCCACATACTCATCGCTTTCCAAATCTTGAAACAAAGTTAAGCAACACATTCCTCCTTCACATGGCCTTTTGTACAGCACAGCACCGAAAGCACCATTTGTCCTTGTCCTTGCCTTTTCCATTCTCAACCATATTCTCAATATTATCCAGCCCGCTAGCATCCTCGCCCATCTACAGGTGGGCATTCGGTTAATCCGGTTAATTCGGTTCGGTCAATTCGGTTAAGAGAAATTTTGGTTAATAAAAAATGATAACCAAATTAGTTGTCACATCCCAAAAATTTGAAGCCCAAATGATATATTCAAACCCTAAATAAAAATGGGTTACGTTTGAATTTCAAACTCGAGCTCTTTTGAATTTTCAAATTCATGCATACATGTCATTTGAATGCACACAGAAACTTTCCCAATTTTTCGTAGGAAATTGCCTCGGTCAAAAAATTCCCAACAATTCACCATAGACTCAATTCACAGTGATGTAATATCTATGAATTTTTCAGAATTTTTGGAGATCATTTAGCTGGGTATAAAATTCATGAACACGTCAGACTGTTTAGGAAAGTCGAACAAAAAAAAAACAGTAAAGGAACTACCTGGGCTCGGCCCATTTAGAAAATGAAAGAAAATAGAAAAGAAAAGAGCTTACCTACCGGCCTGCGCAGCCCACCTCAGCCCAGCTGTGACGCAGCCCAGCCCGGCCCAAGCGCGAACCGCCACCGTCGCGTCGTCGTCTCCTTCGTCAACGTCGCTGCGCCGCCCGGCCATCGACGTCCCGCCACGAATGCGCGCTACCCTGTGCCGCCCTGTTGCGAAGCCACACGGCACACATGACCTCCCTCGAACCCTATCGCGCCGCGCCGCGCTGGAAGCCCTGCCGTCCCCTTCCTTTTCCTCTCCCACTGACAACTGAGGCCGCCGGGAAAAGATCTCCGAGCACCGCCTCACATGTCTATAAAAACCTCAATTGGAGCCTTCCCACTTCTTCCTCTAGCTTCTGTGATCTTCTAGAGTCTATTTTTGACCGCAACCTTGAGTACAGAGAATTTCATGCTTTTCCCCAACTCCGCCGCCGACGCCATTGCCGGAATTTGAAGCATTCCGGTGAGCTCCACCTCAACCTCTTCTTCTTCTGGCACCTCTATGCGATGCTGACCCTTTTCCCTTGCTCTTTTTCTAGCAACTTAGGTGGAAGAATCCTCTAGTCGACACCTCCCCTGTTTAGCCGCCGCCGTCGTCGACGTCATCGCCGTTGACCACCCCAAGCCCGCGTGACTGCTTGGTGAGCTTCCTAGTGACTCGTAGATGTTTGCAAGCTAGCATAAACACGTCTTCGCGCTCTCTTCCGAGTAGCCCGAGGTAGCCTCCCCGTCGCGCCGCTTAGGTCGCCGCCGTGCTGCCGCTACAGGACGTCTCAGTCGACGATTCAACCACCAGGAGATAGCTCTTAGGTTTGCGCGTCGCCCTGTACAACGTATCGTCGACGCCCGGCCTTAGCTCGCCGCCGGCGAGCCGTTCTTTCGCCGCCTGCACTGTGCCCGTGTTGATTTGAAAAGATTTAACCCTAAGCCGACACGTGGCTCGTTCGGATTGGACAGTTTTTGAATTAAACGATTTTAGCTAGAAATCAATAGGAAAATGAAAGAAAAGTATTAGATAAAAATACTAGAAAAATTCCTTATCATTTTAGGACCTTTTGGCACTGCTCATCAGAAACTAATTATAGGAAAAATGTGCTAGGAAATAAATAGTTAGTTTTGGCCATGTTATTTAATTTACTAGGTCCACTTTTCCTTCTTATTTGTTAAAAGATTTACTTGCACTTTCTTACATAGATGAAAACTATGTCTTCCTGTAAAATACTAGACATGTACATGAATACAACTAAGGCCTTGACCTATACATTGGAAGTAGAAAATAAATATAACTCATATGCCATAGAACCTTAAATTTCACTTAATGTATAAATAAAATCCCATATAAACATACAAAATTAATAGATTATTTCTTAATGTATTTAGGAGCATTTTCTACTGTTTTTTATTAATAAATCACGAGACGTACTACTAAATAAATATTTGACTTAAGGCATGCATGCTTCTCATGAACATTGTATATTTTTCTCTTATTAGAAATAATTTGGATATCTACATAATGGTTATGTATGTAATTACTATAAGTAAATATATAGGTCTCACCCAAATTTCATGTAGTTACTAATATAATAGTTTGTATAGGTCTTACTCTAGATGTTAAATTAATTAGTTCAAATAAATGAATATATTAGCTATGCATGAATATATAGATTTATTTATACCTTGTGCCTTAAGTGGTAGCCAAGCATCTCAAGCTCCTAATTATATGCAGCACACCCCTTGCATACATATAACAACACATATGTAAATTTAGTAAAGAATGATGAAACATTAATAATTAGCTTTAGGGAGATCATATATACATATAACGTATATACATTCTATACACTCTTGTTTTATTTGAACGCTTAAGCTGCATATGCATATGACCTCATGTTCATAATACCTAAACCAAGAAAAATGATCAATAAATATAAATACTTAGGACATGCTAAATTTAGGTAATTTAGTTTAATAGAAATGCATTCTAAACTATGCCATTGATGTGCATAAAGGCATGCAGATGTTTATAGCAAATAAATTAATGTTTCAACACATAGGAATGTCTCTTCCTACATTGAAGGCATATAGAATTATTTTACAGTTAAATCACCCTAGGGATTATTGCCATGTAAGGCCTAGTTTATTTGCTCATATCATTTTGAACGACACCATGTCCGATAATAGGAGTAATTATGGATTTTACATAATAGATATGCACGCAATCACCATCGATAAGCCATATATATATCTCACCATGTTTCCTAGGGTTTAGTAAATTAATGTTTACGCGTACCATCATGTTAACCTTGCATTAATCAATTTAAATAACACACATGCATGTTTTCCTTTTAAGAGAAAATAGATGATGAATAACTTGTCTAGGTGAATATGGCCCTTGTAAGGCCAAGAGTGTATCTCGTAATAAACGACGACCGTGGAATAAAATAGAACCACGTAAACCCTAGCCGCCGCTCTTCTATTTAAACTTTTGGTAGAACCTCGTTCACGTGCAAACCCGTTCATACGAGCTTCGAGCAGATATTCATTTCTCATGAAATGCACTCCATGATCATGTTCTTTGATTTTTATTTGAGATATTTGAATTTATTATTGTAGATTTTATTGGATCTTCTTGGATGGCTTTATTTGGATCTCTCGGTGTTTATCGATTGCGAATTGATACGCACGTGAGTGACTCGTCGAAGGACTACATCGCGGGAATATCAACATTTGAAGATCGTCAACCGAGATATATATAAAAGGTGCGAGGCAAGAACACCCCCTTGATCATTTTGATCCTATATTTTGCAAATGCATTTAAGTGTTTAATTTGTAGGTAAATTGGTGCATAAGCTATATCACTAAAAATGCTCATTGGGGAAACGATAGCTACTACCTATTGGTTTTATCCACTTATTGGACACTTCATAATCCTTTGTAACCATAAGTTGGAATGTCACATTGGTCAAATGCTATGAGCTTTATGGGATAATCATTTGCTAATTAAGCTTGCTAAAATGAACTATTATATTTTGTATAAATGAAAGCACATGTACATTCATTAAATTTACAAATATTGTTGATGGGAAAGATCTTTGATTATATATGTTGGAAACCTCGATGTTGACGGGTTTGATGTGATAATGATAAATGGATTAATGATTGTTTGGAAATGATGATTTTGGAGACCCGTCACATCACATAAGGACCGGTACATTTGAATCTTGATTTAAGGAAACATCGTGCGACCATGGATGCTGGTATGGGACGGCTATGGCTAAGTAATTAGTTGAATGTTGCCTTGCCTTCTAGAAGTAGAGAATGTGCGGATAATTCCCGGTTTTTGATGAGGTTATTCGAAGGGGCTCCCATTACTATAACGTGTGGGATCAAAGTTTGCTGACACAATAAATTGTACCCTCTTAATTCCTGCCTAACAGTCTATGTTTGAAGGAGGGGAAAATGTTACCTCTGGGATGTTAGCTGGTAGGTACGGAGGGATGTTTACAATTTAGGGAAGGCAAGGTTAGCAAACAACTAGTGAAAACGTCGTGCGTGATACCGATGTGCACACTTCGTGAGTGCACGGTGCTTGCAACACCACATACGGTCACTCACTGTCCATGGGTACAACGTACAAACTCTGCAGAGTAATAATCCATTCGAATGGCCGTGCTTGCGGTCTCAATCTCCTTAATGATAGGTCTTTGTTTAGGGAATGGTTGGGGATTAAAATTGATCATGATGATTATTGATATATGAAATGGTATAGATGATGATTTTGATAGGTACTTGACATGGAAGTCAAGCATAACATTTTATTCATATGATATTTTACTTGTGCTTACATTTATGCAATTTATATTCAAGCAATTCAATTTAATAATTATTTCTTTAGTTGAGTTTAGATTGTCATACGCTTATTTACGCAAACTTACCACATTATACATTCCTTCACTTTGACCTTGCATTTAATTATAATTTTCGATAATATTCACATGCATGCTTGCCTCCGATAACTTTGTTTGAGAAATGACATAAATCTCGGTGAGGAACGACGCCGTTCTTTCTAGTTCAACTTCCAGTCAATTGCCTGTGGGATGAACACGGGGCACACGCTGGAGATTTGAATTCCTTTATGTTTCCGCTGTGTTTATTTCTTAAGGTACTTCGTCGGCCGTCGAGTCGATATTTTGTAAATTTCAAATAAACTTGATAGTTGAATTTTGATATGGCTATGGTTCCACTGTGATTACCGTGTGTACTTGTCATTGATCCTGGGGCAAGTACGGAAAACACGGAGTTTCGGGTAATCTAATTATCCGGGACACCGCATTAGTACCGAGAAAATCATTAACCGCGCAGGTTATGCGGTTAACCGCATTAACCGCACATCAATACATATTTCACTATATTGAATAAATTTATGCAACAAACGCAACCAAATATAGATTAGTGTGTCACTGATGGCGATGTCGATGCATAGGTGGTCGTCGAGTGAGGTGTGTGAAGAGGATGAAGTTGGGAGAGGACCGAGTTGGAATGAGTTAGGACCGAGAAGCCTTGAGATCTACTAGGTTGAGATGATAGTATCGGTTAATTCGGTTAATCAGATTAATAACCGCAATTTTTACGGTTAACCGTAGTTGTCAAAAATGATAACCGTAATTTTTGTGGTTAACCGTACTAGCTAAAAATCTTAGGTAATTCGGTGCGGTTAATTCAGTTAATCGGTTTTACGGTTAACCGCGCCCACCCGGCATACCATCCATTGCATCAAGTTGCATTTCACTAGTATTGCTAGGTTGTCCCTGCTCAAAAGAACTATTGCCTCCAAGGATAACAGCCTTCTTTAAGAAGACAGATTTGTGCTTTGGCTGCTGTGGCGGCGTGTTGTTCAGCGTGGCTGTTGCCGGTGCTCCTGTTTGTGGTGCAGTCCCCAATAGGAACTATATATGGCCGGAGCAGCCGAACAGCCGGCGCAGTCGTCCCTGTACCTTTTGGTTCTCCGCACCCTGGACGGCCTCCCATGTTATGAGGTTGAGATCTTCCACCACGGTTGCCGCGCGCCTTGCCATGCATGCTGCCACGGCCAACCACGGCCTGGACCGTAGCTAGGTCATCCATATCCTGGGTTAAACCCCGTATTGCCGACATTGTTCTGGCATTGGAAACCTCCACTAGGTGGATTTTGTGAAATGAAGCCACCATTACACCTTCTCTGAGGAACCCCAAACCAGAATTATTATTCAAAGGCACTCCCTGTTGCGATCCGTAGTCGTTCCACACCGGAGCATCTTGTATTGGCATCTGTCTTCCTCCCATATGCGGCCACGCGTGGGCACCTGCGCGCCCCAACCTTGAGCACCATGGCCATCGCCATGAAAACCACCAGGAAACATAGCGTTGCCGCCGCCGCCGAAAGGCCTCGCAAAATATGTGCAAATCGGGATGGTTTTTTGTAACAAAACTTAGTAGGTGGGTGGGGATTTGCAACAAAAGCACTTATCAGTGAGAATCTTAAACTTGAAGTAATTTATGGGGTAGTTTTTGCAATTAAGTCTTAATATAATCCATAGATGCTGGCATAGTTATTGCGATAGCCTTTGCACTGATCACCAAATCATCCATCAGGTCATCCGCCTCCTTCATCGCTTGAATGGAACAGCCCGTCGCGCGACGCAGACTGCTAGCCGCCGATTCCTAAGAAACGAGACACTGCTCTCCTCTAGACCGAAGTCCATTGAAACTCGCAGGGAATTCTCCAATGTCAACCACTCAACTATTGACTCTCATCGTCCTGGTCACTGCCATCTTGGCCTTCTTTGACACAAGCTCACCTTCCTCCGCTTCATCTCCGGCAGCCTCCTCATCAGCGGTTAGGACGCCTGTCCACCGGCGGAGAATCTCACCTACCGAGGCCGATCCGCAGTCGCCGGAGCCCTCCTCATCCTCTAATCCGTATATATGATTTTGTGGCAGGAAAATCATATATAACTTTGTGCTTCGGCCTGCATTCTTTGTCAATGTATATATAATGATGATTAAATAGGCTGTTCACTTGCCCAATTTGGTGATTCTAACTTTCTAAGTGGGCCAGTCTTTTTGGATCGATATATATCCAGTATAAATTCTAAGAAGATTAAGCTTCTCAATAAGGGAACTGGTCCCCCCCCCCCCCCCCCCAAATAAAAAAAAAGAAAAAAAGAAAAAAAAACATGGGCCAAACTAAAGGAACTGGGTGCAACAGTGAAGGCCAGAAGTGTCGTCAATCTCAAGCACTAGGCCTGACTGCCTGGGCCGTTTGTGAGTCGAGTGGGCCAAAATAGTCAGAGATGAGGTCCTCCCCCTTTTCCCTGCCCTCTCCACCATTGACGTCCCTTGCTCCACTCGCGACGTCAATGGCCGCGCATGCAATTTTTGCAGTCAAATATTTTAGCGCAACGTCAATGGCCGGTGAACCCAATAGGGCCCTCTGCTTCTTATTCTCGTACATGATGAAGTCAAATGATAAGAAATTTCAGGTTATACAGTAACACGCGTGGGAAAATGCATAATGCTTCATGTAGATTCCGGGAACATGCAGTGAAATTATAACATCTCAGGCCCGAAATACGGCTTCAGACCCGTTCGCACGTCGTGCGGGTCCCACAACAACAACTCTTACTCTTTGGTTCTTGCTTGAGTAAAAGAATTAACCCAATTATTACTGCATTCCAGCCCTTTAACTATCTAAGTTGGTCATGCTCCACTTTGCTAAGCGATGTGTGATTATTCCTCGTAAACTAGTGGCGTGCTACACACTAAGCTCATTGGGGGGCCTCATTCTCTCTTGGGTTGGGCCGGGATATCACAAGAATGTACCTCTGATTTAGTGAAAGCTGAAGTAATATACTGTCTCTGCTCATGCTAGAGACTTTAGAATTTTCGATTGCCTACGTACTTCAGTTCAAAATAAATATATTAATTAGAGGCTTTCAACTTTTCAAAAGATTGAAATATAATGAACTTAGACAAGAGCCGATAACAACATTTGTATAAGATGCATTCACTGAGATTTTATTACTTTTTCGAAACATGATTAATCTATTGAAAGGAACACTCTAATGTCTCGTCCAATCCTCTCCATCGGAGCCATTCTCTATTCCAAACCTCTCTCCATTGGAGTGATTCTCCTTTCAATCTTGAACATGAGTTGTGTCATTCGTGAAGTCTGCACGAAATTAACATGAGTGGCAAAAGAATCAAGATCAATTAGTCTCAAAATGAAAATAAGACCACTCCTCAAAAAAGGTAACAAGGACGCGCCAACGGGGTGCCAATTTTCTAGTGAGATATTAGGGCTGATACAATGGTATTGTTGTATAGGCCGTTTCATACAGAACACGTAATCTTCAGAGGGTCTATCAGTCCACCTGTATAATGAGTGATTGTTTTAATTGTCTTATAATAATTATATTTTTCTTTAATTTGTGGATAAGTAAAGGAATATTTATAAGTTGCATGGCAACTATAACTCATACAATAGTGTATAAGCGTCTCATACTCCTAAATTTTAGCGCATGAGGTGATTGCTCACGAAACAACTACCTCTTTCTCTCACCACTCTTTCTCTCTTCCACCTCGTCAAAAATCATATGCGGCGTTGCATGAGACGGGCTATAAGACTGTTTACGTATAACATTGTACCTGCGCTCAGTTTGACAAGGTTGTTTCTAATACTAGCCCCGGCTCTAACTCTCTTTTGTTTTACCGGCCGGTGGAGCAGAAGCACTTTCCGAAACACTGCCAAGAAACATTGCCAAAACGACTCTTGCGGAGCTAGTACTATTTTTGGAGGGCCCGTCTATACAGTGCCCGGGCATTTCAGCCCGTCCCAAATGCCTGATTTTCTGGTCGTCGGATGGACGCATCGAACGGTCGCTCGTCTTCGTCAACCTCCAGCGCTGCTTCGTTCGACGCTGCCCGCCGCCCTACGCACCGCCGCCCCTGCCTCGGCGGGCTAGGGTCTCGCCGGAGGGCGCTCCGGCGGCGCTCCGACAAGACCCTAGCCCGCCGAGGCAGCCCCCTGCTTCCACCTCCCGCCGTCGTCGCCATCCTCGCCCCCGCCCTGACCTGGCCCGACCGCCTTCTTCCACCACCCCGGCCGGCGGCGTCCCCGCCGCCTCGCCGCCCGCCCACAAACCGCCACCACCGCCTGTCCTACCTTCCTCCCCCGGCCCCCCTCTTCTAGGTCCGGTGAACACCGGTGAACCCTCCCAACCCCGAACCCTAACCCCAATCCCGAACACTAACCCGTCGGAGAGCTCGCCGGAGTTGGGATGGAGCTGGCCGGAGTTGGAGAAGAGGAGCAGAGGAGGAACCGAGTTGTGAAGGCTAGCCAAAAAATTCAGGCATTGAGTGGCCTCCATAATGCCCGGGTGATGTTTAGCAATACCCTTTTTGGATGAAGTACATCAGCGTTAGGGCTTTATAGTAGGACTTCACCTTGAAGCCGGAGTTGATGCTGGTTTGGAGCCCTCTGAAAGGCCCTTAATGAACTGTTACTCGGGGTCAAAATATCAAAAACATTGCCACCAATTTTAAGTCTATTTGAAAAGTTTTTTGGGCAAAAAAATAATGTGCATTTTCGAATTGATTTCTTTCGTAGCATGAAGTTCATCTGGTGCAGTACAAGTACTTCCATTCCACCCATGAATATTAGTGCAAGATTTTCAGGATTATATTACAAATTTCAGCCTTCCAAGAGTCCTCCTTTCTCTTTTTGGCGCAACACTTCTTAACCGTGGTCCGAGCTGCGAAGATTTGCACAACTGGTCCTTTTCCATGACACTTGTCGGTGGCAGTTAGGTCTACTTCAGTTTAGAGCCATAGGTTTTCTGCACTCCCAACTGTATACGGTACCATGCCTATCAACAGAGCAATGTATTTGGTCAAGTGCAGCAAAGGAAGGCATGCAGGCCGTTCGGGCACAGCAGCAAAGTTTAAGAAGGCACATTGGGGGCGTACCAAGTTGCAGGCATGGGCAGCTCACGCAGGAAAGGCAACGCTCAACCAGATCTGGAGGATTTTCATGTGCATCCCCCCTGCAGGGCCTCCAAATCCAGTTGAGATAGAAATTTCAATAACTCCGGCAGCACTGTAGTAACAACCTACATACATTGTACGAGGCACAAGGTTTGCAAAAGATATTTGTTACAAAGACGTTTCCTTTTGTGTACAATGGTACAAATAAGCTTTAGAACAATTATGTGATAGAACTAGAAGATCAGCAGGGACGGATTGGTTTCTCAACTTGATATTTGTTTCCTTGCATAAAAGCATTCACATGAGGATTCTCCTGGTTACTGCCATTGATGGGATGGATAGCATGTATGGGTTGTTCTCTCCTACCTAGTGACAGTTTGCAATTCCTACTCGCTTGAAAGAAACCTGACCTAAAAGCACATATACCTGATTTCTGATATGTGAAGAGGGCGTAAGAGACACGTATACAACCACACTAGCATATCCTCTTCATAAACCAACGATTCTCCTTTCCTTTGACATGGACGTAAAGTCTGACATCCGTAAAGAAGAACATACAAATTGCAAGCAGATCACCAGAGAGAGCAATGGCCACTGTGTGAGGTTAGCGTGTCTGATAGCTGCAAGCCTGCAAAGACTCTACCAAAGCATCTTGTGCATACTTTTCAACAAGGGAAGAAAAAAGTTTGCATTGTGTCCAGGTGAATCGAATGCTTAGGTGTTGACGAACAGGTGCGATGGCAGTACTTGTTGTCTGGCCGGCTGCGTTAGCGTAAAATAATCAAGGCTTAAGGGCAACCGCAATTTGAGAAAAAAAAATAGTCCATATGAGTGGGCTCGTAGCAGGTAGTCTATAGTTATAGACTGGTTCATAATGTTTGAAGTTAAAATCAGTTCATAGTGCAAAAGAGGAATGAAAGTGATCTAATATTTTTTATTCACTATAGACAGTCAATAAGCTTATGGATAGTTTTTACTATTGACTCCTTATAAACTAGTTATACAATGTATGATGCAGTTAATAATGATTATTTTATTCCCTATTGACCACTTTAACACCACATTATGGTTGCTCTAAGGGAGACAGCCCGTCAAAATGTCAATACCAATGGCTTGAGAAGTCTTACATGCATGTAAACAGCAATTTGGCTGTCATGAACCACCCTGTTCGTTTCGCTGCTTTGGAGCAGCTGTTGTGTTCACAGTTATTTTTTCAGCAGCAGCTACAGTGTTCGCAGTTATTTTTCTGCAGCTACAGTATTCGCAGTTATTTTTCTGCAGCCACAGCTGCAGCCTGCCGAACACCCTAAACAACTCTATTCTACAATCTTTGAACCAGATGCCAATGATCACTGCTCATTTGATAGTCAATGGACAGCTCTTGAGATGGCCTCAGAAACTTCAGCACCAAGCTACAAGATTTTTAGAAGACTGAAACGGCTTCACTAGAGAGATTGTCTAAAGGTGAATAACTTTGAAAACTTTAGTACAGTTTGTTTCACTGCTAGAAGTCCCGTTGTTTTTTACTACTAGGAAGTTCAGGTTGGCAGGTCTTACCAGTAAGCAAGTACTGTATGAATGAAAGCAGATGCAGTGCATCTAGGCTCTAGAGCACTGCCTACCAAATAAAGATTGCAAGTACTATTAATTAATTTTCAGGATAGGATGTCAGCATCAACCCTTATACAGGCTGCCCTCTTGCATGCAATCTTAACTCGCCTTCTTTTCAGCATGCCTAACCATTGAAAAGTTCCGTGCTCCCTTTAGATATTTATTATTAATGTGCATTCAGTGAATTCGTGCATTCAGTGAATTCGTACAAATCAACTAGAGCTTGCATTTAATCCAAACCAAGATCTTCTTGTTTGTGCTTGTGCATAAACCTAAAATTTCACAAGCTAAAAGTGCCATGGATTAATTACCTCATATTATAATGATTAATTGGGTATACAAAAGAAAAAAAATCTAAACTCTAAATGTATGGCCTCTTCAAAATTTAGCACCTTTCTTTCCTTCAAGGAACCGAGAAAGAGGCGGTCTGTTTTCATCTTCCTATACATTTTCATTTGTGATAAAACGCTGTGTGATTGTATGGATCTAACCTGGCAGAAACTAGTAGGAGAGTTACTATTAAGCAAGCTACAGCAATCTATTGAGATTGAAAGAAATGAGAACCATCAGGTTCTTTCAATTGTTCTGAAGCACTCTATACAGTTCATCTCCCAGTGCTGCTAATGTTACTGGTTTCTGGATCAAGCCGTTTATTCCTGACCTCAGGCACTGTTCCCTGGTGTTGTCATCAGTTCTTGCTGCAAGGGCAACAATCACCGGCAGCCAACTGTTGCTCCTGAACTTCCTGATCGCAAGAGCTACTTCAAATCCATCCATCGTTTGCATGGCCAGGTCAACAATGACCATCTGGAAAGACAAGTCACCAGCAAAGGAGCTCATGCATTGGATGCCAGAAGTGACTGAAAGGACTCGGCAACCAAGCTTCTCTAGGAGCTTGTGAGTAACAGCTCTGTTGGTGTCATCACTGTCTGCAAGAAGGACTCGAAGTCCGTTGAAGTTGGGAAGTGATGATCGGTACAAGTCTGAGGATGCTCCAGAGACAGGTGTCACAGGTTGCAGCTGGAACTGGATAGCAAGCAGGATAGTTTCTCCAATGCTTTTTGAATCAGATACCGACCAAATATTGCCATTCATCATCTGTCGCAGATATAAGGACTCACATCAGCATAAAAATAGATCATACAAATTGAGCACATAATAGGCTATTTCGACGATGAACTATTGACAAAAACCTAACATTCAAAGAGGCCTGCTAATACTTTAGGACATGAGCATAATTAAATATATCTGTGCAAAACTAGAGTTGTGCTTTATTGTGGTAAAAGATATTACGCACATAATAAAGAAAACTACAAGAAGTAACATAAAATGAATTATTGATAAAGCATTCGTGCAACAACTAGACGAATAAAGTGGATATATTATATCAGTTTGACCCAAATTGTAGTGTGGCACTAAAGATTCCATAACTTCTGCATCAAAAGTTGCAAATAATGGTAGTATAACTTATTCTTTGAGTTAGATAGTCTGAAATGTTTATAATTATATACACTGCTTCAAATCAAACTACACTATGCTCTGCTAATATACAAAATTGTTTTTCGATATAAATAAGCCTCAACAACCAACTAGTGAAATCTGAAAACAATCCACAGGTTATCATGATCTATCAAAGTTTTGACGCTAAACATTAAAGAGATCTTATTATTTCCTAACATCTGACTGTGACTTTCCAGTGAATATGAGGTAGGCCAGTATCTAAAAATCATTATCTACAGCAATATAATCCTGTATAGAAATAAAGTCTAACCAATTATCAACATATAACCTAAGTACCCAGACTCTTTTGATGTGAATCTATCCTTTCTATTTGATAGAGTTTACTTGAGACGTACCTGCACAATCTTCTTGCACATATTGAAGCTAAGCCCCATCTCAGAATTGTTAGGCTTACGCCCTTGACTTATCTGACCGCTCGATGAACTCAAAATAATACCTTTGGATTTTCTAATCCTGATCTCAAACTTCACACAAGCATAGCCACCAGAGAAGTTTGCTCTTCGTAGCATCCAATCCTGATTATGCCTCTCTTCAAGCTCAGTATAACTATTGACATATAACGACAGACAACCTTCGTTACATCGGTTTATTAGAGTACCAACCATGTGCAGTAAAATGTGGAAAACCCTCTTCTCATCACCGATGATCCTTTCAGGCAAAGTTTTGTCAACTTGAAACTCAAAATCTACACCCTTACAACCAGTTAGACATCTAACCACACTGACTGCTTCTTTAATAAAGGAATGAAGGTTGAATGGCCGCCTCACCAAAGACAAGTACTCACGATCCGTTGTTGATGTTTGCATCACATCATTCATCAATGTTGATGCAACGCTGCTAGTCTTGACAATGGCATCCATTACAAGCTTTTGCTCTTGATTCATACTTTCCTGTTGCATCATTGAGACGAGACCAAGGATGGAGTGCATTGGCTTTCGCATTCCATCATACATGGCACTCTGAAAGGAATTCCTAGCCTCTGCTGCCATCATGGCTTCCCGCTTTGCCCGCAGCAAGTCTCTATGTTGCTCAGCAAGCTTCCCCCGCATCAACTGAGACTCCTCGAGAAGCGCTGCATGTGATAGAGCGACTGCAACTTGATCAGCAACTACTTCAACAATTTCCAACTCCCTTGGACCCCAACCTATTGAATCTTTCTGAGGTAAAATCAGTACCAGAAGAGCATAACTTGTGTCCATCACTTCGGGCGTCCCACCTTTGAAATTTGACACCCTTAACATTGGCATCCTAATTGCAACCACAGGCCCTGCTTCAAGCTGGCTTCGACTTGCAATACCTAGTGCTGAATCTGGCCCAAGAACTCTGGCATCCTTTGTTGCCTTTATTTGTACCACATCTGGGTCGTCAACTGGAATCGAGCGGCTATGTGGCTCCATTATATCCCTTTGCCTCAACTGATGTGTCAAGATCATCTCACTCCTGCTCTCATTGGGCATCCAGACAGCACAGTTCTGCAGGTCCAGCGTCTTGGAGAGTTCAACCATGGTGGTGTACAAGATTGTGTGCCTGTCAAGAGACTTGCGTATCACCTGCGTGAGCATCCCCACATGCCAACTTGCCTCCTCTTGCCTCTTCATCATCCCCACCTCCCGGTCCAGCTCCCGTGCCTTGACAATCAGGAAGTTCTCCCTCACCTTCACCCTCAAAAGCTGTGGTATCAGTGTCAACAGCGTGATCGCCGTTAAAAATGATACAAGGGCTGTCATGAACTTTGCAACTGTGAGCGCGAGCACGAGTTGGAACGAGTGCTGCGGCTCATATGTGAAGACCGTGATGAGGTGCGTGAGCCCACAGAGCACTATGAAGGCACCGAATTGCAGGACAATCCATTTCAAGGGGAAGAGGTCGGAGCAGGTGGCGAAGTAGAGCAGCTCGAGCGGGATGGAGAAGTAGGCCCCGGCAATCAGGAAGTCGCTGACCTTCTGGCATCGCAGTATGTTTTCTGTGGTCCAGAAACTACCGTCATCAGCGTCGTCGCAGACACCACAGTGGCTGAAATCGACGGACGCCAGCGACACCGGCAGAAGCAGCGAGGAGAGGAACAGGAGGATCCACAAGAAGGGGATCCCACGCCACACTGCTCCCACCATCGGCTCTACCAACCAGGCTTCATTCAGACCAGCATTTGCGCAGGCGCGCTGTACGGTTCGTGGCAATTTCTGCGGCAATCCGAGGCATCAGTTGTTGATTCCCCACTGAACAAATCAATTTGCCTGCAATCAGATGTAGAACGCAGTTAGCATCACATGACATTTCGAATGATAAATCAAGATCTTGTTAATTAAATCAACGCCTCAGGCATATGCCCCAAGCAAAATTATGAAAATCTGTCATCTAAAATTGACCCCAGAGATCTTGAGAAGCAAGAACATCCAAATTCATATAAACCCAGCAGCTCGGGATCCAGAAATAAGCGAGAACCATTTCGGAATTCAAGAATATAAGAACAACCCAAGAAACTGGAAAGAAATAAAACATCAGGGAAAGGAAATCGAGGAATCCTCTAGTCACCTGTGCCGCTGTCCTGCCATTCCGTGCCGCGGGCAGCATCAAGAAGAGGCGACCCGCAAGGCCATGCGAACAGGCTGCTCGCTCACCAAGGGGCAGCCCAAGAGCCAACGCAGCGGCACCAGTACTAGCACCAACACCTTGTCCATGTCGCCTGCCGACGGATCGAGCCAAGAAACCTCAGCGCCGGGAGGCCGGCGCCCAGCGGATCCATGGGATGCGAGCGCGAGGGAAGAAGGATCCCTTTTCTTCCCTCTCCTATGGGGAAGAAGATAGCGCCGGGAAAGCGAGCGGGCGGGCGAAGTGGGAGGGGGCCGGAGGTGCGGCCGGCGGCGGATGGAAGGCGAGGCGACCAGAGAAGCGGGGGCAGTGCGGTGCGGAGGAAAGCGGATGTTGTTTCGGGGAAGGAGCAGGAGCTGAGAGGAAGGAGCAGGAGCAGCCGAGCAGCTAGCTGGGTGAGGTCAGTCGTGCTCGTGCTGATTTCCTGTTTTCTCCGCGTTTCTTCTTTTCGGCTGCCGCTTTGGAGGAAGGTCGGGAAACCACTTGCGCGTGCCGTGGTTTTTCGATGCGGCGACCGTTCGTCGCCTCGGCCAGGGCCACGCAAGTCCAGTGTAGCTGCACACGGTACAAAAAGGCTGCCCGGTGCACAGGCGAACATTTTAAGAAGTAGAATAATATTTTGTATACACTTACAAATACTATTGACCAACGATTTGGATACACTCAATTTGGTTATTTAGTGATTATTCCCTAAATCTCTGAATCCGATGCACTTGGATTGCATTGGCCCTCCGTAAATGTTGCCACATGTATGGTCCTTCTAATGCAAAATTTTGACTTCTGCTATTAGAAAATCTTTAAGTGTTGCACACATGTTTCATGTTAAGAATGGCATGAGGTATTTACAAGTTACAAATATACAAAATTGTGTTCCTTCCCATTCCAGGTTTATCTCCATGTGACAGTCATATTTGCTTTTGCTGGCGTACGAGTGCATTCTTTTTTACCCAAATAAAAACATTGTTTTTGGAATATCTTCAATATGATAGATGTATGGATTATTGCCCTCACAATTACATGTATTAAATGCATCCAAACTAACATTTTAAGTTTCTCTTTCCTCTTCCACAATTTCAGTTGCTTATATACTACCTCCTCTCGTTATTTATAAACAAAATCTACTAGCTCATTGGTGGACAAGACCATCCTTGTGAATGGGTGCAGTCTGAAAATAGTTTGTTGATAGAATGTTAGTGGCTCCATGCTGATCTAGGAGATACATTTTCTTAGCATGTCAAAGTTTGTGTCAGATATATGATTTTCTTTATGGTTATCATAGGTTTGAGGCTTCTCTTTTTTAAAGTTGGCTCTAACTGTATACTTCGTTGATAGAATTGTTTGGCTCTAACTGTATCCTTTGCAGCGCAAGGACAGCGAGCTTATCTTCTCATTACACCTCCAAATCTTAACTTTTTGACATCATATTTTTTATTTCTAAAAGATATATCTTATAAATTTGTGTGTATTCTAAAAGCTATTTTCATGCAATTATAGCTAAAGCACATATTTTAGAGTATAATAACATGGCTGGTTGTCTAGTCTACGCATATGATTTCTAGCTTTGGGACCTAGTGGCAACACACTCGTATTAAGACGGCGTTCGTTTTCTCCCCTCTAAAATTTAGATCCGTCACATCAAAAATAATCTTGTCATTTAGAAGTATTAAATAAATTTTAATGACAAAACTTTTTTGACAGATGAATGCTAATTTAGAGACGAAACTAATGAGCATAATTAATCTATGTTTTGCTACAGTGATGCTACAGTAACCATCATCTAATCATAACTTAATTACCCTTATTAGATTCGTCTCGCGAATTAGACCAGGGGTTCTGCAGTTAGTTTTGTAATTAAACTTTATTTAATACTTTTAAATAACAAAATTTTCTTTGATGTGACCTCTCTAAAATTTAGACCCCATGAAACGAACACCCCCCTAAATGACAGGAAAAGGTCTTATGCTACATGGCTGCGGGTTGTTCGTTTCTTTGGGGCCGAACTCTAGTCATGTCACATAAAAAAAATCTTGTCATTTAAGAGTATTAAATAAAGTTTAATTACAAAACTAATTTAATTGCAGAACCTCTAGGTTAATTCGCGAGATGAATCAAATGAAGGTAATTAAGTCGTGATTAGCAGATGGTTACTGTAACATCATTATATCAAAACATATATTAATTAAGCTCATTAGATTTATCTTGCAAATTAGCACCCATCCGTAAAAAAAAATTGTCATTAAACTAATATAAATATTCTTTAATGGTAAGATTCTTTTTGATGCTACAGGGCTTATTATCCAACGAGTGTTTTTATGTGCCCAACATCCGACTCAGTTCTGACTAGAAGCAAAATCAATCATAACCAGTGTGAACATTCATAAATATAGGATCAACGGTTCAAACCACGCTGTACGGTGGGATGGCAGGCAGACACATATATATATATAACCTTTTCCTTCTCCAACACCTACTTTTCTCTTTCTATAAGACCTTGTTAGGCAAAGCTATAGCTTTGAGATCTGATCTGTTATGAATTCCGAGTTTATAAAAGAAATATTTTGTTTAAATTCTTATTTTAAGTTAAATAAGGAAAAAAATGATGCAACCAAAGACCTTTAAGGGTTACGCTTCTCTTCTTTGTGTCCCTCAAAGGAGCAAAAATGATACATACCCGTAATGCAAGTAGTGCCTTAGAGACAATACAATATGCAAGTAAATTTGTAGTTAAATAAAATTTCCCCACGAAGTACAGAATATCTCAAGTAATCGGTTCATTTCTATCTGCTGCCCGGTGGGTGTGTATCTTGATTCATTGGACGGAACTAACGGATGTGCTGCCTCACCGTTCCTGGCAATGCATGTATCACGTTCTCTTGACTGGTCCTATTGCGTCCCGTACAAGATAGGAATAGATGATCTGGCCGGGTTCCGTACAAGATGGGAACAAACAATCTGGCGGCCCATCATATTGATAATCTGAATCTTAGCATGTCAATCTCTATCTATCTATCTACTACTCCCTCATTTTATTTTAACTAGTATGCACAGCACACACATTTATGCAGCTAGTATTGTATTATAAAATGATCGCAAGGAAACATGAGCCAAAAATAATTTGATATGCATATGGATACTGTCGTCAACTTTTGGAATATTTTTTTTTTCGGGTATGCATTTTTCTAATGTGATAGAGTTCCTCCCCTATTTACAATAGAAAAATCTAACAAAATGTAGACATGGTATAATTCTTGAGGGCCAGAGTTTGATTAAACTAATATGATTATTTTGAATTTTTAAAATTAATACGAACTCAAACCCTTCAAACATGTCTAATTCAATAAAATTTAAAACTTTACAATTTGTTAGACAAAAAATTGACAACTTTAAAAGTTGGTGCACAGTCTGCACGGGCTGATAATCTACTTCCAGGCTTTGATCCATGAATATGTGAAGGTTTTGGGCCGAATAGGTCCCAAGAGCGATTCGGGCTGGCATAAAGGATCCGACATGTGAGGCCCGTCATCTGGAGGCTGGGCCTTGCAGGCCAGCTTCAAAATTGTTCAAAAAAATATGCTTTATATTTCTTTAGTGTCTAACTAAACATATTCAATGTGACATCTATTTTAAGCCAAAAATATATGGCACGTAACGTATTTTTATAGTAAGGTCAGAAATTTTGTAGCACACTGAAACATGGTGCCTTCGTCCCCAACACACTGACAAAGATAATTTTTGCCAAAACCCATTACATTTCGTGTATCTCCTTTGTGACACACTATGGGCAATGAACAATTATTTTCAACATTTTTATCTCAATACATACAATAAATTAGAAATTGGAAATTTGCACAAAATACACTTTCCAATAATTTCTTTTTCAATTGGGTTGCATTGTATTATCCATAAATTAAATATTAAAAACATGAAAAAAATAAACTATGCAAATACTTGAGAAAAAATAATCAAAAATATATTGATAGAAAATGTGACTACGTATGTTTGCGCAAAGTTTTAAGTTTTAAATATGTATTTTATGTATTGAGATAAAAATGTTGAAAATAATTGTTTCCTGGCTTATGATGTGTTACAGACGAGACACACGGAATCGTAGTGGTATATAGCGATCGGTTTTAGATTTTTTTTTCAGCTATGGCTGCTGGCTGCGGCTGTTGTTGCTACTGCTCCAACACTTGTTGCTACAGCGGCAACCAGAAAAATCTCGGCAGTGTGTCTCAGCAAAGCTATACCATTTTCTTTGTGCTACAGACAATTTGGTCTTGTAGTAATTGGTCACTGGGGTGGAGCTCCTTTGAAACACAATGTAGCACATTCGAAACAAAATTTATTAAAACACCCTGCGCATACGATAGGTAAAATACTTGTTCACTGCGTGGACAGATGGTTCATTGCTGTGTACTCCCTTAAATCCGTTTTCTTTTCATCGGTAAGGCCACGCTGGCCATGGCCGAGGTTGGGCCCAAAACAACCTGTCTATTCCCCTTAATATTTCAGTACCACAGCCAAAAATAAAAGTTTTTCTTGAGTCCTAATGCAAACTCAGGTCATCAGTAGCACTGCCAAAACTGAAAGTTTTTCTTGAGTCCTAATACAAGCTCAGGTCCTCAAGAGAAAAAAAAATCCGGATTTAGCAATAAAATTGGGGTAACGAGGGGGGCAAAGAGTGACATGCATGCATGTAACTGTGAAAAACACTACATGAAAGAGTGACATGTAACTGTGAGAAACACTACATAGATTGAATTCTCTCGTTCTAGACAAGTCACCACTAATGCCTCGCTGTCGACGGCTACGTTACCTACCGGCTGGGTACCAGCAATACCTTGACGGCACACACCGTAGAAACTATGGCAACTACTGACATCATAGGTACTTTTTGAATCTTTTATTCAGCAAGCACATCACACATGCACATCGATCAGCACATGTTTGGCGTCACGGCTGCTTTGGGGTACGTAGTATAGAGGCGAGCCGGTAACTTGGGCTCAGCTACGGCCTGGAGCGGCACATTGCGCGGCATGGTAAACCTGAGCCTCTCCTCCATGTCCAGCTCCTCCGCCACCACGCCGTTGGGAAGCCTCCACGCGAACGCGTGCAGCAGGTTGGCAAGGCTCAACGGCGCCATCTTCAGCGCGAGGCCCATATATGCCGGGGCACATCCGGCGGCCGGACCCGAACGGCAGAACCTCGAAGTCCTGCCCCTTCACGTCCACCACTTTGCTCCTCCCCACCAGGAACCTCTCCGGCCGGAACTCCTCCGCGGCTTCCCACATGGCCCAGGCGTTGATCGCCACGCACGTGCCCGCCGGGATCCGGAAGCCGCGTGGACGGGTGCAGGCGCATGGACTCCTTGATGACGGCCTGGAGGAATGGGAGGCTTGAGGCGTCGCCTTCCACGGGCAGGCGGTCTGGACCGACCACACGGTCCAGCTCCTCGGTGGCCTTTGCGAGGGCCATGGGGTTCTTCAGAAGCTCTGAAAGCGCCCACTCGACTGTCACCGCCGTGGTGTCCGTGCCGGCCGCGATCATGTCCTGCATCAACGAATGAAGCGATGGTGAACGGTGATGGATGTCATCAGTGGACATAGCTAGAAAAAACGTACCAGAACAAACGCCTTGATGCCGTCCCGCTGAATCGGGACCTCCATGTCAGGATCGTCTGCTATCTGCAGCAGCAGATCAATCATGTCCTTGGGCACAAAGCCCTCGCCCTCCTCCCGCCGCCGCTCGTTGTGCTCGTCCAGCACGTGTTCCAGAAACACGTCCATCATCTTGCTAAGCCTTTTCGTCCTACGGATGTACCCCTGTACCCGAACGGCAACACATCCATCGCTCAACATGTTTATGGTTAGAAATATGCTATTACAAATTGAGCCATGTTGATGGCATCTGTATGCATATATCTCACCATCACGTGTCTTGACGCTTTCTATCAGTGTAAAATTAGTTCATGACACTAGCTTGTTTTTAATGGTACTTGAGTGTCAAATCAACATAAGCCACATAGCTCAAGCCAAAAGTTCGTTTCACGAATAAAGAGACAGGAAAAAAAAAAATACTTCTGTCCTAGAGAGAATCACCTTGTTTCTCCCTGTTCAAAATGAACTCCAATCCTTTTCCATCGGAGAGTTATAAGAAATCAACCTTAGACTGCTAGAGATTTGGCGGTGTGCGTCTTTGTGTGTGTTGTTAAAGTATTCCGGATACTCAGAGTAACCTTCATTTACTTAATTTTATCCCAAACTGATGTAGCGTGGGAGAGAAAACTGGAATCCCAAACTGCATATCGTCATCACAGTAGCGCCAAATAGAGAATACCCTCCCGTTTTTTAACTGATATCTAAATATTCACCGATGACTGCTATGGCAGGGGTTAGATAAATTAAGAACATGAGGGGATTATTCAGGAAAAGGCGATGTACTAAGATTGCCATATGAATCCGATGTCTTTCCCTTCGTCAAAGTCTTTGTACTCCATATGGTACCATGAATACAATCACATATAGTACCATAGACAGTATCACGTGTGACACCCCGTGTCACTGAATTTCAGAATCGTGCAAACCAAACTGAAGAAAAGATGAAATCAAGCCGAATTCAAAAATTCGAAATTCAAAGTTTAAACAAGTTCAAACCCATATCTGTGAAGTAACTCAAAAATTCCTTTAACAACTTGACCCAACCAAAATTCCTGGAGATAGCCCTTGTGAAATAAGAATTTTGGAGAATTTTTGGTGATTTTTGAAATTCATTTCGATGCTCAAATAAATCCCCAAAGTTCCAAAAATGTCCAACTTTGACTAGCTTTCATTTGAATTCTATTTCGAATTAAGATGTGCATGTTATGTCACTGGAAAGAGCATTTCATGACCTTTCGAATGCAACCGGTTTTACAATTTTTGGAGTTCGTTTGCTAGTTCAAATCGAGCGCCAAAGATTGGGGAAAATCCAGTTTTGAATAATTCGTGAAAATGGAAAGATGCCGTGGGGCCCGCATGTCAGTGTCGTCCCTCTCCCTGCGCGCGGACGAACTTTTCCGCCACGTCGCCGACGACGTACGGCTCAGCCGCGCGGCGTCCTGGCCCGCTTCCGACCGTGCGACGGCATAAGAAAACGGCGTCCCGCTCCTCTCCCACTTGCCCAGCTCCCATTTCCTCGTTTCCCCGGCCTCCGAACCCTAGCTTCGCAGCGCCATTGCCGCCGCGTGAGCTCCAGCCTCGCTGCCCCGCCGCTCCTGCCCACTCCCGTGCGAGGCGTCGCGTGAGAAGCAGAGCGAGGATGGCTTGAAGACCTTCTCCGCGCTTGCTTCCTTCTTCAGCTCGTGAAGCTCGCGAATCGGCCGTCATCGCCAAGATGGCCGAAGGTTGAGCTCCCTCAGCCTCGCCGCGGGTTCCGTCAACCACGGTGAGCCCGAGCTCGATTCCTCGCGTCTGTACCTTCGTTGCTTCGTCGCGCGCCTCCCTCACTTTACCATTTCCCTTCTTTCTCAGTCCGGTCGCCGGATTTCAAATTTTCCCCCGCCGCCGTCGTCAAGCCGCCTCGCCTCGCCTCCGGTGAACCCGTGCTCCGGCCATCCCCGTCGTCAATGGTGCTCTCGTCAACCTTCCTCGCATCTCCGTGAAGCTCTAGGACCACGCCGTGAAGCTTCTCGTCGCCTGCAACGACTCCACGACATCGCCGGTCATCTTCCTTCCGCTGCTCCTCGCCAGCGACACTGTTCCGGTCATCCCCGCCCTCCTCCGTTGTTCGAGGTGAAGCCCTCACCTTCTCCTCTTCCTTCCCGCGCTGTCAGTCAAGCGCGCGAGCCACCGGAGCTCACTCCGGTGAGCTGCGCCGCCGCACTCTAGCGATGGCGCCGGCCAGCGCATCATGGACCACACGGCCATGATCCCGTGTGGCCACGCGGGATCGCGTGCGGCAGACTCTGTGGCCCTCCGTGTGCTTCCACGCGTGAGTGGCCAGATCAGTTGTGGCTAAGCCAGATCTGGTGCGGCCCGGTCTGTGTGCCCCCTTGTGTGGCCCAGATCTGATTGGTCCGCCAAATTTTGAATCCTTTTTCGTAATTAGTTAATTACTCAGAAATTGCCAGAAATTGTCTCAAATTGTAAAATGCATAATAAATCGTATACACTTCAGAAAAATGTGAATCCAATTTTGTTGGATTCCATACACTCAGATCTATCCATCCAAAATGTCAAATCACACAAAATATATTCTATGTTTTCTGTAAAAATAACTTTGTTCAGGTCTTGTTTAATCTATATTAAATTATCTGTTGCTCCATAAATCACAAACTCTTGCATGCTTGTAAAGTACCTGTTAACACACCTACAGACCATTTTTCCAATGTCATAGTTTACTTAATTATTTTCCTATGATTTAAATTTTTCCTGCATTATTTAAATCTTTATAAATAATCTACCTTGCAATAAATTATGAAACTTCACCATAAATTACTTCCAGTGGCACTCTTCACCAGAAAAATGCCACTGGACATAAATTAATTTTCAAAATCACGTTATTCATTTAACCTAACCAAGTTGATTAATGGTGAACTTAATTAAAAGTTAATGAAGGAAATACTCCAGACGAAATTAATTAACAAAGTCAATCATTTGCACTTACAGTGTAAATGACTATCCTATCAAGTAATTAAATCATTAATTGCATCATATTCTTGCATCTAACTTTGCATTATTTCCTGGTCATGACGTGTAGTGACAGAGACGACTCTGGAGCCACTCGACTTCCAGCTGCCGGAGGAGCAGACCCAGGAGGTGCAGGAGGAGCAGCCGCAGCAGGACACTGACCCCGCTGACCCTGTTAGCTACGCTCCTGAGCCAGGCAAGCCCCGGTGCATGCCTCCCTATTTAGGATTTTATTTTCGCACTTGATTGGGGCTAGTAATTGATTGTGCATTAGGTTTATTAGGAGTTGATGTGAAAACTTAGGACTGCATTAGGACTACCCTTCCATATCCTACCTTATGTTCTATTTTTGTAGATATGGTCTAGGTTACGTTAGAACTTGCTAGGCTTAGTGGCTAGCGGACGGTAGAAGTCGAGTGGTAGGTCCCACTCGCATGATAGGGACCCTGGATTGTACTAGCTGGATTTAGGATTTGTTGAGACCGGACGGGGAATTGCTTGTATAGGATGGTTGGAGAAGGCTGGGCCTTCACGATGGTGTAGCCCCGCCTGTGTCGGTTAAGGACCGTCCGTTGTTGGCCCTGTTGAGCAAGTTCAAACGTACTGATCACATGCTAGTGTTTTTATGGGCCTAGTAAACTTAGTAGTTCGAGTTGCCCTGGTGTGCGGTGGAAGCCTGCCCTTTCTATCATGGTATTTTGGGAGAGAAGGGATGCCTCCCGAACGGGGCGTACGTCTGGGACGGGGACCGTGGCGGGAGGTACCTTTCTCGGGAGGGGTTGGATCCGGCCTAGCTTCAGGGGGACCTTTGCAAACGGTTGCCATATGTGGTCTTTGCCGTATATGTCGTGTGGTCAGGTTTTTCTCCTGCAGGATGTACATCGATGCCGCCGCTCTCGGTCAAGAGCAACCTTGCTCACTGCGTCACATCGTAGTGTGATATGATTGATGATATGATGCTAGTCTATTTACATTACTGTTATTTACATTGCTATATATATACTGTCACTGTTGATGTATTGTTACTTTATACATGTTTTAGAGATATGCACACTGTTTTACTGGATAAGTACTTATCTTGAAAAACAAAACTTGAGAGTAAGGATCCAGTAATTAGTGCAAGTTATGCCATTGAGTCAGCCACCCCTTTTGTAGCCTTGCATGTTAGGAGTCGGCTGTAGATAGCCAAGTTGACGGGTAAGACTTGCTGAGTATTAGTTGATCAGGGTTTGGCTCTTTATGATTTTATTGCAGGTAGCACCTTTATCCCCGACTCTACGGGTGGAGGTGGATAGTGGGATGGCCAGCTTCCCTATGGTTGGACAGCCCACTGGGAGACTAAGGAGTGATCTCCTCTCGAGTTCGCATCTTCATGGCTTTGGATGAGGGTTCTTGTGTATCATGAGCGCGTGCACTTGTATTTCTTCTAGCTTTGGACTTGTACTTGTACCGTTTATTTCCGCTGTGCGACTCTGTGTTTTAATTGGATTAATGTAACCACTTAAAGACTTAATTTGAGCTTTTAATATGCTGTACTGTTGCGTCTGTTCATCAGCGCTATACCGACTCGATCCTGCGAAAAGCGGAGACGCTTCATCACGCGTTTAGATTATGGATCATAGACCTAGTCTTTCATTAATTATCTACAACTGAGCCATCCCTGGGAGATCATTCTCTCCCTGGGTAATGCCACTTGTTTCGCAGCGGATTATATTGAACTTCCTGCCACCCCTATTATTTTATTATTATCGCAACAAATGGATCAAAAGCTCCTGTGTCCCCGTTAACTGATCAACTTTTGGCAGGCCCAACCCCGCCGCCATGAAGCCAGGCGTGTGAGCATTGTTAAAAAATAATTTGGACAAGGCAATTATCTTCGCTAGCACTCTACAATAACCACTTACAAATTTTTTGAAACGGAACTGTGGGGGAGAACCCCACAGAAATTTTTCATTAAAAAAACTGAACAAGCAAAAACCTTAGAGTCTTACAGAAACTTACCTAAAAACTTAGAGCCGTTTCCCAGTGTATATGGTGATTGGATCCAGATGTTATGGGGATGTCAATTAAATCATTGAATCCACACACTTTTTTTTTTTTGAGATTTGAATCCACACACTTACTCAGTTACTCTGTTTTAAATCAACAATTTAAGTTCATAGGTGTAGTTTCGATGTGTATTAATTGGTTATGATGAGCAACTATGTAGATGATGCTTCCACAAACACTCGATCAAGATAGTTAGGTGTGGTTTCCTTTGATATACAATTGTCAGCTAGAAACTGACTTCGTTTCAGTCATTTTTCTCATCCAATAGCTGATTGCCACGTCCACTCCACAGCTTGTAACTCAGTGTGCGCGGGTACCTTCTATTGGGCCCAATTCGTTATTTTACTAGGTCTAACTGAGTCATGTTCATCTTTGGTTGCACATCTTTCTTTCCATCTTTTTTGTCTACTGTTTATTGTGCAAAGTTAGTGACTAAAATTTGGCTGGAATGTTTGATTTGAATTATTTTTTCATGCAAGCTTACTCCTCTTTTCCAGATGCCTCTTGTTTTCTACAAAACACCTCTTTACAAAAAATTAATATTTATGTGGCTACTACCCGCCTGCACAATGCCTTCCTTTTCAGCAATTCAGTCTAATTGGATTTTCAGTCTAGTGTATTTTTCTATATTTTTTAGATGTTTAGTTATAAATTTTCCTCTTTTTTGCTTTCATTTGTATCTTCAGTTTGGCAGTCATATGCATTTTTGTTTTTTTTACTTATGGGCACTTTTTCCATGATGAGCAACCCAATACAGACATAATCATTTAATTGTCATTGCTATCAATAAATGGAAGAACAATGCAAACAATGCAGATCATCAAAATAACACTAGACCCAATGGCTTAGGCACATAATTTTCTGCTTTCATTTCTTGTCTTTCAAGCTGAGAGTACAATGTCCATATAGTTTGCAGACATACTAAATCACACTACTCAACCGCAATGCTATAGTCTGACGATTCCTTCCTTTTGAATTTATAGTATCTTTGGTAATGCTTTTGAAAGGCTTAGGAAATTAATTCAGTCATGATATTTTCATTTTCTTTGTTTCTGCGAAAGCTCATAAATTTTTTTCATGAAATATAAAGTACTTTCAGTCTGCAATGGTGAGGAGCCTGGTACCGTGGAGTCCAGTTCTGTCGTGAATGCAGATGTGGGAGCATTGTATGAGCATAAATGTCCCCTGAAATTTCATTTTTAGTTTGGCTTCCTTCTCATCATTTAATTAGTTGTTGCTCTAATTTTCAGTTTACCATAAAAGCATGCCATAATCTATATTCTGATGGTTTCCGAAATTCAGTACTGTATTGCAGTTTGTCATTTTACAAATCAGCATTCCATCTCAATTTCAAAACATACAGTCAAACTTATATAACAGGGCATGGTTTGCTACTTTGTATATTTTTAAAGGACATCATGGAGACCTACTCTTGGTTTGCAGTAGTTCTTTCATGTATGCTGACTGCTCCTTCTCTTTTCCAGGCTGTATTGGTGGTTGGTTCAAAATCTGTCTGAAATGGATACAACTTTGACTAAATTCTCAGTTTTTACAGAATCTGACTGAAGTTATGCTGGAAACAATCAACTGTTTCGGCTGCAGTCAAAAGGGAGACTTAACATGTGGCACTTTCTGATTGGTTTGAAAAATCAACCGAAACCTATCCTGTTTTTAGCTGATTATCATATAGTCACTCCCAAAAAATGAGCAAAGTTAATTTCTTCATTGTCCACATCGAAGGACGTAAGTATGCAAACCAATTGTGAACTTGGCTATCATAAGCTGAAACGGCCGGCCAGACATATGCAGTCTGAAACGGCCACCTTAGAGGGAGAGACCATCTACAGAACGCAAGGCCAGTACCATCTCACAGCATGCCAATAAAGCGGACGCTTGACTACCCTCAACAAGCATCACCGCTTGGTGACGTTCAAGAGAGTTGTCATGTTCGCTTGCTGTGAGATCCATGCACGTTTGGCCGTCTCCGCTCGGGCGGACAATGGCTTGACGGCTAATGGTGATAGTACAACTGAAACAATCCCTTCGGTGAAGATATTGGTAGGCCACAACCCTCCCCCCTCAATTATTGCAATACCTGGCCAAGCAAATGTCTCTACACAGCAAAAAGGAAAAGCCATGCAGTATATGCCAAAATGAAGAACCTTTTCTGGAATAGTTTTTGTATTTTTGTAATTTGATAGAGCTCCTCCCCAATTTACAGTCGCAAAATGTAGACGTGATAAATCTTGAGAGCCCAGAGTTTCCTGAAATATTTCTTGATTATTTTGACAAAAACATTGATATGAGCACAAACCCTTCAAATATGTCGAATCAATCAAAATTGAAAAAAAAATACATTTATCAGACAAATTTGAAAACTTTACAAGGTTGAGCACAGTGCGGGGGGCTGATAATATGGGAGCTCCTATGCATAGGATGTCCTACAATTAACATCCAATAGAACAGCCCAATAGCCCATCAAATTTGAATGGCCCAGCCCATCAACATTTTAAATAGAAGAGTCAACATTTCTATAAATCTATTTCAACATTTTTAGATATGAAATCAACATTTTGAAAAAATGTTGATCTAACATAACAAAAATGTTGACATAGTACAAAAAAAATGTTGATATAGTACATTCAAAATGTTGACGAAAAATTTGAATTTTAAAAAATTCAAAAAATATTCATATTGGATCTCATTTTGTAGAATTAATTGTAACAAACACGTAGGTTCAAACGGATTTGAAAACGGACTTACGGTTTGGGAGAAAAATGCGTTTAAAATTTGAAAACCGATTCTTTTTTCTCCCCTCCCACCCGCCCCAATAGGAACCCGCCACGTGTCAGCATCTGGTTCTTTCTTTTCCCACCCGCCTGAATCTGGGACGTTGATCTAGTTTTGCACGAATCTCAAACACTGTTCTATCAAAACTTATTTGTAGGCCGCCCTACGTATAGGATTGGCCTGATAATATACTTCCAGGCCTTGATCCATTAAAATGTGAAGGTTTTGGGCTGCCCAAACGTGATTCGGGCTAGCATATAAAGGATTCTACATGTGAGGCCCGTGATCTGGTGGCTGGGCCTTAAGGCCAGCTTCAAAATTGTTCAAAAAAAAATTCAGTGTGTCTAACTAAAAATATTCAATTGTGTGGTAAAAAAATATTTCTCAAAAATCTAAAAATATTCAATTGTGACATCTACTTTTAACCAAAAATATAGGGCACATTTTATTCTTTAGTAATTGATCACCAGGGTGGAGCTGCTTTCAAATGCAACGAAGCACATCGCTAACGCAAATGTACTAAAACACCCTGTGCGTGGACAGATGGTTCAATATTGCTATGTTTAGACATACTCCCTTTAATCTCTTTTCGTTTGGTTAGAACAAGTTGCTTTATTTTACATTGTTAATTTATACCCTGCAATTTATACGATCGGTAAGGCAACACTGGGTCTCCCGAGGCACATTTTGTTAATGAAGAGTGAAAAAGGAGAACAGATGCATGGCTGTACCCACATACAATGTCTGGTAGTAACATTCACATCCCCTTTCCATTAGCATCATGCCTTCCCATTCCCAAATGGCCAAGTGCTGCCACGGGAGTGTCAGCAATAGCTGAGAAACCGAGCAGAACGAGTTGACTCAAAAACACGTCCCATGCTTCCATGCATTCAGCTGGATTAAATTTGGGACAAGACCGGGCGATGTGATGTGGTGCAGAGGCGGACATGACACCTTGACCAATGATGAAGCCCGGATCCGTCCTTCCCATCCCATGTGGAAATCAAAAGAAAAGCGAGGAAACGAGAGCAAGTACCTCGTCCTCCCAATCCTTTCAGTCAAAACTCGGAGCAAATAGAGAGTAAGGCCATCGACGCTTTCAGTGCCTCGGAACCACGCCTGCAGTCTTTTGCCTCTTCCGGCATGCATGGCGCTGGATGGAGTGAGCCAGAAGCAAATGAACCCTTGGCCAGAAACATGTGTGTGTTGTTGTTACCGTCTCTTTGGCTGGCTCAAGGCGTCTTGTCGTGCAGAAAAGCTCCTGCACGCCTTGCACATACATGTCACATAGTCTTCCCCGGAATGGTGAGCCTTGTTCTGACGGCATCTCGGATGTAGCATCAATGGCGTGCCACTTATATGCTCGGCATGCAGCTCTATCTCTGTATATCTGTCCAAGAAAATCAGCCAGCGACCTGCTTTGATTGCAAGCTGCTTTCCTCTCCTCTCCCCTCCTGAGAAGCCAATGTGCCTCGGGAAAACCACAGTTAAATGTGCAGAGAAATAGGATTGCAGCCAGCACCATATGCACGAGACGCATTTCCTGCAGGTTATATATAGATGCAGCTGCAGTGCTCATGTTGTGTGCCTTTGCTTGCTCTCAGTTCATCTGATCTTTTCACTTGGACAAACAAGCAGCCAGTAGCTAGAGTACAGCCACCTCACTTCACCACCACACAACCAGCAATGGAGAGGGACCATGGCCGCGGCCTGAAGCAGCAGCCGGCATGGACGCCGGGCCACAACTTCAGCCTGGCCGGCAGCTGCTTCTCGTGGTCGCCGTCGCAGAGGTCGCCGTCGTCGTCGGCGTACACCTGCGGCTACTGCCGGCGAGAGTTCAGGTCGGCGCAGGCGTTGGGAGGCCACATGAACGTCCACCGGAGGGACAGGGCCCGGCTCCGGCAGTGCTGCTCCGCCTACGCTGCTGCTGCTGCATCTCTTCAGGGGCACACGCCTAGCCAACTGATCGCTGCTCATCACCACAGGACAGCGCCTTCGCCTCTCCCCAACCTCAACCTCCTGCCGCCGACGACCGCCGAGCCGGTGGTCTACAGCTTCTTCTCGACGGCCGCCGCTGCCGCGATGAAGGCCGCCGCCGTTGAGGTGAACTTGGACCTGGGGATCGGAGGAGGAGCCTGCAGCCGCGGCGGTGGTGTCGCTGATCAGGAGGGCGGGTTGGATCTTGAGCTCAGGCTCGGATGCTCTTGGGAGTAATCCTTCGCACGAACGTGTGTTTGTGTGAACCCATGATGCATGCATCAGTGTTCAGTGCTGCTCGTAGATGTACGTAGTTGCCTTTCGAATATTTCTCCTTATCAGTCTTCTTCAGTGTTTGAAGAACTATATTCAGAGGAGTAGCTTTTCTAATTTCTAGCCTGGTAGCTAGCAAGCTTGATTTATCTGTTAATCATGTGTAGTTTAGTTTCTTCTGTTTTCATTTAGCAGCATTATCGTGGAACATGTGTGGCGATGTAAATGCCTGTGATGCTTTTATCTTTTGTGTTTCTTTGTCAGATAAATCTTAAACTGTTTGTGCTTGGCAAATTTTAAACTGATTTTTTGCGTGTGTCAGATAAAATGCCTTCTCCTTTTTTCAGAAATTTTAAACTGTATACATTTTGCAAGATTTTGCTAGTTCCACCCAGACGAGCAATTTCTAATCATCTTTCTTGATTTGGGTCTAGGTATTGCGCAATTAATGATTCTATCAGTAGTTTTGGTGATTTGTTTATATCCTGTTTCATCAATTTTAGATACCATGAATCAGTAGTTTTGGTGATTTGTTTATATCCTGTTTCATCAATTTTAGATACCATCCTTTACGATATATTTCGAGGGAAATGCCTAATCGTAAATTGAGACAGTACGAAAGGTATATCTTGCAAAAAGTTTCAAATGTGCTGAAATAAAACTGATCGTTGGCGGTGGCATGTAGACATGCATGTAGAAAGATGCTGTTTCTCTTTTTTTTTTAGCATGCGGGCAAGCAAGCTTGCCATTCCGAAAAGGACCATGCATGTGATTTAAAAATGTAATGAAATTATATTAGAGACACTTATCGATATACATAACTTTACATATTGGACTTACAGATGAACAAATCAAAGATATTTTTTTTAGTAATTAAAGCGCTTTTCAAATGACTATTTTGTTTTTATTTTGAAACGATATTGGCAATTTTTTAGAGGACAATTATGCACACTCAAGAAATTCCACGATTTTTTTGAAAAGGATAACAATACTGGAAATGCAGCGAAGAACTACCTCGTCAATCTAGCAATGTTTTATTGATACTAGCCAAATGACAGTGCGTTTACACGTCACAAAAAATCAAAAGTACATGCTCGTACGCCATCATGTAAGAAGCAAGGGTATGGGTCATACTACAGCAGCAACAGTGAGTAAATAAAAGGAAAGTGAGGGTCGGCATGGTAATGATGGCAGACAAGCATCACCAGCAAATCATTTTTTTTTAGATAGTAGAGGTACCAATTGGGACAAGCGTAAAATTCAATTATCTTACATTGGGCTCAAATGAAACTATGATGAGGTTTTGAAACCAACCAAAAGATAAAATGACAGTGGTGGGCAAAAAAAAGGATAATTATCCAGATCTCGCAGAAGAGAAGACACGGTCAACGTTTATGTTATATGCGTTCGTTTTATAGCTACAATAAGCATTGGCATTTATTGAGGACTAACTTTTTTTGTTTTGTTTTTGAGGACATATTACGGACTAGATGCAAATAGAGACAACAAAGCGATTATATTGGGAATGGGCTACATATGCAGGCCCATGGATGGAATCCGCATGAGACACACATCTGGGCCGGACTAGAAGTCCTCAAAAAAAATCTGGGCCGGACTAGATAGCAACAGAAATTTGTGAACTTTGTTCTTCGTCAAGGCTGCTTGACGGCTCGAGTCGCGGAACTCTGTACTTTTGGTCAAATTATCTTCCTCCTCGAAAACAAATGATTATCCTAGACGTCACAGCGGGGATCGATGGAACGCAAAGCCTACCGCAGCTGAGAACTCCCTGTCAACGGAGCGATGTTCTGCTGAAATCTCCCAGGACATGTTGTGGTGAAACTGTTTCTCCCCAAAATCTTATTTATCTTTCCAATAACTGTTGTCCTTTGAGCGACTACTCTTGGGAGAACTGCGCGTCTCTAATAATGTTAATCAGAATGAAAAACCCAATTCGAAACAACCTGAACGCGATGGCGCAAAGATGGCATGGGTGTATGAGCCAACTTCTCGCCACACTGGGCATACGGAGGAATGCGATCGTCGCAGCAGGCTCACTCACGAACGAGGCCCTTGCTGTCCGAGTGAAAAAGCTGCTACTCTGCTTGCCTTGCGGTGGTCAATAAGGTGCTGCAATCCCGGGTGTGCGTTTTTTTTCCCCTCTTCTGAAACAGTTCTTGGTGTAGTACGTTTTCTTTTTTGGATGAAACAGCTCCGTTTCCCGTATTCCTCTATTCATGCCTTTTTCTCCTCTTGAGAGAAGGCACGAATTTTGGAGCGAGGCTGAAGAGAAACCAAGAGGAGAGGACAGGCGCGCGAGACGCAAGCCCCCGGCGCTTGTTTTTTCCGGGAAAAAGCAGGAGAAGCGCGCGAAAGTGACCCCGGTTTCAAGCAGCCGCGTGCACGAGCAGACTTGTTGATTTCTCCTGGCTGCTGTCTCCTCGCGACACGTGAGAGGACTCTGGCTGGGTCGTCGTCGCTGGACTGCTGCTGCTGCTGCGTCGCGTGGCTTGGGATCCGCGTCTCTGCCAGCCAAAACACCAAACACCAGGGTGTGCGTCCGATCCCTGCCGTGACGCTGTTTTCGACTTTTCGCCGATGTAGAAAATCGTTACGGATGGAGTACATGCCACTGCTAAAGATTGAATTTTTTATTAAAATAATAATATTTTAATGAAAAATTGCATTTTTGATATTCATTTTGAAGAAATTGTTGAAATAGCAGTCAGTCGGGTGGCTGACGACCGATAAGAACCTATCGGTCAACTGTTACCCGACTAGCCTCTGCTCTTCAGCCACGTCAGCTCCGTGTAGGATGTCGGGGGAAGTTTAGACCATTCGGTCTACAGGTGCCCGACTAGTCCAGTCGGTCCACAGCCACCCGACTAGTCTTTTTCCATTTTTCCTTTTTTTTTTTGCCTGTATCTGTATGCATGTACTGCTTTGGCATGTACCATTGGCTGGAGATAGAACTCTCGGACATGATCAGTGTTAGATTATACTACTTTGTCTTTAAATATAGAGCTTTTAACTTCAAATATGAAAATAATCAAGATGTTAAAAGACTACCATGCCATTATTTTTACCTTAACTCATCCCTCTATCAACCTCTCACTAACCTCAGAGTTTGTCTTATCTGCAGAACACTCTATATTTAGAGAGAAAAAAATTCAAACTCCAAAATGACTGAATTAAGGGACAGAGAGAGTACATGTATATCTCAGTTCGTTGCAACTATTAGTCCCGCAAGACATTGATTTGTTGGCGTATGTGAGACGTGTCAGGGCAGTTTATGGCTGGTTGATTTTGATTGTATAATTGTTGGAGATAAGAGTCGTTGAACCGCACAGTCGTGTGAAGATTAACAAACTCTATGCGGAGGCGTTCTGATCGTAACTGATGCGGCGACAGCGATGCCTCCGTGTGAACAGATTGATTCTGGTGGAGACCCTACAGTATGGTAGGTTTTAGTGTGGTATGTTTTGTATTTTATTTGTATCTCTACTGATGCTTTGGCATCTGTAAAAATTCAAAAACATAAAAAAATACATGTCGGTCACGTGATAAATGATACCTCTTTTCTCCATGAATCATAACAATGGCCATGCACTTGTCGGGTGTCCAGTAACCGATAGGCCTTTTTTCCTCCGATAACTCAACCTGCGTGTCCGGCAACCAAACCACGTCAGCGCTAGCAAGGAAATCGGTCTTTAGCCACCCGACAAGGGATTAGTCGGTCCTCTGCTGACCGACTGACTACTATTTTTGCAATTTTTTCAAAACTTACCTCATATCTGTAATTATCTATTTAAATACTATTATTTTAAAACAAAACTCCTAAAGATTGCACGAGAAATGCCAGGCTCAGTTACTTGGAGTACGTATACCAATTGTAGTAATAGCTTTCTTTTCTTTTTGCCACTGAAGTAGTAGTAGTAGTTTTCTAAACTTTGCAATGATAAAGTTAGACGTGGTGTAACCTGTAATTGGAATTATTTGGTAGTGTATCATACGGGATTCATACTTTGGCTCACAGTTGACTTGTCATGCATGCACTCAGTTCTTTTCTGCCATGTCCTTTTGATTGCCAAGGGAAAACTACAACAATCACTACTAAACAATTCCATTTTGGTTTGACGAATTCACGCCGAATGTTGGTGTTAATAATCAGAAAACGTAAGAAACAAAGTCAGATCATGCTATGTACTCTTTGTAAGTAGTATTTTACTTTCGAGAGCAGATTGTGGCGGTACCATTCCGTACCGGCGTAGACTAGGAGCCTAAAGTATTTTTTACACCACAGTGCACGTCCGCTTCAAATGGGCCCACACGTCAGTAGGATAAGGCATCTGAGGTCAAAGGGAGGTGTGCTCCCATCCCCTGGAGATTCCAACACACCGACACGTCGCGCGCAGCCGCGGCGGAACAACAACCCTCCGCGGGCCCCGCTCGTGACAAGGACTCTCTACTGTGGGGCCCGCGCGGCGCGATGCCGTGGAAGCCATTTTGGTGACTGCTCCTCCGGCTGCCTTGCTGGTGTTGTGTCGTGGTACCACCGCGCCGCTGTTTAAACTGGGAGTTTCCAGCGATAGCTGGGAGTTTCTAGCGATAGTGACTTTGGAGAGTCATGGTCATGATCATGCGTGACGACGTACTCTAAGCGGCAGAGGGTCTCGTCGGGAGCGTTGCTTCGTCAGTTTTGTTTCGGGGCTGGCTCATCAGTTGCAAAAGCAATCCTTGTTGTATGCTAGCGGTGCTCCTGCCGGCCAGGTTTGCAGGCCTCAGTTCTCGGTAGCGTCTTGTTTCTTCTGCAACCGTATTTGTATCCTTGTTCTTGGTAGTACCTTGTTTTTTTATGACCACCGTCATCAATCCTGTGGGTTCCAACTGTTTTTGGACCTTCGATCGGGCCTTTTCTTTCATCTCTGTGCGCGTGAGCCTCGAGTCAGTCGACACACATGGCCGGGAGATCCAACACGGAGAGGAACCACTGCTCGAGCCAGCACTAACAATTTCATAAAAATATACTACCACTCTAGGTACCTGGCTTATATTAGGAGAAGTTTGTTAAAGGTAATAACAGTTTGTTTCAGTTCATGACCCAAGACTGTATATTAATTAGAGCCTCCGTATGTCGTTGATGCAAATTTTTTGCTCGCACAATTTATCTCCACCGAGAAATTTTGTTAATTTTTAGTGTGCATGGACATATAAGGCATCCCGCCTGCCTCCGCTGCTGTTTCGTATTTCTATAGATATCTTGCATAACAAATTCAACAATCGTTTCCTTTTTAAATCGTATTCTTTTTCTGCCTTTTCAATTGCACAACAAATTTAGCTGACCTTTCCATTTTTCTAAACAAAATGACGTAATATACACTACACTATTCCTGTGAACAAGCCATGGCCGCTCATAGAGACTCCATTCCTGTAAACAAAATGAGTATATCTGTACAAGCAAGTTCACATTTCAGATTAAGAAGGCAATTGCAGGAGGTTCGTTCGACTGCCTTTATGTGACTATGCAAATCAAATTGCAGACAGCTCCAACAATGAATATATAAATGATTAGCGAATTTTGTGCAAGAAAATAAAGGTTATGAATTATTTATCTATATGTAAGCCTTGGTTGTCATTCGAAATGTTGAACATATTATTGTCTTTGGTGTCAAACAATTGTAACATCGGTTTATATTCAAAAATTACATGGGAGTGCTTATCTTCTATCTTTATTAAGTAACACTCCTAACCAGATGAGTTATCACCCGCCTTCTTCCTCCTCCTCCTCTCCTTCCTATCAGGCGGTCATGGGGTCTTGGGCACCCGTCTAATTGAAATCGAGAGAAGGGCTAGCTAGGTGAGCAATGGGGTCGATGGGGACAAACAGTTACTCATGTTGACAAGTGAGGAAATACAAGAGAGACACACTAACGGAAACAAAGCCTATAATTCCATACATGAGAAGAGGAGAGAGGAAGGACTCAACATCGGTGTCACCAAGAGATCTAGAAATTTCAACAAATAAGAGGAGCATCCTTGCTAACCGGCCAATTTGGGAGATGAAGAAATGCACTTGCGATGAGATTGAGGATGATATCTAAATATATGCAATGACAAGAAGCAACAAACTGACAATCAGAAGGAACAACCTAGAAGAGCATATCAATGATGATGGCAATACATCACTCAAATTGACGGACCTTGTGTCCTGTTGAGGATCATCGGCTTATGGATTAGGTATGGTGGAGACCTATTGGGCTATTGAGCATCATGGGCTTAGATTCCGGCCCCCGGACACAGTGTTGGACACACGCCCGTACCCGTCGAGTGCAAAATCCACAAGGGTTGTGGACCTGCGAGTCCAATGACTACAAATATCTAACCATGCTTAGATGAATAGAAGCAAGGGTTGACAAGTACATCTGGCCATTGGATGCCTTTTTGCAAATAGTAGGTTTTGGCGAGCAACATCCGTCCACAAAGAGTGATGGCCAAATGGGCCATGCTAAATGGTTCAACTCGAAGCACGACATTTTTGACCCGTACATAGTGGTGCACAGCCTAGAAGCCTATTGGATAGTGCTAGCTAGCATGGCCCGTACCCTTGTGCCTTGTATGGGCCGATCGAGGTTGCGGCCCGTAGGGCAGCACAACCCGGAATGATAATGGGCTGACAGGACGAAGTCCGCTAACAGCCCACCTAAGCACGTTAACTCTACCAGTCCACGTAAGCATGGCCCACTAATAGCCTTTCAACGGCTAACCCTAACGGCCATATTCCCTACCGCACTATATATAAGCCACCACCCCTCCCCTCCTCCACTCAATTACCCCCTCGACATCGCGCCACACAAAAACCCTAGATCTCGCCCTTGTGCCCGCCCCTCTGCTCTCTGCCTCCTCCCTTCTGTCCTTCTCTTTGAGTCGACTGTGAGGCCACAGGCGCGATGTCGATCCGGCAGCCTAGCAACGTCGTGCTCTGGCAAGCTCGTTTGTTTGGTGGGGGCTTGACAGAGCGACTACTCCAAGCGTGGCGACGGCTGCTTCTACGAGGGTAGCTCCTCCAAGCAGCGGCGACTCCTACTATATGAGTACGAGGACAGCTCCTCCAAGTGGCGGCGGCGGCTCCTACTATGAGTACGAGGACAACTCTTCCTAGCGATGCGGCGGTGCCTACTCCGAGGGTGATGTCGACCTCTCCTCCTAGGGCGTCGTCGACTTCTCTGATAGCCGAATGATTCATGGGCCCTGCTTCAACGGTGCCATGCCGTGCCGGGCCGTGCGACCTGTTTAGACATTGTATATCCACAACGCATTGCACATAGCAGGTTGGGCACTGATTGATGATCATGAGGGTGAAAAAAAGTGGGCAGATGAAGCAAGTATTGAAATGTAGTTTGTAAGTGCAATGTAATACCATGTTGTTCTAAAGAATGAAAGTCGTTGTGGATGATAAACGGGACACTAGCAAAGTTGTTAGTGTGTTGCAAATGTATGGAACATTTTGTCAATATGCAAATTTGTGAGATGATATTTGTTGTAAATAGTGGGTTTTGTTGTTGGCAAAGGGGGCGAAAAGTCATGATGTGAGTTAAGAACCGAAGGAGCAAGTTGTTATATTAGCGTGTTGAAAGTGAGCAACAAAAGATATTTGGTCAGCGTTCAATGCTTGATTTGATTTGTGGCACACATACATTATGTATCGTCACCTAATTAAGCAATGTGTGATCAGCTGTCTGCAATGTAAAGAATGGAATGCCCTGGCTGATGATTAGAAGAGACATTGCTGGTACTGAGCAAGCAAACTTTGAGATGGCGCCGCGGCTAGGGAAGTAGCTAGGGAGGTCGATCGGTGACCCCCACGCCATTGTTTGGCGAGTCCGAATCGCGCATCAGCAGAGTTATGTATCCATGCATCCACCGCCACGAACAGCACAATGTCACGCATCAGCACGGTTTGGTTATGCACGACACCGGTTCACGGCAAGGAGGACGAGGAGCAAAGCGTCGGTCAGGTCCAGCGCGCATTGCCCAAGGCTGCCGATCCTTTTGCCAGGGGAGTGCAGAGAGAGAGAGAGAGGGGCGAGTCGAGTGGGCGCGGCCATCCCCGGCCGGGACCATGCGCCCCCGGCAGTTCCGGGCCACGTGGCGGCTGCTCTCCACGTCGCGTTGCATGGGTCCCACCGCCTGCCGTCCCCGCGACCGGGCCACCCCGAAATAAGACGCTCCCGTCCCGACCCTCGTCTTTCCCAACTCACCCATCGGCTTCCTTCCTTCCTCGGCTTCCCCCCCTCTCCGTCTGCGCCGACGACCATGAGCTAGCTAGCCAACACCACCACCACAGACCCTTGCTCCAACTCCTCGCTCCTCCGTAGCTAGATGGTGATGGCCAGCGCCGGCGTCAACATGTCTGGCAGCGACGGCAACCCCGCCGCCGCAGCGAACTCCGCCGCCGCTTCTCCGGAATGCCGCTTCCGCAGGCGCCGCCGTCTCTCGCCCCCGCCCGCGGCCGCGGCCACCGCAGGATCCAGCAGCGGAGGCGACCCCGACGCCGGCGCCGGACCCAGCCGCCGCGACAGGGCCCGCCGCCCGGCCGTGCTCCCGCCGTCGCCGCCGGCGTCGTCGTCCGAGGAGGGCTCCATGTACTCTATCTACGAGGAGGACACCGAGGAAGAAGAGGAGGGGGTGCTGCCGCCGATGGGACCTGTCGGGCTCGCGCTTCCGGCGGGGCCGGCGCAGCCGCAGGCTGGTGAGGCGCCGCCGCCGGTGTCGCCGGTGGCGTTCGGGTCCGTGGCGCTCGCCGGCCGGATGCGCGAGATGGAGGACACCATCTCGATGCACCCGGGCTTCTACACATGGGTCGACGGAACCGCCATGCACTTTTTCGCCGTCTTCGATGGCCATGGCGGAACACATGTGAGTAAACTCTACTATCGAGCTCGCTCGCCGCCGGCAGATCTTCTCGATCCTCATGTTCTAGCTTAGTGTCGTCTTTGATTACGTACTCGACTCTGCCTGATTGATCCCAAACAACATCCCATGCTAGCTACCTTGTCGAAATTGATTTACCTATATATCCAGTTGGGTAGTCCTTTCGTTTTTTCTTTTACATCGATCCTTATTTGGTTAAAGAAAAAAAAAACCCAAAATAACCAGAAGGGGAGGCCATTAACGCGTGCTCGAGAAAAAGCTGCTTGTTCGTCCCCGTTGTGTTGGTACAACACACACACATTTCGCTGCTACTAGTACCACACCTGGCCACATTCCAGCACATTCCAAATTCGACATGGACACGTTTCCCTCGTTGGTTCCTTTCCACCGTAGTGTAGTATTATCCCTCTTCCTACTGTTTGTACTATGTACTAGGAGTATACGTGTTCCTCGGAGCTGTCAATCCATCGTACTACTATTTTGTAGAGTATCTATGACGTGTACGTACGCTAATATATACATGCAGGTGTCGGCTCTGTGCCGGGACCAGATGCACGTGATCCTGGCCGAGGAGCTCGCCGCGGAGGCGTCCACCTTCCTGCAGCGCCGCCGTCTGCAGCAACGGCAGGAGGAGGAGGAGGAGGAGGCGTCGTGGCGGTCGGCGCTGATGCGCGCGTTCGCGCGGGTGGACTCGCTGGCGGCGCTGGCGTGCGCGTGCGGGCAGGCCACCGTGCCGCGCTGCACCTGCGCGCGCTCCGGCATCACCTCCGCCATCGTCGGCTCCACGGCCGTCGTCGCCGTCCTCGTCGGAGCCCGCGTCGTCGTCGCCAACTGCGGCGACTCACGCGCCGTGCTCTGCCGCGGGCCGCAAGGGACACCGCCCGTCCTGCTCTCACACGACCACAAGGTTGGTACTTCACGTTCGTTACTACACGTAGTTCCAGCAGCCCGACACTCTCCTAGCTACTTCGTGTTTGACTCGCGCCTGCCTTTTCTTTTTCATTTTTTTATTATTACGGAATACTCTACTTTTATTTTGGCTGAAAAAATCTTTGACTCGCTCTGTGGGTGTGGCCCGAGTCTCCCGGCGACGTTGACCGTTGACCCCAAGGCTGCCTGGGCCCCGCGTGGCCCGGTGAGGTGTCGCGCGTCCAGAAGCTTCGCAGCGGACCACGCCTCGTGGTTGGCCGCCGCCACGGCTTACTGCTGGACGACGTGTACACCGCTGACGCCAGCAAGCAGCACCGGCTCGCATTTTCTTTCCGTTTCTTTTTCGCCCGCGCGCATCCTCCCATCAGCTCACACAGATCAGAGAGAGAGAAGAAAGAAATCTGAAGAGCGAGGCTGGCTTGCGTGAGGGCCATGGATCCGCTGGGGCCTCGACAGCACGAACTTCAAAGCGGGCCATGCAGGGGCAGTCGCGAAAATACCTCCCAACTTTTGTGGCGGATGCGGGCTCGCCGTCGCTGTCGCCGGCAGGAGATTCCGAGGCGTGATGGAGCAAGGGGCACACGTGTCGCTCTGCGCTCGTGCACGTGGAGGCGCGGGAGTGGCTGCAGGATGCGCTGGGCCCCCAGCGACCCAAAGCCCGGCCACCGTCGCTGTCAGCCTGTGCGGTGGGTCCCGCCGGTGGACGAGGGGGTGGTGGGCGGAGGCGCCACCTGCCTCTCTCTTGCTTCATCCCGGAGGAGATAGAGAGAGAAATGGGTCGTTCATCCAGTGGCTGCCTCACTGCTGCTGCTCTCTTTTCTTCTTTTCTCTCGGAGAGGATGGGTGGTCAAAAACTGGCATGTTTTTAGTGGCAGGGAATAAAAGGAGCTGCCTTCCTGTAGTTGGTGCGTGCGCCAATGTTCGTGCCCATTCGTGGCACAAGGTAATTAGGGTTTGTCTTTGTCGCCCTTAATTACTGTCGCATCTCTTCTTCGTGTTACTAGTATTATGCACTGTATTCCCGCACAGCTTATGTGGAGTTTGATCTGTTGCTGTTTTTCTGCCAAAAATAAAAAAATAAAAAAAAATAATCACAATCTGTGTGCAGCCGAATCGCCCCGACGAGTTGGCTCGCATCGAGTCGGTGGGAGGCCAGGTGATCAACCTCAATGGACCGCGCGTACGTGGCATCCTCGCCATGTCTCGTGCTCTGGGTATGTCTGCAAGTTTACACTGTTACAACTTATGCTTCAGCTTGTAGTCATGCATGGAAAACATGTGCCCTCTGTTTCTCGAAAACATATCTGATCGTAGACTAGTATACTATAGGATGTGCTTTGCTATTGCTTCGTCTGAATTTGCACGAGTGTTCACTTTCGATCAAATATGGCAAACAAGACAGCGACGCTGCTGTACTGCACGTATGTGTTTGGCTGGCCGCTGGCATATGGATTCAGTTGGACATTGATGGTAGTCCTATACATCGGCCTTATCTGGAACTGATTTTTCTTTTCTTCATGGAACCATTGATGTGTTTGCATTGGGGGGGTTTCTCTTGGATTTCTTCCCCACGTGGCACATGAGAGTTCTCTATGTTTCAGTTTCGCATTCGTGTTCCCATTCTGACTTCTGACTCCAATTTAAGATGCCATGTTTCTCATGTTTAAATGAGCATTCATACCTAAACTTGAGAAACAAGAAAGCGATACCTGTGCTTCTTACCTTTGCATTCAACAGAAATTCTAGTTCGCGGAATCCTCAAACTGTCCCTTTCAGGAAATAAAGGGGCCATTCAATGTTTTGATGTTGCATTTTCTTGGAAAAAGAACACTCTCTCTTATGGTCTTTTTGACTGGATGCACGTGTCGGTCGGAGTATTGGTTGCCGTTTTGAGCATCATTTTCGTCTTGCTAAGCTATAGTAGCTATTTCTGGCTGTCATATCAGTAGAGATTGGTTTAGTCTTTCAAGTTCCCTTTTTCTCTTTTTCCTTGGCTCATGTTTTTTGTGGTATAACTAGAGTCACAGCACTTTCTTTACTGGAGTTGTATTTTTCTTTGCCATTTGCCTTTTGGCTTGCACTGATCGATTAAAGCTGTGATATGCCAGATAAGTTACGTTGTCAGACGGGTCGCTTTGTTCTTAAACTATCATTTTGTTCAAGCAATGTTGGTGGGATCGAAGCTAATGTTCAGAGGGCTACTGTTTAGGAAAGAGGCAACTTCGTTTGTTTGTTTGCATATTTTAAGGGTCCAATGCAAAAGAAAACTATTGCTTTGCATCTAACCATCTTTCGTCCAATTAAGAACTGCCGGGTGATGGAACCCAACCGGTGACCACAAGTCTAGTACTAAAGCTGTTCCTTTAAGCTTTATGCTTAAAAAATTGCTTCTATGTTGTTTCGTGTCCGTGAGGCATGAGTTTGACAAACCATGATGTTCTATGAAATTAAGGTTTCTGGTGACTTTTGCAACGTGGAAGATTTGCATGCCGATCCGTCGGCGTATGGAGAATCAGCTTTTGGTGCATACTTGGCAGCTGTTGGGTAGATAACGAGTCACATCACTGGCCGTGTGAGTTGTGGCATGTTAATTGGGTTAGGAAGAAAATGACCACCCCAACTCACTTGACCATTCAGTGTTTAACTTTCAGCTGTCCCTTGATGGAGTTGATGCATTTAGTTACGTTATCAGGCGTAGTAGAGATATAGCCACAGGTTTCCTTCCGATTCGTCGATTGGCGAAGTGCTATTTATCTGCAAGTGCCTGTGATACTAACCCTTCATATAGAAAGAACTGACCTTTTAATTGTGATGGATAAGTCGGGATAGGTGCTACGGTCTAGTGATGCTGACCTGCCTCGCTTGTGTCTTGAGTTCCTGATAGTGATGTTACATTATCTTTACCTGAGTGTCCAGTTTTGGAGACTCTCTTTCATATCAACAGCTGAACACTTTAATTTGCAATACCATTCAGTATGTTTTCATGAATAGTAACAAGTGGAGTACTACTGAATACACTTTCATTTGCTATATATGTGGCATTTGTACAGGAGACAGATTCCTGAGACCTGAAGTGATAAGCGAGCCCGAGATCACCATTACTCAGAGGACAGAGGCGGATCAGTGTCTGATCCTGGCTAGCGACGGCATGTGGGACGCTATCTCGAACGAGACCGCCTGCGCCGTCGCTCGCGCCGCCGCCGCTACTGCAGCACCAGGAGGAGACGGCCAGGGCCCGGAGGATCTCTGCCAGGCCATCGCCTCCATCCTGGCCAGACTGGCGCTGGGCAGGGGCAGCCCAGACAACGTCAGCGTTATCGTCGTGGACCTCCAGAACAGGGCCGGTTAGGCCCTCGTGCCAGCCAGGCTCTCCTCTCTCTCATCCATAGTGCTGGAAAGCTCCGGTAATAGCTGCTCGTCTGCCATGGGGTGGCGCCATTGCCGTCCCTGCAGCTTACCCATAATAATCTATAGCTCTAGCTCCGTTCGTTCGTCGTGAACAAGAAAAAGCTCCGGTAGTGAACTGATACTGCAGGCCTACAAGGAGGTGGCCGTGGTTCTAAACTATTCCGTTTGTTCTTTCGATTCTAGATTCTAGTTCCTTTTTTTCTTTTTCTTTTTCTGGCTATTGACTATATTGGGTGCCAGAGGCGGATAAACAAAGTGGGTGGAAGATTCCCACCCATGCAAAGAAGAAAGAGAGCCAAAGAAAAGATGAAAAATCGCAATTGTACAAAATATTATCAAATAAATGTAAATTATTATAGTATTACTTAGTAACTTGTTCTTGTCTTTGGAGGCTTTAGAGATGCAGTATTCTGGCCGCTGTTCATGGCTTCAATAGCTGACTGGAGTCGCCTGCTGGTGTCTCTCTCTTGAGTTCTGCAGTGTAATGGCAGGACACTAGAATACTGGATGCAGTTTCTGCAGGGTTTTATTCAGAAAGAAGGTAACCTCTCTTTTTGGCACTCAGCATAGGCGTAAAGGGCGTGCAGTCGTACGGTTGCAGTACATGACTGTTAGAAGATACTACCGCATTGCTCCAGTACGAGAAAATCACATCTCTTGCTGCAAAGGATGCAGATCATGTAGGCGAAACTTCAGTGGCAGTACGTATTTGAGATTACCGTCATGAAAACAAGCGCAGTTCTCCAAGTATTCTCTTTTTTTCCCCTTGAAGAACTGGCTTCACGGTACCAAGAATCCACTATTAGAGATATACATCGTCCACCTTTTTAGTTCGAAAGAAACTGACAAGCAACAATTCACACAACTCGTAGCTGGCCACATAAACCAGAAAACCAAATAATTGAGAGTTTTACAACCTATTTTTTTAGGATTAATTAGGTTTGTACCATTTAGTCAATAATGTTCATCGTTTCAGGTATACCAATTAAATGATTTGAATGCATGCATGGTTCACCATTTTCTGTTCATTGACAATATTGAGAAATATCTTTGAAAAATGCTGAAAAATAAAATGGTGAATGCACATATAAATATTTCTTGCTTCGATACATGACAATATTTTTTTAGCAATGGGCTATAAAAAACCGACACGGTAAAATGGACTATTTAGTTATCTAACTAGCACTGATCGATGCTCCATACAGAGGGTCACATGCCCCCTACGAGACATGTTGACGGTCTTGTTGGAGCTGAGAGTCTACATGCATAGGGCGTTGTTGAAAGGTCATGCAGCAAGAAATCATTCACCTTGGTTGGTCACTGGTTGCACCGGGTAAGTGACTGCAACTGCGCAAGCTGTGTTGCCACTGAAGAAGGGAGGGAGGCCAAAAGGCAAATGGCTTATCACCAAGGTAGAGGTGCCTGAGTTAACAACGAATCAATACATTTCATTGGTTAGTACCGATATGTAATCTATGGTAACAAATTATATGACAAACATGTTGTAATCTATGGTAACAAATTATATGACAAACATGTTGGATAGTAGTACATCTTGCGTTACTAAGTAGTAGACGAGAACATAGGACAAGTTTGAGGAAGGCGGATGAATTTCTCTCTTTTCTATTTTCGCTGCTTTATATTTTTCATGTTGGCTTCAGGTGCAGAATGGACTCCCTCGCGCCATCTGGCCCATCTTGCCGTAGGCCGTGGCTATGCCAAGATTGTTGTGCTTGTGTATAGGACTCTGTCGTGCTACCCAAATGGCGACAATAGGATGCTCCTTTTGTTGCTTTATCTTCAATCAGTCTGATTCTTCTTTTTAGATTACACAGTACAACTCAGACACTCACAACGCATGTACATTCACCCATATAAACGTACATACGCAAACCCTACCCCTATGAGCATCTTCGAAGACTGAGCCGGCAAATCCTCCATTTTGACGAAGTCGCCACTGGCACCTCGCTGTCGACGGCCACGTCGCCTACCGCTGAAAGCACAAATGCCGTTAAATCTTAGAAAATTCGCTCCCATCGGGAGTCGAACCCAGGACCTCAAAAATGCTACTCGGATGCCTTAACCACTAGGCCAAGATCCCTTTCACTCAATCAATCTGATTCTGTGATACCAGAATTTGTCTACAGGAATAAATGATGATCAAAAGTGTCAAATGCCACCTCAAGGATGGCCCCTTCTTTATTTATCTCTTGTCCATCCAAACCAAGCCATTGTAGAGTCACAATCCTCTCGCAAGATTATTCAAGTTAACTGTTCCAAGGCTTCTAAAGTTTGTCATTCCTTTCATACCTTTTTCGGTTATTTAGACAGGGTGTCTTTGTAATTCGCTTCGTAATCGTACCTCGTCCCTCACCTCCTACAGAAGAGTATAACACACTTGCTTCTTGGTCTTCACACACAAGAAGTGTACTCGGAATCGGATAAAGAAGAAGACAAGCTGCTTATTCGCAAAAAAATGAAAAAAGAAAAACTGCTCATTTGGAACAAAATGGGCCGAGCTTGACGGGCTTACGATGGTGATAGGGAGATCCACGGGCCCAAATTCCTACTGTCTACTGAAGCCTACCTTTTTGTTCTTCCAAGTTCCAAGCTGATTGTGTGTCAAAGAAAGAAAGAAAAAAACCGAATGACATGGACTCTGGTGTGTCATGCATGACGATACAAGGGCATGATTTAATTGTGGAACAAGAATTTAACAATCTAACGAAAAAAACGTTTATTGCATCTTAGCAGAACCTGTGTAGAGAAGTCAATGCTTGCATCGCTCTTTCACATGATGATCGAGGATCCATCACGCCGATTCATCGTACCAATGTTTTTCTTTTCATAGAAATCTAGCTGGATACCGTGCAAACCTTGAATGTCGATGGGGCCCGCGTCACATGAGTAAGAAAGGACGAAATTTGTTACTCTCCAACCACCGCCGCGCATTGCCTCTCGTTTTCCCTGTTTGCAAGGAACGGACGCGTGAAGCACAGCAAGTATGTTGCTCTCTCTCTCGTGCATGAAGTTACTACGGAAATGAGAAAGATTATTTCTTGCGGTTCCATTTCGATTCACCCTGAACGTCCTTGCATTGGTTTCCATTCAGAATTGATATGAAATTTTAATGTTACTATCGCTATCGCTTGACCAGTCTATATACATACTTGGACATAAAACGGTGGTCATAGTTTTACCAAAAACTGTTGAATAGAACTAAGATTTTTTTTTTTTTGCGAGTATAGAACTAAGATTCATTCGCGCACGCATAACATTTTGACGAAGCGAAGGAAAACTCAGCGGTGTGGTCTTCTCCATGGAGTAGACGACTGGACGAAGAAGATACGAAGAAAACCAGAACAAGAAGTTTTGACTTTGTGTTGTGATTGAACCCAAGCCAAGTTTCTTCTCTCCCAAGCAGCAAAAAAACTACAGTAATTTTTTTTTTTGAGTCTGCATATATGCACACCAAACGAAGTAACGAATCCACACCTACATCCCTCTTACAATTGAATTGGCAACCACACACAACAAACGTTCCACACGGCACGCGCAGGAGGAACCCGATGGCCGGAGGAGGCGTGATGATGATCCCGTGCGTGACGCTGAACACGGGTCACGCGATGCCCGTGCTGGGCCTGGGCACCGGCTCGTCGCGCACGCCGGAGGACCTCGCCGCCACCCTCCTCCACGCCGTGCGCCACCTCGGCTACCGCCACCTCGACACCGCCTCGCTCTACGGCACGGAGCGCGCGGTCGGCGCCGCCGTCGCCGACGCCGTCCGCTCCGGCGCCGTCGCCTCCCGCGCCGACCTCTTCGTCACCTCCAAGCTCTGGATCGCCGACGCGCGCCCGGACCGCGTGGTCCCCGCTCTCCGGGAGTCGCTAGCCCGCCTCGGCCTCGACTACCTCGACCTCTTCCTCGTCCACTGGCCCGTCGCCCTCGCCGCCGCCGGCGACGGAAGCAAGGATCTGCAGGTGGAGTTCGACATGGAAGGGGTGTGGCGCGGCATGGAGGAGTGCCACCGTCTCGGCCTCGCGCGCTCCGTCGGCGTCAGCAACTTCTCCGCCGCCAAGATGTCCCGCCTGCTCGCCTTCGCCGTCGTGCCGCCCGCCGTCAACCAGGTGGAGATGAACGTCGGCTGGCGCCAGGAGAAGCTCAGGGAGGTCTGCGCCGAGAACGGCGTCGTCGTCACCGCCTTCTCGCCGCTCGGCGCGCTCGGCTCCGACTGGGGATCCAACGCCGTCATGGAGAGCGGCGTGCTCCGCGACGTCGCCGCCAGGAGAGGGAAAACCGTGGCTCAGGTAAAACAATATACTCCTACGTACTACATCTGACTGAAATCGCAAGTTGTCGATACTTGTAATCGAAATCTATGATGATTTTGAATGTGCTCTGACAAAATATCTCAGGAGAATTTCACAGGCGTCATGCCTTCAGACAACTGATACTAAAACTGAATCCGTCAATCATGTTTTACTATTTAGTATCTGTAGAATGTAAAATTTCTCATGCATTGTTGAGGAGCATGTACTTTAAGATCTGCTAGTGTGTCAGATAAGAAAACCAGAAGAGTTATGCAGTTGTGGATGTGGTGCTTAAAACAGAGAGATATGCCTTCTTAATTTTTTTTGTGCGAGAAACTTTTTATGAGAACCTAATTTTTACAGGAAAAAAAAATTCTAATTGTGTGCAGTTGACAGGAACTGTAGAAGATAAACCTATTTATTTAGTATCTGTAGAATGTGTAATTCTCATGCATTATTGAGGAGTACTCCCTCCGTCCAGAAATATAGTGTCCATTGAGTTTTGTCCTAAGTCATTTTTTTTTTAATTTTGACCAACTAAAAGAGTTACATATTATGATAGTTCATTTCATGATGAATCTAGTAACATCATTTTTGTATTAACAATATTTATGATTTTTCCGTAATTGATGGCCAAAGTTTAAAAAGTTTGACTTAGGACAAAACTCAATGGACACTATATTTCTAGACGGAGAGAGTATGTAGTTTAAGATCTGTTCATGTATCAGTTCAGAAAATCAAAAGAGTTATGGAGTTCTTCTGTGCCTACTTAACTTTTTGTGCGTGAAACTGTGTATGAGAACCTTTTTTCAGAGAAAAAAAAAACCTAATTGTGTACAGTAGACGGCAGACCAAACTCTAGAAGAAAATGTTAGTGATGTGAAGATTAATATGGTCAACTGAATTAATTGTTTGGTATTAAGGTGGCATTGAGGTGGCTGCACGAGCAGGGGGTTGGCTTCGTTGCAAGGAGCTTCAACAAGGAGAGGTTGCAGCAGAACATGGACATCTTCAACTGGGAGCTCACTGAGGACGACAAGGAGATGATAATGCAGATTCCTCAGCGACGAGCTTGCAATGGGGAGTTTTTTGTGTCACCAAATGGGCCATACAAGTCTTTAGAGGAGCTGTGGGATGGAGAGATATGATCTCTCCACACCAGTACAATTGTAGCAGTGCTGCTAATAGTATCTTCGGTTCGGTCGAAAATACTTTTCAGTCGTTCTGTCAATGCATCTGTTGTGTTTGTTGAATATATTTGTTTTTTTTTCTGAGAAAACATACCCTGTCTGCGTACTTGTTTCTCCTTCATCATACTAGTACCATCTGTCCTGCAGTGTGTCACAATGCAGCTGCTGGGAGCTAGGATGAGCATGGATTGCAGTTCGGTGCAATATGTATCATGTTACTATTAGGCTTTTTTGATGGTGGGAATGAGTCGTTCTTGCAAATGTATCAGTTGAATATGTTTATTTTCTTTTATGAGAAAACATACCCTGTCCGTGTTGCGTACCTTTTTTCTCCTTTATCATAGTAGTATCATCTGTCCTGCAGTGTGTCTTAATGCAGCTGCTGGGAGTAAAGATGAGCATCGATTGCAGTTGGCTGCAGGGCAATTGCCTTCTAGCACCATCATGTTACTATTAGGGCCTGTTTGGAAGCTTACCGCATATTACCACGCCGCCAGTGCGGCTGCGCCGAAGGTGTGGCGTCGAATTCGGCCGCCACACTTCTGGCGTCACGCGGCGTGAAAATGAACGTGAACTCTGCGTCTACGCCACACCTCGCCGCAGGTACGGTAACAAACCAAGCACCTGCCGTAGTTCTGGCGTGGAAATTGTGGCGTGGTGTGGCGACTGGTGGAAGCAAAGCAAACAGGCCCTTAGGCTTTTTTGATGGTGGGAATGAGTGATAATGGACAGCCCGCAGGTAAGGCCTGATGGCCTGGCTTCATTTAAGCACGGTTGTTTTAAGGAACATCGAAGGGATTGGCTGAATTTGATGTAGAATGAGCTGATAAAATACACTGCAAGGTGATCCGAACAAAGTGATTTTTCAAGAGATATGTAAGGTACGGCACCTACTAGTGTTTGTATTTCAGATTTCTCACGTTCTTATTCAACTGAAGGTGCTCAGTAATTAACGATATGCTGCCTTCAAGCCTATATGTGTTTGATAAAGTGACAAACCAAAGCATATTTATGGATTATTTTTCGCTAGCTGACTTATAAATCAGATTGGTGAGGGTGCTCCTCCGTGCTTAATGTTCAAGGGGAGGAGTGATGCAGACCAAATGAAAAGACTGGTGCCCTAAACATTTGCTCCATAGTTGGTCACATTCTATATTTGAGTAAGTGTTTCAGTAACAGATGATAGTTTGATGCATACTTTCACATATTTGAGGAAGCATTTTCATAATGTTCTTCTTGCTTCTACTATGGCAAGATTGCAAAATGAAAGTTGGTTAATGGACAAACAATTTCTGTGGTATCCATATAGCAGAAGTACCTTTTTCCATTCCACGTATATCTTTTAGCCATGCAGTTGTCTAAACGATTTTTACTGATCTTTTTATGAATCAGCTTTGGCTAAGTTGCCAGTTAGTAAACGGGACCATGATTGTTAGGGAGTTAATAAAGTTGTGTTCATATTTAGTAAAACACCATTTGTTTGTGACTTTGCAGAAGACAAATCTAATATTTAAGTGCTGATAGTGTTATACTTGTAAAATATATTCTTCTCAATTATATATTGTTTTGTCGTAATAAGATACAAAGAGTTTCAGTTCTGGCGTTTCTACCTTTAACGTTACATTAGCGGGCTGTTGATACTGTCCCGTATTCCTGAGCTTTAATGTTAGCGAGATTTTTTTGCTTTTTAGTGTTTGCATTGGTTGGAATTAAATGATGCAGGTATTATGTAGATATGAATCTGTTATATCAAATGCATAACGTCGATAGAGCTGACATTCTGGAACTATCTAAATTTGTGGTTTTTATGATGCTGCTGGGGAAGAAGGCTACGATTCTATACTAACACGAAGGTACAAAGATGCGAAGACGACCAAGCGAAGGCCGGTCCTATACCTCCAAAGGCGTAAGCCTCCCAGAGAAGGCGTCAAGGACATCAGCGAAGGGTCTTATTCAAACAACAAGACTAAGAAACGTGACGGGATTGACAAAGAGCTTTATTGTAATAACAATCTCTCCTCCCCCTATAAATATAGAGGACGGGTCCTGTAATGTCATCGGTTTTTCGGGCTGCGAGCCAGACACATCATTTATTCCGTCCACAAATCTCTGTCATCTCAACATCCTTCGCCTGGCACCGCAGGCGAAAGAGAGCTTCGACACGATACAACACGGGAGACTCGAGGAGCAGCCTGGGCTCTCGCCTTCTTCCAGCATCGCGGACCAAGTTTGAGGGCTTCGCTAAGAAAAAATTGGACGTGAAGACACTTAGAGGGCTTCGCCACTCTTGGACAGCACACATCAACCCGTTGGAGGGCTTCGCTGAACCCGTCAGGGGTCTCGATCCCCCAACATTTGGCGCCGACCGTGGGCCGAACCCACGATGAAGAGAAAGCAAGATGACCACCCACCGAAAACAGCAAGAGAAAGAACAGATAAGCTAGAATGGAAGAGATCAACCCTCCGGTTCACTACAGAGGACATGGAAGTCATCGACTACCTGCACACAGATGCCTTCGTAATCAAGACAGACATCGAAGGTTGTCTAGTACACAGGATACTAATTGACAGTGGAAGTCCAGTCAACATCATTTCAAAGAAACACTTAAGAAAAATGGGAGTTGAGGGCTACTCAAACACCTCACAAGTAGTTTTGAAAGCTTTTGGTCAAGAAGAAGCGGCTTCGATGGAACCAGAATGAAAATTACCTTCGAAGACAGGGACAAATCAACAACTTAAGAAACAGATTTCCTCATAATGGATTTAGAGAGTCAATACAATGCCATATTCGGACGACAAATCTTATCAGCCTTCGGAAGACGGCCGTGTGTCGAACCCACGACCAAATACAGAATCGCTAAAAGAACTGCAAGCAAACTACAACGAAGCATGACCCATCAGGGAAAAACGAGTAAAGGAGGAAGAAATTCGGAAGACGACCAGTCTGAAGCTTCCACACCAAAGTCACTAGCAAAAACAGATATATGCCAATGAGAACAAGTTACAGCAACAAGGGCTCCGAGCTAGTCATCCCAAAACTAGCCGGATTCGGAGCCAGACATCCAAGAAACATCAAAGGTTCTCAAGTTAAGCTGTCACAGCACACGGGCCAGGAGACAATTTTCAACAAACCAAGAGATATTTCCAGAAGGGTCAATGTCATCCAGCTTAGTAGACTTACAAAGAACTAAATAACAAAGAAAGCTGAACGAAGCCATACAAGCATTCATTCAAATCGAAGAAACAACAAAGAGGACTAGCCGCGACGGGAACACACCAAAAAGCTATCACATGATCAAGCTACTTCTTCATTTTACTGCGGGTGCGGCTTGCAACCCCAGAGCATTGCGGAGGTCTAGCAGGACTATCTTCGGGGCCTTTGTCATCACTAATAATTATCACACCCGGAGGGACGACAACAAGAGGAACTGGTTCGGCCGGAACTTCAATCAACGAATGCCTTCCAGTTAGCCTGTCAAGTTCTGCGAAATGGTCAACAAGCTCCTGAGTTAGAACATCTCCGCATTTGAAGCCCCCGCGTACAAGTTCCTTCACGACACCGTGAGGGAGGTGATCCCACAAAGATTCCATATCAGACAAAAAGCACCTGCGGCAAACTAGATGACCAAAAGCGCATCCTATATATATAGTAAGAAGGAATATTCCAGAAGGAAGTCAAAAATAATATCTATTACAAAAGACAGGAGCCTTGTCATATCCAAAGACAAGATGATGAAATTCACCCATAAAAGACAAAAAATGATGTTCGCCAAAAGAAAATGGTAGAAAAAAGAATGATAGACATTGCAAAAGATAGTAACCTTCGCTAAAAGATTGCGAAGCCTCTATCCATCATAGGCTCAAAAGCCATCAAGAGATAATAGTCTTCGCTAAAGAGTCGCGAAGCTTCTATTTGACATAGGCTAAAAAGCCATCAAAAGATAATAGTCTTCGCTAAAGAATCACGAAGCTTCTATCTGAAATAGGCTAGAAAAGCCATAAAAAGAAAAAAAATAGTAGTCTTCGCCAAAGAATCGCGAAGTTTCTATCTGACATGGGCTTAAAAGCCAACAAGAGATAATAGGCCTTCGCTAAAGAATCGCGAATCAGCAAAACTGTTGTCAAACAGCGAGAGATTCGACTTAGACAAATCAGACAAACGAGATGTAAGATGAGCATGAAACAGACTCTCTTTCTCCAGCATGTCTCGCTTATCATGAAGAGTTCTTTCAAGAAGAGCCAAATATTCCTCGCGCCCCGATGAAGAACAGCGAAGGACTCCAATCTCCCGTTCCAAAATAGAAATTTTTGAAGACGAAGCCTTCAAGGATTCCTCTTTTGCGGTGAGAGAAGCTTCGAGAGCCGATACCCTAGGTGTTCATGCTGACGTGCACAAGCACGAGTAAGAGCGATAGACTGCAATGAAAAAAAAGAAGCATAAGATAAATCAAAAACGCAAAGCGCTGTACGAAGACAAAAGTTGCCAATCAATCCTTTATCTGCGAAGCAATCAAAGACCGAAAGAGGGCTTCGCCTGAAAAGTTAGAAAGACCAAGCTCCACTTTGAGAAGCCGCAGTTTTTGAGCAACAGAGTAAAGAGAATCTCCTGCACCCAAATCCACATTCAAGGAAGACAGCACAGACTGAATGTCTATCCCAGCAGTCTCAGTACTCGAAGGCCCTAATAACAGAAGGTAAACGAAGGTAAATAAGCAAACATATAAGCGAAAAAACATCTTCCACGAATATAAATAAAAAGGGGGAGCATACCCTGTGAACAAGCAGCTTGAACAAGAGACTGCGAAGTCTGCACCACAACATCATTCAATGGTGCTTCAGAAGGCAAAGGGACAAAAGCGAGTTCGCGCGAAATAGGCAAGACGTCCGCCGACACAAACTTCTCAAATTTACGTTTCCCAAGCAAACCAAGAAACGAAAACTTTTTCAGACGAGAAAAATTGCTCCTCAATCCAGAGCAAGCAGGTGAAGAAGATGCGAAGGGAAGTTCACAAGAAACACTGGAATCTGCAACCTCTCCAGTATTGACATAGGCTGATACGTCAAGATTAACAAAGGAACAACTTCGAAGGCCCTCAGAAGGATTGACCATAGGAAAGCCACCAGAAGCATTAAAGACCTCAATTGAAGGAGCAGCATTTGGAGCAGCAGCAGGAGACGCTTCGTCGAAGATCATAGAATGTGTTGGCGTAACTAGGCAAACTCTGGGAGGTGAAGGAATCTCGGCATTCTTAGGAGCAGAATTGATTTTCGGTGTACTGTCACAAATAGTCGAAGAACCCATCTCGACGGTCGAAGAAGCTGTAAGACTAAAGTAAGGTGCACTGGTCATAGGAGAAGCTTCGTCGCCAGATGAGACGTCTTCGGGACAAGGGTATTCAGGCTGGAAAACACCCAAGCTTTGATATACCCTGTTAATCCAGAAACCAATCCCCCTTCGAGATCTCTCGATCCACTCCTTCTGAGAGAAGCTACCAAGAAAGGAGCTCACTCGATCTTAAGCAGACCAGAGCGTAAAACCTGCAAGAACAGAACAAAGCCTTAGTGGATCGAAGCATAATAAAAAAAGAGTACAGATAAGTGAAGGCAGTAAAGCAAGAAGAAGCCATACGAGGTCCTGAATTCGAAGAGAAAACTGGCATTCTTAAGCCAAGCACATTTTTAGGTAAGAAAGAAGAAGACCGCCAGGCATCTCGGGAAAGCGGAAGAACACCAGCAGCGAAGCATTCTTCTAAAATGTCACGAAGAGTCATCTTACGACTAACTCTCAAGAAGGCCTCAAGGGATCGTGCAACAGTTCGACTCTTGAAGGGTTCGAAGCTGTTAACAATACATATGTCAACAGCTTCGCCAGTATAAAATTGTAGCGACAAGGTATGGTAATAGAACCAATCCTTTGTCCATTCATGAAAGGGAGGAGGATCAAAGCTAGGAAGCGGTGTAACAAAGCCCTCCCTAGCCACGAAGTCAACAACGCCAAAGCACGGGCTAACCCGACGATCGTGATCATACAAAGAAGCATGCCGAGCTTGGTAAACACGATAAAAGGCATGGGGCTCAGGGTTAACGCCTTTGCTCATACAAGCCCAGGCAAAGGCCGAAATAGTTGCAACAGCCACTGGAGTAAGCTGATGAGGCTGAAGATGATACATAGAAAGGATATGGCGAATAAGCTTCGAAGAGGGAAAGGACAAACCAGCACTCAAGTAAGACAAAAAGACGACAACTTCATCAGGTTTAGGATTCAATGAATTATCAGGAATCATTTTTGGCCATTCGAAGGCAAGCCGAATCGAGCTTATGTCAAGAAGACCAGATTCAGAGTAATGCTTCGACAAGCTACCCTTATAACGAGTGGTGTGAATACACTTCGTAAAAGAATAATTCTCTCGAAGGGAATGAAAACCTCTAGGAAGAGCAACAGACTTCCTTTGAGCCATCAGAAAGAAAAGAAGAAGTACCTTCAGAAAAGGTGAAAGCGGTAAAATAGCCATGACAAAAGGAAAAATAGCATCACAACCCCGTGTATTTGACTCAAGGAATACCTTCGTTTTTCCCTTTCGACAGTTGAGGGCTAATATTGGGGCAGTAGGCTACGATTCTATACTAACGCGAAGGTACAAAGATGCGATGACATTGTGGACCAAGTTTGAGGGCTTCGCTGAGAAGAAATTGGACGTCGAGACACTTAGAGGGCTTCGCCACTCTTGGACAGCACACATCAACCCGTTGGAGGGCTTCGCTAAACGATCCCCCAACAGATGCTTCGTCAAGTTTAGTAATTTTTCCTATATTTTTAGAGCTGTTGTTGAAAGCCGCTGTTTATTTAGGCTGGTGCTTGCAAGTATAACTGAGGATGAGACCATGCAATTGTAAAGGGGCTGTCTACCCATCACTCGAGTGTTTTTTGAGTTTTGAGCACTCGAGTGTTTTGAACTCAAAAAACACTCGAATTTGAAGAAAACTAGAAATCGAGTGTTCTAGTCATAGGAAGCACTCGAATTTTTAAACCCTTTGATTCTGTCTCTGTGGCTGAGATTTGCCAATATACTAAGGGGAGCAAATGAAGGAACAACCTAATTTCGAAAGGAAAAACATACAGATTCATATTACAAAATTACAAAATGTTTCTATGGAAACAGAAATTCAGAAATATTTTGGAACTACTGGAAATCCTCATAAGTCAAATAGCATATTCATCAAAAATACAAAAGATTTCTATGGAAACAGAAATTCAGAAATATTTTGAAACTAGTGGAAATCCTCATAAGTCAAATAGCATATTCATCAAAATTACATAAGGTTTCTATGGAAACAGAAATTCAGAAATATTTTGGAACTAGTGGAAATCCTCATAAATCAAATAGCATATTCATCAAAATTACAAAAGGTTTCTATGGAAACAAAAATTCAGAAATATTTTGAAACTAGTGGAAATCCTCATAAGTCAAATAGCATATTCATCAAAAATACAAAAGGTTTCTATGGAAACAGAAATTCAGAAATATTTTGGAACTAGTGGAAATCCTCATAAGTCAAATAGCATATTCATCAAAAATCAAAAAGAAAATCCATATACATAAGGAAATAACAAATATTACATATGTTTCTTACAATATTTACATGATTGAAGAACTGTAATTTTAAAATAATGAAGCTGTCATTTTAGCGAACTAAGAATGTACCAGGTAATTTTGTATTGGGCCTTTTTACTGCTGTAATTCATATACAGAACACTATATTGCCACTGCTGTAAATCCAGCGGTTCTGAATCTCAGTAAAAAGGCCCAAAACGGCACAAAAGCCCATCACAGAGCCATTTGAAGGAACTACCTTAAGGCCCAGCTAGCAGCCCAACTACATGAAGGCCCGGCTAAGGAAGAGGTACGTGAAACAAAGGGCAAAATAGGAAAGACAAAACAACTTGAGCCCCAAGAAGCTCACAGAATCCTGTTCGATGAGATCCAAAGCTCGAGCAGGCAAAAACAACAAGACAAAACACGATCAAGGGGGCAGGGCGATTTATCCAGGGAAAATCAAGATCAAGGCAGGGGGGAACTGAAAGCAGACCATAGGCATGGAAGATCAGGTACATACCTCTGTTCTTTGATGCAGATTTTATTTCCTCTGTTGACAAGATATGCCTTTTAGTTATTAATCTGTTGAAAACATTTGATCCTGCAACATATGTATGACAGCATGAAACACTGCCAGATAGAAGCATATGCACAATTTGTAAAAGTGAAAGTATCACTGGTCAAAGCAGAAACTTGCATTAGGACTGCCAGATTGGAACATATTTCCTATAGTTCTAAAGCAACATAATGTGCACAGGATGATGATGAACACATATGGAAGGACAGACAAGGCATCCAGCCATTTGGGACGACCAGTTCATTTGCACATTCTACACAAAATGCATGGCAGTTCGAGCAATATGTTGATTCAATGTTCAACATCAAACAGGTTCGTAAACACCGATGTCAGTAAATTTTTAATGCTTCTTACAACACTGTCATGAAAAAATATAAATTGCAGGGAGGGTACACTGGGTTAATGATGGAGCAAATCAGAAATTCGCAAGAGGAGAAAAACTGGGACAACATGATGGAGGTAACTTGACTGGTTTTTTTATTGCAGTTGAAAACATGTATTTCTGCATTGGAAAAACATATTCTAATACAGGACCAATGGCAGGGAGGGAAGTATTTCACTCAACTACTGCTTAGCGAAATTCCATTGGAGGTAAAAAGAAGATATTAAAGTCATCTATAAACTAGAATACATGCCAAATGAATTGGAAGTTTAAAACTCTAACACAAACTTCATTTGATATTGCAGGAAAATATGTCCTATGGAGGATCAAACATACAAAGCAAAAATAATGAAATCTCAGAGCAAAACATAGTGGTTCAAAGGAATGAGGTACTTACAAACTTCATGAGATTTGGGTGTTTTAAAATGAATGGCTTGCTATTTGGGTCATCCTATGCTTAACATAAACTTTGCATAAATCAACAGGATACAATGCCAGGCCTGCAAACCAGAGAAGACATCATATTGAGCAATCAGAATCATACAGCTGCAAACCTGGATACTGTGATGGGACAGTTTCAAGATACAGAAAAGGAACATGAAATAGTCAATTGGGACAATGACTTATTCAACAGCTTTTCAACTGGCCAGGTAATTATAATGCTATATACACATGCAAATTTTACACTGAAAATCAATAAACAGTTAAAATAGCATTTCATAAGTTCATTATTTTGCAGGCAGAAACATCAAACAGTACTGCATATGAATCATCATTCAGAGAGACAAATCCATCTACTAGCAGAAACACAAGCAGTGACGACAAATATGTACCTGAAGATAGTGCTAACAACGATGAAGACGGCGATGAAGATTTGACTGAAGATCAGATTGAGGAATTCCTTGAAAGTGAGAGAGTTGCAGCATCCGAAGGAAACAACGCAGCAATTGAAAGCAAATATGTGCCTCAAATTGGTGAGCAATTTACAACCAGAGATGAGGCATATCATAAGTTCAACTTCTACGCATTGTTGGTAGGGTTTGAAGCAACAATTTCACGAGTTGCTAGAACTACAAGCAAGAAACGCAACAATGAAATATTCAAAGTGGAGATCAAATGCACAAAGCACGGTAAAGGAAATGAGCAAGCCAAACAAAAGAAGAATCATGAACAAGATGCATCAGCTGGTAATCAAAAGATGAAAGGTCCCAAGAGAAAAACAAATGTGCTTGTGAGGACTGATTGCCCATGCGTTATGGTTGTCACAGAAAAAACAGTTGGGATCTGGACAATAACAAGGCTTGACTTGGAACATAATTTTGATCTCAATCCAGGAACTAAGAGTCAAGCTTTTGGAGGACACAAGTACATGACCGAAATGGAGAAAAAAATGATAAGGACACTTAACAGCTGCAACATTGAACCAAGAAAAATGGTTGCTATCTTGTCTTACATGAGAGGAGGCACTATAGCCTTGCCTATCAAAAAGAAGGACATAAGCAACTACAAAACAAAGATCAACAGAGAAGTCACTGGAAATGACATGATGCAAGTATTGGAACATTTCAGAAGGAGAAAGGCTGAAGATCCTAGTTTTTTCTACAGATTCGATGTTGATGATGAGAAAAAAGTGTCAAACATTTTCTGGGCAGATGCATGTTCAGTCAAGTATTATTCAGACTATGGGGATTGTGTCAGTTTTGACACCACATTCTGCACAAATAGATATAACCTAAGATTTGCTCCATTTGTTGGTATTACAGGACATGGTCATACCTGCATGTTTGCGTGTGCATTCCTAGCAAATGAGACTGCTGAAACCTTCAAATGGGTGTTCAACTGCTTCCTTGAGGCAATGGGTGGCAAACATCCTAAAACAATCATAACAGATCAGGACATGGCAATGAAATCAGCAATAGAGCAAGTTTTCCCAAATACAAAGCATCGAAACTGCATATTTCATATCAAGACTAAATGTTACAACAAGAATGGAAAATGCTTTGCTACTAAGCAGGAGTTGTATGAGGAGTTTGAAGATGTGGTCAATAACTCTCTAACACGAGCTGAGTTCGAGTTTCTATGGCAAGACATGGTAAAGGAGCATAAGCTTGAAAATAACAAATACTTCAACAAGATGTGGCAAATGAGAGAGAGGTTCGTACCAGTGTATTTCAAAGAAGAATTCTTCCCCTTCCTTACAAGCACAGCTAGGAGTGAAGGAACGAATGGAAGATTCAAAGATAATGTTGGTCCTACATACAGCGTCATGAAGTTCATCAACGAATATCAGAGAATAGTGGATACAATTGAAGTAGACGAAGACTTAGAGGATCGAGCAAGCAAAGAGAAAAGGCCAAAAGAACTAGTGTTCTACTACAGCATAGAACAGCAAGCCCAAGAACTATATAACAGAAACATTTTCAAAAAATTTCAGTTTGAGCTACAGCTAACAGCAAACCTTAGTTACAAGGAAATTGAGGAAGGCAAGGTGTTTGAAGTGTTCCAGAAAAAAAGTAACATTCACAAAGAGCACAGACAAAGAAAATACTTGGTTCATACAAACCTTGCACCAGGTAATGAAGAGTTCAGCTGCATATGTTGCAAGTTCTTGAAGGATGGGATCCTTTGTTCACATATACTGAAAATAATAGTGGAAATGGACATAAGCAGGATACCAGAAAAGTACATTATAAACAGATGGAGAAAGAAAGAAAGGAAGCTAAATGTGCAAAGGGATCCAGAAAATGAGAAGACAAATGACTTACTCAGGTTTAATGCACTGTCAAGGATGGCCTCTGAGGTGACATCAAAAGCTTCTACAAAAGATGAAACTTTTCATTACTTGGTATCAGAGTATCAAAGGATTGACAAACAATTAGACGAAATGCTTGCACCTCCAGGAGTCCCAGCAAATGCATCATCGAACAACCAAAAAGCTTCAAGTGTTGATTCAAGCAGTGAAGATGAGGAGTTTGATCTGCAAGATCCAAACAAGATACAGCAGAAAGGAAGACCAAAAAATGCACGTAGGTTCAAGGAACAAGTGGAGCAGATAAAGGAGAAGATAAAAAAAGCAGAAAAGAAGAAGCAGCTGAAGCAAAAGAAAACAGAGTCATCAAGTAAGTACCAAAAAGAAGTAACTAAATCATTATTGAAAAAAATAGCAGTAAGGCAACTTGCTAACACAGCAATAATTAACTGAAACAGGTCCACCAGGAAAGTCAAAGAAGAAGCAGAAAAGAGATGCCGCAAATACAAGTGGAGGACAAAGAACCTGATTTCGTGGAAGCAAAATAAAAGATGGGAATGCATCGAAATACAGAAGCTCAAGGCACAGACAACATTAGAATGTTATAGTAATAGTAGATTTAAAATTTCATAGTATCTGCTATAGTGACATGTAACAGAACTGTATGTCACAACTATTGTATTACAATGTGTTGCTGTATCAGAACTATTTTTGAACATGGAGGTCGAAAAATATGTTGTACTGCACGAGCTTTGAAACTGGTTGACATTGCCATAATCTTGTATATCAGCTTGAAAAACTAGCGATCTTGCTGCAAAATAATGAACACAAGATAATTAATAAAAAAACATGCTCAGATATATAAATTGAGCAAAAAGACATAAACAAGGGATAGGTGTACTAACTTGATGTTTGAATTCAGTAACAAGACTTTTATTACCAACATTGTTATGCAGGAACAAAAGTGTATTAGCAATCTTGATCCTTATGTTGGGGACATCAGAACTATCAAACAGTTGCGATAGAACAGTTCTTGGTGAATGCCAAAACTCAAGAAACAACAGAACATATATGCCATCATCAAATCTGCACATAAATGAAAAGCTGAATGATGAAATATTCTTAACCACTAGTAAAATAATGATGCTTAGGGAACAAACAAATAAAAATTTCAAGGCAGCAAGTGTGCAAAGAAAACAAACTTTATGATCATGTTACATAACCATAGTGTAATATTTACATGAAGGATAAATTATTATTACAGAACCAAACTATTGTAAATGCAATCATATCATAGTGTACGAAACATGTCACTAAACTGTAACAAACAATAGTAACTGTACTATAAGTAGAAACGAATACATATAAATAGCATTGGACACTTACCCATTTTCAGGATCAAGATAAGGGACATCAGGATACAACTCTGTGTATTCTTCGAATGGCATGTCTACGCCAACATACTCATACCAATGGAACTGGAAATTTGGAATCTAAGACATGTATAATAAAACATCATGAGCCTAAAGGAAAAAAAATTTAGTATATCAAAATATTAATACTACAAAAGAAAGGGAACTGACCAATTTAGACCTAACATATTTCTGGTAAGGATCATCTTTCTTGAACAAAGAATCAATGAAAACCCATTTTTTGTCAATGATGTCAACAGCAAAGACAAACCAGTGATTCTCGAAGAAAATTGGAAAGAATAGCTACAATAATAAATATTATTAGACATTTATAGCAGGAAGCAAAACTTATAAAGGAAAAGAACAAAAGGCGAAATATATATCTTACAATGTCAGAACGTTGAAGAGGCCTAGCCTTCTTAGACAATTTGAAAGCTCTTTGCAATATGTCCAATTTAGCAACACTTCGATCACAAAGTAAATTTTCCTGAAGAATGAAAATAAAAATATAAATAAGACAGCAAAGATGAAAAATACAGGGACAAGGCATAATATGTAGAAGGGAACGTACACCAACGTTAGGGAAGTAGTAGTACTTCTTTGACATATCAGGGTGCCCACCAGATTTAGAGAAAAGATAGTAACAATAAGCTGTGACAACATATGGCATGACAACACCCCCAGGTTTCAAAGATTCGCCAAACGACCAATAAGTGCAACGAACTCCAGACATATCAACTGCAAATTCTCTAAACAAAGATAATAAAATAAAAAATTTAAAACTGATCATAACAAATAGAATACAGGAAAAAAAGTATAAATATATAAATACTTACTTTTGATGACCAGAAGAAGCAAGAGAGCATATGGCTTTGTAATTATGAATCTCTGAAGAGGTGACATGGTACTTCTTCTTGATTCCAACAAAATCCTCACGTAGTTTGGATGAAGGAAAAACGACACGCCTAGGACCATAGTGGGGCTCCTTTCCACCCATAGAAGAGTCTCTGCATTTAAACTCAGAAGATACTACTTCTCGACCAGTAGCTTGAGATGACTCCTTAACAGCAGCAGAATGAATAGGTGTCTTGATAGATGAGTTTTGATGATACTTCGCATCATAATCAGCGTCAGATCTCTTAGACATTGCACGTACAGAATCAGACAAAGTACGCTCTCCTGTAATAACAACTTCTGGGGAATCCTGAAATCAGATACAAAACAATAAGTTACAAATATTAAAATATATTATATGCAAATCAATTAGCACATAGTGGAAAAAAAAAGAGAACTAACCTTAGCTTTCATATGCCGTGAGGGTTGCTTTTTACCACCACTAAATCTGGTTGAAAAGACTCTCATTGAATTAGACATATTAGGTGCATCTTCACGAGAATTATCTTCAGAATCATCAATAGAATGCATAATCATAGGAGTCTGTCAAAAACAGGTGAATATATAAAAAATGTAAAAAAAAAAGGTAAAAAGGAATATAGTTCAAGAAAAACACATACATGCTGAGTCAAAGGAGGTGTTTGGTCATCTGAATCAGCAGTCGCCTTCAAATACAAAAAAGCTAATAAGACTAACTGAGTTTTGCACAATGAAATATAGAGTAACGTAATGTGAAAAAGACAAAACAATTACCAATTGGGAACAGAACTGTCGCAAAACTCGACGCTTAGACGGTGCAGCGGGAGCTGAATCATTCAAATTATCAATGTGAATAGCATCCCTTTGCGAACAACAGCAGCGTATGATAATGACTCTTCATTTGCCTTATAGGCTGAATGTTGGAAGGCATTGGTATTATCAACCGAAGGATTCTTAGCAGGGACAACTTTAGATACAATTGAGGTGTTGCCACCATCTTCAGAGAGCTGCTGCCCTCTGGAAATAGCATTTCACACTAAAAAAAAAATTGCAACTTGGGCTGAGATCTACCAATACAAGAAAGCCAATGAACAAAGAAACTAATTTACATGAAAAGAAGACAATGCAGAAAGACACTGATTTAGAAGAACAAAGACAGAAGAAACATCAATTAAAATAAAATCAAAAATTCGAAATCCTATTTTCTGAACTAGATGGAAGTATCCAAAGCAAAAAGAAGATGTCAAAAGGATTCTATGGAAACATAAATTCAGAAATTTATTGGAACCAGTGGAAATCCTCAGAAGATAAATAGCATAATCATAACAAATATTCATATACAGACCACCAAATCTAAGCATATTGATGAATGCAGTTAAATGTGAGAATAAATGTGATGTACATATACAGACAACTAAAGTTACATATGTTA